>OX457025.1:76500307-76862807 GCA_949752745.1 Protula sp. h YS-2021 | reverse complement strand
AAGTTGTAAACCTCGATGTAACCGTCCAGTTAACTTCCCTCCCTGTACGGCTGTTGGCTGTTGGACAACAACTCAGTCCGATTTAACAGTATATCTTGCCCCTTGTACAGCTTCTTCCCCTCGGGGGGGGGGGGGGGTAGACTAGGCTATCTCCCCCCCCCCCCATCTGGTATTTTTTGCCTCCCATTGTGATCACTTTCTTAAAGGAAGATAAAGTTGAGCATACAAGAAAGCGCTTCTTGGATAAGATGGTTGTTAGTTATGATAATCTTATTGATCAGGAGTATCAACCTGGGTTCTCTAAAAATGCTAAAAGGGATTTTAAGAGATCTGATTCTGATCAAGAATGCCTTTTTTGTATTTTTGTTTGAATTGTGTTTAATTTAGTCAATAAAATAGTTCAAGATAGTTTTTTACAGTTTAATTGCTACCATTAATTTACATAAACAAAAATTATTAAAATACATTTACATGCAAAGAAGTTAGTGGGGGGGGGGGGGGGGGAGCAAATACACTGGAGGGGGTGGGATAGCCTAGCATAGCTTCCCCCCGGGGGGAAGTTTTACAGAGGTTGTAAGATAGCCTGTTACACGGGTCCATTTGCAAATGAGTGCCTAATAATAAATTTGTACATGTAATTGAGTCGCCGATAACAAATGACAAATATCTTCCCAATTTTTAAATGAGACTCACCCGATTATAAATATTTTAGATAATTGAATATACAATTTAGAAAAGATTATAAACTGTCTTTAATCACGCTACACTTTAAAATGAGCAGAAAAAGACGACAGCGTTTTCTCAATTAGCGAATGCGTACTTAATCAAATCAGTTAATTTTGGGATTACAAATAAGTTAGATAATAAAAAAAAACGTTAGAAGAAAATCTTTCTTTTATTTTTAAACAACTTAGAGTATATTTGCAACTGGACTGGTACCATTCACAAATATGAAGGTACGTATCGAACCAATAGCAAAACTAGCCCAACAACCAATTTGTAATTGGTGTAGTCAGCAATGTATTTATGAAATAACTTACTTGTCATTTGAAACGACCAATTGCTTCCTCTGCTATTAAACAATTGGTAACTAGGCATTAAAGCACCCTCCTTCACAGCCGGAAGATCGCGGTTTTTTTTTGGGGAGGGGGGGTGGGGGTGGTTGATATCATGTTACAGAGGCTCTTGTGTCTTTTATTATTTTTCACAAGTTCTTACAGCCGAATTAAAGCGGGCTCTAAACCCATTCCTCTCGTCCGGCAAATCCTTTGACAACTCATACCCTTAGACGAAAATGATAGGGCTTGTCACCTACTTTTGTGTTCCCATTGTCGTTATCATTTCGAGTGTTATTTATTAATTACTTAAACATCAAAACGTTTATATCTATATCTACATAATATCAGAGAAGACACTAGAACGACCTGTGCACTAATGTATTAATGTGCTCGAAGAGGGTATCGTTTTGCCTATAAGGTTTGGTAAAACATTTGTCTTGCCATTAATGTCGTTATCTGTCATTTATAGCCTAAATTTGTCAATCACTGAATGTTTATTTTTCTGTATGTGGCATGATCGATTAGAAATTAAACAGGAAAGGGTGTTACTGGTCAGTTATGAAATACACGACAGAATGCCTGCAGAGAGAAATGCACAAACAAGACGTTCAAAGCTAAAACATCCCAGCAAAACATTCTAAGGTCGAAGTAACGTCAATTTGAGGTTGCGACGTCGACGGACCAAACCAGAACATTGACTGTGGTTGTACTTTGGTTGTAATTAGTCGAGACCAAAGATCAATGTTTTACCAGCGTCTTTGGCGCAATATTGAATAGATATTGGGGAAGCAACATTGTTTAGAGGTTTCTTTTGATTGCAACCACAACACCACTTTCTACGGCGTTTATTCGACATCTTTGGTGCAACGTTGAAAATTGACCTTGGATACGAGTCGAAAAATAGGCGTTGTATAGACGTCAGATTCACAACCAAAAAGAAACAACATCCTTGTGTTATCGCTCACCGGAAATGGTAGTGATGACAGGTCACTTTAAAAACAGATCAAAATGAACACGCAAAAATTTAGAATTCCAAGAGCGGGCAAGTTTTTTCTCACCTACTTTTGACAAATATTCATGGGAATTGACTTCATGTATTTTTCGTGATTGGATGACCCAGTGGTGGTGGGGAGGTGCTGTGAGGGAGGAATGGCCACACTATGATTGTTGCTGTCTTGATTAATATTTTCCCGCCTCTATACAACGTCGGAAGGTAGACGTTGTTTCGAGGTCCTTTTGCAGCCTTTACGCAAAGTTGATTACATGTCGGATAATCGACATCTGTCTAATGTCAGAAGGTAGACGTTGTTCCGACTTCCACAAACAACCAAGATCCGACGTTGATCCGACGTCGGCACCGACATCTACCCAACGTTGATCCAGGGTCGAGGTGTTAAATGGACTTGTTAGAGCCAGCGAACAATTTCAAAGATTTGTTTCATAAAGTTCGAAGTTTCTCCAGCGATTTTTTAGCCTTGATTCTTGATTTACTTGCGGAATAGTTTAATGACATTGTTCACCGAAAGAACAACCGCTGGAATTGGTCAAGCAGCTGGTCTCCATAAAAGAATAATATTGCCTAGTTTGTGGTGTGCAAAACATCGGCGCTTTTTTTTTATTTTTCAACCCATATTCAGCTTCAACGTCTGATCGTTTCCATGCCTCGATTATACGTTTATGTAACGTCTAATATTTTCAGGGAATAGTTTAAAAAACCGTGAGTTTTTTTTTTCTTCAGCAAAAAACCCAAAGTAATTTTGAATAATAAAGTTTGGCACGACCACTCAATATTGAAATGCGAAATGTTCATTATCAGCATATTTAAATGTAAGTACATGCTCACTGATTCTCTTTGCATTCGTAATGTTGCCATAAATCAAATCATGAATCGACGCAAACAAAACCTTTTGAAACTTATTTCTTTTTATATTTCCGCTATATGCGAGCTCTGTTTTATACAGTGCACTACAGCTCCATGCAACTCCTCTCTTCCTTTATTTTTGACATCACTTGAAGCTTGTTGATATAAGAAATTAATAAAATAAAAAATGAATGACAAATATTAAATAAATAGCTACAGTGGAACCAGGGAAATAGGACCTATACAGTCGGACTGAACAAAGGTTGTCCGTTTTCGGGGTGGTCCTGTTTGTGAGATTCTCTATGAAAGCACCTAGAACGAGACTATTTGCAAAGTGGTCCTATTTATGAGGTGATCTAATTTTCGGATAGCTCCTATTTCAAGATTTTCTGTATCTGATTTTTTCATAAATTCAATATTCAATTTTTAAAGTTCTGTAATCAAAATTATTTTATTTATATCATAAACCACTTTCTGATATCGTAAATGCAACATATTTTTTTGGTGTCAGCAATTAGTAATAGCATGAATTCAATTCATACTTACCGCCATTCGGGAATCTGGTTGTCAATTGCAGTTAAGATGTCTGCAGTGTCATGAAGTGACACGCCTTCTTTATCCACTCTGCATTTGTCATATAAATGTACGAAAATCACTTAACAAAAGAACAGCAAAGTCCTTTCAGAATGTGCTTGCTCACTCCCCGCTCTTGACTTTTTTATCTTGACCCTCGAAAATTGTACACGCGATTATTGAAAAAAGTTTGAAAATGACTCGATAACGCACGCCTGTCCACGCAATTGAATCGCACTCTGTGCACCATAAGCGCTGTTTAAAAATGTTTAAAACGAAATTCGGGTTTTCAAATTTGGCAGCCCTGTGCACGTACGATTGGCCTCTAAGTGTCACATACACGCGTATTTTACTTATGTTCTTATTTATATAAATGTACGGCTTTTGTTTAATGTATGTTGATACCCCCTGGCTTGGTCGCAAACTTAGTTCTTATTTCCTGAACGCGTTCCAAATTGTCTTCAGGGGCTGTGTGATGTCAAATGTCGTTTGCTTCCCAATTGACAACGTTCTCTCAATTGTAAAATCTGTGAGAACAAGTGATATTTGCGATTTTACAATGTTGCTCCTTGTCTACTCGAGTTCACAATCTTCCACTTTTGCACCACTCGATCAACGTTCTATTGCAAGTCCATTAAAATATTTAGCCTCATTGGTTTTCTTGAAAAGAGGTTTAATCTATCCACTGATGTCTAGAATGAACGGGAGTACAAACATGGGGTGGTTTCAATCGAATCTTGTTATTGCTCCTGCTAGCAGAAACCTGCCTTTCATTTAATCCGCTTCCAAATATTTTCTCTACCCATGCTCACGGAAAGGGAATTTTGCAATTTGTTAAGCACACAGTGTAACATAAAACCCCATAGTTTGTGCCAGTTCTTTGTAATATGCCCAATGGCTATCTCCATTGCTTTCATTCTGCTCTCTTCACAAAGACTCAAATTTTTTCTGTCGACCAGTGTCAAAATATGACTTTTCCCTAAAAAGCTTCCCCTTTCATCAAATTTATTATTAGAATATACAAAACTAATAGGCTTGACTTTGTGGAAATAGATGCACAAAAGAAGTTTACATTATGTAACAGCAATGGATGCTAAACAGAAGGAAACAACACAATGGAACGCATTGGTCTTGAGGGCAACGCCAATTATGGAAACCCATCCTGTCAGTCATATCGGGCAGGGTTTTGTGCAGAGGGCAACAGCAATTAGGGAAACCCATCCTGCCAGTCATATTGCTCATGAAAGTGAACAGAAAAAATGCGTCCTTTTATAACGAAGATATCTATTATCTTCCCTTGCATTTAATCTAACGCACACGCCCACAGGGGGACAATATACATTGCAACGATCCCTTCAGCGATAATTTTAAAGTATTTTACTGAAAACTTGATGTATTTCATCCGAAAAACACTCTACTTTAACTTTTATTTTCTTTAATAATTTTACCTTGGTTTTGAAAAATTAAATAAAGCAGCGAAATACTCCAAGGGCGCGAAAACCAACATTTTTTGCCGTTTACTTCGCACACGCCAATTGTTGATTTAACTTCTCCTTACCAGTGCAGATTGACCTCTCGTACTTGAGTTTAAAGAAATTATGTTTATTGTTTAATTAAATGTGACCAAAAGTAAGTATTTGATAGAGAAGAGTTTTCCCACAATTCCCCATAATAGGCTTGTTTGAGCTCGTGGTTTTAGTAAAAACTAACCCGTGAAAAAGTTTAGAAAGAAAACAAAAACATCACAGTGCCGGGACCGCATGGAATACTGTGAAAATGATGCGGGAAGTGTCTGCTTTCACACGTGAAAAAAGTCAAAATTCTTGCGACAATCGTTGAGATTGTTACGTGGCGTTAAATAAATAGATCGAGTCTCAGTAACTTTATTTATAAGTGTTTAAAATTACCGCACTATGCATTTTTAAATCGCAACCTTCAGCATCAAATCCTTTCTAGTCTATGAGAGCGAGCAATTAATACAAACACACTGGACGCAATCCGGAAAATATTTGATGCTGGAAAGTTTCATAGACGCCATGAAACCTCAGAAACTCATCCAGGATTTGGTGAAATTAAAACCTAACCCCCTCCCCAAGTTGATGAGAGATTAAACTCCTTATTTCAATGGAAAGCTGAACCCTG
Source organism: Protula sp. h YS-2021 (assembly GCA_949752745.1). Taxonomy (NCBI): domain Eukaryota; kingdom Metazoa; phylum Annelida; class Polychaeta; order Sabellida; family Serpulidae; genus Protula; species Protula sp. h YS-2021. The sequence goes on along the minus strand of OX457025.1, from coordinate 76,857,173 downwards.
GTATGGCAAACGCATGCAAAAGCTACACATTTTGTCGCATTTTTTTATCTTTGCAATTGCCGTGGGGTGGATAATTCTAGGGGCTCTCACAAACTACAGAATCGTTGATGTTTTATGCCATCTGGTGAAAGGCATAAAGTAAAATGGTACAATTGCTTGACATTTGCTAGAGCTGGACAGCTGAATACACGAAAGCTGTAACTAAGTAACGCGTCCAATGGCTGTGCGCTTCATGCGCTCGATTTGCTCTCACGGCTAGTTGCATCTCGTATCAACTGGGCAACTACAACAGCTGTCCTTTCTGTATTGTTCTTCTCTAATGTAAGAAAACGGCGGAGAGCAGAAACAATACTACTTCCTTATGGTGGAAGCGAGAAGTCTTGTTTTATGCTCCACTCAAAACAATAACCCCAGACGTTGATGGCCTTTGCCTCCGCAAACATCCTTACTTGGACATTGTATTTTTTCTGCGGCACAGTGTAAAACACAGTCTGGATGCACGCTTCGTCAGTTTCTTCCTTCATTCCGTAAAAGAAGCGGAGTTGTGTATCTTATTTCTACAATTGCCTTGTCGAAGATCTGTATCAGCGTGACTCAGAGGTCAACATATTAATAGAATCTCGCATCGGACGTATCTGTCTATCTAAAATGCGCCGATAACCAGTCAGTTAAATCATGCTTGAAAAGCATCACAGAGAAAGAGATGTTAAGTTTCCTAATTAGTTTAGACCATTTCTGCGTTTTCAAAAAAAAAGTTACAGACTTAGTATTGTGGCTCTGCAGTGGAACAAGAATTCGGAGTGACAGAGCATAGGTTTATGGGGTGACGGTTATGTCCTTTTTTAATTCCTCTTCAAATAGCAAATACAACACATACTTATTGTAGTCACCATGAAAAGGGAGATTAAGAGACACGAAAGTTGAATGGAGAATAAGCCCAAATTAAATGTAAATTCTTGCGCTTAGCAGCCAATTGTACAACAAAAATCACCCTTTAAAGTATAAAATTTCTCAGGACACCATTCAAGGTTTTCTATTCGGGTGAACGAATAAAAATACATATTTGTCTTGACACCCTGTGTGAAGAGATGTCAAGGGGCATTTATAAGGTGAAGACAGAGTGACCATATTGTCCAGTGGCTACCAAAACGGCACGAACAGTTCGTGTAAAAAACTTCGATGAGTGATTTAAATACGCCTGCGCCCCTTTGAAGCTTTTATGCAGATTTAATAAGCAAATTAGTCACAAATTGGTAGCTTACCTTGTAATTATTCGTAACCCAGCCACCATTTATAACATGTGTTATATTATAGCCCCCTGAAGCCTGAATACAAAATGAAAAGCGTTGAAACTAATAAACAATCAAAGAAAGTTTGCGCTAAATTCCGCAACAATTTCTTTTCCAAAGATCGAATTGCAAAGGAAATATAATATATACAGATGCCATCCCTATTATTTATTCTGTGAATTGTTTCTGCTGAATTTCTACCAAAAACCTTTAAGGAAGAGCAACTCAGAATTAACGTACCTTTGATAAACACGTTTTACCACTAATGAAATTTAGAAGGAATTCGTATTTTATTCACTGTGCCTGCACTTTAGGTATAAACAAACACCTGAGAAGCATTGAATATTTTCAATTGTTTTAGTTTCGGAACAGCGGCAGTTCTTTACCTTTAGCCAACACATATTGCAAGATTGAAATATATACAGGTGTCTTCCCATTTTCCATGAAATAAACTGTAGTACTGGCCAACCTCAATTGACAATTATGCAGTTTTAATTCCATAAACATCAGTTAAAATTTGTGTTTTTATGATCTTAGAATGGACTTCGTACTATTATTATTACAGTATTAAGTAGTATACAAGTATTATTTCTTGTATAAATACTATTACTACCACTACTACTACTACTATTACCACCACCACCACTATTATTGTTACATTATGATTATTACAAGTTAATAAGTTAGTTATGTTTTTATTCAGTAGTTTAGCTGGTTAATTAGTTAGGCTTTCGAGATATGGTTTATGAGAGACAGAGATCACATGCTGGGAGCGTAAAACTCAAGGCCAAGACTCAGAACATGTAGTATCCCGTGCTTTACACCGTATATTGGGCGAGATTTCTCTTAATGTGTTCGAGATAAAATAGCCGCTTTCCAGGTTTTGATTGTGACTCTAAAGGAAAATATCAAAATCGTTATATCTTTCAGCTCCAAATATAGAAAATGAGCTCAAAATGGCTCTTCTTTAACGGTTTTCCAGAAAATGACTGACTCCCGGTTTTCAGTCTTGGCTTTGAATGATAAGGTCAAGTCAATGAGATACATCTTAAGCCACGTGTTTTAGCCACAAAGGATCTACGGTGAGCTAAAACCACCCCTGGCTCTAACCGTTTTCGAGATAAGGGTAAACTTCAGGTTTCCAGTTTAACGGATACTGCCAGGATCACCGAGTTATGTAGCGTCTTTTAGGCCCAGAAGTCGTAAATGAGATCAAAATTGTTGTATCTCTAACCGTTTATAGATAACGGTCAACACTTAAAGTTAAGATCCGGGTCCCAAGATTACCCCCTCTTAAGCCATATTGTGTTGGCAAGCGGATATGAGCTCTTATTTCTGATCTCAGTATGATCTTGAAGTTTGAGGTAAAAAGGAGTTGCAGTTTCTGCGAGGCCTGTTTACTCTCTACATGTGCATCAAATTTGAAGTTTCTACGATAAATAGTAAGGAAGCAGTTTTGGGAAACTATTTTTAAAGTAAAAAAGCGATTAGCCTCAATTTGACCTTGACCTTTAACACCAAGGCCACACTATTGGCGGGACGAGGTTTCGTCACCTCATACACGTGTATGAAATTTAGCTTTCTTACGTCAAGTGGTCAAATGGAGGAGTTTTTCGGAAAAGATCCCAAAGAAAAAAGAGGCAGGAACAAATATTAAGACACATATAAAACATTTTGGTCAAATTTTGATTTCATTGTTTGAGATTTTGCTACATGATCATAAATCTAGATCGGTGTCGAGACAAAAGGATCCAAAATGAGAGGAGTACATTATTCATTACACTCCTAACAATCCTTGCTAAGTCCATTAAAAAATTTTCTCAGACGATTAGATGTAAACTACACCGAAACCCCGGAAATCGAACCACCTACGGGACTGGCCAAAAGTGGTCTGATTTCCGGGATGGTCCGATTTCCGGGGTTTGAGTAAATTTAATGTGTAAGAGTGCATTTTTGTTATGTTAATAGTGTACCCACATGGAATGAAATAATAACGCCTCTTTCTGTTCTAAAATCATCAACTTTATTCTTACATCCAATCTTTTGATCACAAAATAATTCAGTGACCATTCATATTTACACTTGGGTCGAAGAAATTTCTCTGACTTTCAACTTGGCTTAAGTTTATTATCTCAACTTTGTCCTGAATAGAGAGCTCTTTTGGCTTTTTTCTTACGCTTTCCATGATTTGGAAGTTCGTGGTAATGGCCATTCTTTGCCCCCTGTATATACAAAATAAAAATGCAATTAAAAACCTGAGTATACAAATTAGCTGAGTTTTTAGGATTAATTAATTTAAAAAAACTTCGGTCTATTATTTGAAAATCTCTATTTTGTTTGAAATGGGTTAAAACTGTATGATCAGCACCGAAGATGCGACATCACACACCAGAAAAGCCCGTTTTATAATCACATTGACGGACTTTCTTTCAATTAAACAAGTTCTTTGTGTATTCAAGAAGGCATAACCCCCATCCCAATCAAAGCAATCAATGAACCTGTGATCATTAAACATTTTAATCCCCAATAACGATAATCTCAGTTGATGCTTGTTTACTGAGTACATGTCATGTGCATAGGCTGGTCCGATTTCCGGGGTTCTGTCTGACTTTGGGACTCACAAGAGTGGTCCTATGGTTCGATTTGCGGGGTGGTCCGATTTGTGGGATTCCTTAATAATAAAAACCAATGGGTTTCATTCGGTTCTGGCGAGAAGTGGTCCGATTTCCGTGGTAGTCCGATCCCGGTTTTCTGGTGTACATTGATGGTTTGGTTTTTAATACATGATAATTATCTTACTGTATTTCGATAATATAATTCCCAATATTAATTCTTTCTAACTCCAATAGCCAAAAAGCTAGCCGCAGGACTGTTAAAAATACACCTCGGGAATATGATTTTAGAGAGACTATTTTCTCACAATTTAGCATATCGCAAAGTATTGAATTTTGCATGGTCCAAACATTCTTTTAGATATCTACATACAATGTAGAAGTAAATGTAACGAGGGTATCAGAACTCAAGAAGTTTTCGTATTGTTACAAAGAAATTGTTCCTTGGTTGGTGATATATAGCCATTTGAGAAATCCCCCAACATCAAGGAACTTCGCGTTTTTAGGGGCCACCAGTCATAAATCAGATTGTCTGGCTGAGAATAGCATAATATTTGAAAGCTCCGATGAAAAAATAGACAATAGCTACAAAATTATATCATAACAAGAAATAGTTAATTTTCCGATATTTATGTCAGTGCAATCTTCTGTGTAACGTTTGCATGTTAATACAGATAGAATTTGAATCAAGAAAAACAAAGGGTCTGCAAGTATTAGTCTTATTTGTAGGGTGTCTAATTTACTATTTTACAAACATGGAATACTTTACAATAGGGCCTAAAACTAACTCTTTTTATTTTAGGAGATTGGAGGAATCCTGCAATGATCTGATGGTTCCACACTCACTTTAAAATGTAAATGGAATTGTGAAAATAACAATATCACTTTTATTTTAGCTTAATATGTGGAAACATATATTGATGCTTCTGCTTTGTCAAAACTACAAGACAAATAAAAGTCTTATATAACCCTCATATTTCTTCAGTATTTTAAATTTCAAAGTAGCAATAATTATAGATTCTTTAGATACAATGAGATTGTTAGAGGCTGTAAATTTCTGAAAATAGCCCATATCTTAAATCATATTGTTATGTAATACCAAAAATATCTCTTTGAATACAGGTAAAATAAACATAGTTTTTAATTGATTAAAAAGTGGAAATAAAAAAACAAGAAAACTACAAAGAAATGTTTGTTTTCGTTGGTTTTGAAACCTAACCTTCACCAAATTTTTGTAACAAACGACACACTTATGTCACAGTTACAGAATTATACTAAATGTCGTCCAAAAATTACCATTTTTCCATATATTAGTATAAAATAGCGCCTAACCAAATGCAGAGATACATTTATTGTAGCTACGTGGCTAATGAACGATGTGGTACATTTATCCCAAACCTAAAATCTACTCTCATCTGTAAACTTAGCAATTCTAACAGCACGCGCAGGCCTCCGTTAAACAAAAGTTAAAACCTGCGACATAAAAGCAAAGTTGCAAAGTGTTTTATCAACTCTTATTCTTTGGAAAGTTTCATTCTTGGTGCAACTAAGTTCGTCCTGGAAAGTAAATCGTTCGAGCAACTCATCACCAATGAGAATAGCTACAACTTCGAAATTTTACTTGAGCATAGGAGGGTATCCATTCTAGTGTTGCGTAAAATTTGGACGCGAAAACATCCTTAGATGTTGTGTTTTATGAGTAGTAAGTTTATACCGCACAGGGGCGATAGCAAAGCATATAAGCAGCCATAGTGCAGCTGGCTCAGCACAATGCCATGTTGTAAAACATGTGTGGTGCGTTGCATGAGAGGAGAAAAATGAATGAGAAACTGAATGAATGCTGAAAAACAACCTTGCGGAGAAACATCCCTTTACTATGGGAGTCTATAGGAAAAGGGGTTTTGCAAGCAATACTGGGCAGGGATGTTTGCAAGCACGGCGCTCAAAAGTTCTAGCATCTTTATGGAAAGGGGTTGTGTTTGAACAACAGATAAGGGGGTTTCAAGGATTTATTTGATTTTAACGCCTACTGTTTAAGAATTCAATAAATGAGTTGTACTGCATCTTAATGCAATAAGTGACACAAAATGCATGAAATAACTTGATTATTTCACTTTAATAGGGCAATAGTAATAACCTATACTCCAAGTTCTCGGTAATAAAAGAACAATTCCAATTGTCCTTAATCCCAGATCTCAGTAATAAATTCACGAAACTGTGTGTAGGCCAGCACCGGAATAACTCTAATACAATTATCCTTAATCCATTCGAAAGCTGAGATATTTGAATATTAAACAGCAATTTTCACGAAGATTCCTAACACCTAACTCCCTTCTATTCCAGCTTTAAGCAGTTGTCGTGTATCAGATATCAGTTTAAACTAGACCGAAATTCGCACAGCGAATTAGACCCCACTTGGAATGATAACTTAAACCGGAACGTAGATGATATTGCTATTTGTTAACAATTTTCACATGTCTGAATGTAGAATATCCTCCTAAATACTACCAACTATACCGGTAAGGTCAAGGGCCAACTTCCGGTTTGGGCTCGAAAGTGACCTGGAGGTCAAGGAGACCGGAAGTCATACCTTACGTATCGTCGTATATGGGGTGGAGGTCGAAAATGAAGTCAAAATTGCTCTATCTCTTACCGTTTTCGAGATAACTCATTGTTTTTCTTAAATAACGTTTTTTGCGATTTCAAGGTCATGGTCAAGGTCAAGGTAAAAAATTTCTATCGGTTGCTTCAGATCACATTGCTCTTTACATATGTGCCATGTTTGGCTGTTCTAGCTTCAACGGCCTTGCAATAATTGTCTAAAAACCGTTTGACCCTTTTCGCGATTTGACCTTGACCAGTAAGGTCAAGGTCAAAATTTTTTATTAGGTCAGCACTTCAGATGACCCCCCATACATGTGCCAAGTTTGGTTGATCTAGCTTTAGCGGTCTCGGAGGAGATGTCTGGAAACCGATTCGGCGGAAGAAGAAGGAAAAAAAGGGATGAAAAAAATAGGTGAAGAATTCGAGGCAATCTATCCCCATTTGGCATTTTCAATGCCAAGTGGGAATAAGCAATGTTTTCATTCTTAAACGGCTGGATTGCACCTTTCCAGTGCACAGAGAAAACTAAAACCCTGCTGCATTATATCACATAGTTATTGTTAAATAAAATACAGTGAGAAATATGACTGTTGTTTCCTCTTTTAAGTTTCATTTAAAATAACCCCGTGTTCTTTATTACACTTGGGGATTTTCAGTCCCCTAGTTTATTGAAATCGTACGACTCGGTAAGGCGTTTCCGTATGTTTCCTTTTTTCCCGCCAAAACCTTGTCATGCGAGCTCCTCTGAGACGGTTAGGGATAGGAAGACCAAATTTGGCAGAGACATATTATAGCATGTCTAGTTGGTCTAGTTGTTTTAGATATTCATTAACATTTTATATGCAAAAGTGGACATATGGAATTTAAAATTTGAAGACCTTGCCACGCGAACTCCTCTGAGACGGCTGGAGCTAGGACGACAAAATTTGACAGAGACATAATATGACATGTATAGTTGGTCCAAAAGAATTTTTATAAAAATTTATTAAAATTTAATATGCAAAAAATGGGCATTGAAATCTTGCCATTCACGCTCGTTATAAGGCTTGCAAACGCTTTGCTTTGGCAGTTAAAGGAACCTTTGCTGTCAGCGTATTGATCGCCCCACTCTGCACAATGAGAGCGATTGCAGTATGTGTGTGCAAGCTGAAGCTGACGTTTTGAGTGATGAAAATTGACTCACTGTTATAGTGCGATGAGAATTTGAGAATCGCATTTTTGGACCTCAGTCAATATTGGCTGAAGACCTTGCTATCGGTCTGTCCGTCCGTCGAGCCATCCGTCTGTCTGTCTGTCCGTAAACTTTTTTGTCCGGTCGATATCTAAAAAACTTTTTATCGGAGCTTCACAAAACCTTACGGGAAGAAAGTATATATGGTGCAGATGCGCAACGGAGGGTTCAATTTGTCACTTGTCCGTACGTCTGTCCGTCCGTCCCACTTTAAACCTTTTTTTGTCCATGCGATATCTCAAAAACTATTCATCGCTTCTTCATCAAACCTTTTAGACAGAAAGAATAGATAGTGTAGATGTGCAACGAGGGGTTCAATTTGTTAAATGTTCGTTTGTCTGTCCATCCGTCGCACTTTAAACTTTTTGTTGTCCGGGCGCTATCTCAAAAACTATTTATCGGATCTTCATCACATCTTACAGCAAGAAACTATGCATAGTGTAGATGTGCAACGTCTGTCCGTCCGTCGCACTTTAAACTTTTTCTTGTCCGGGCGATATCTCAAAAACTATATATCGGAGCTTCGCCAAACCTTACAGAAAGAAAGTATACATAATGTAGATGTGTAATTTAGATTGAGGTTTATTTTATCGCCCGTTCGTCTCCCCATTCCGTGACACCTAAATGTTGCTTTTCTCTGGGCCATATCTCAAAAAGGTAAGTCGCCCACAGTGATGTCACTGCTGTATGCTGAGGGCTCTGCATCTCCGATGCCTAAGTTTTACCACGAGCTTAGAAAACGATAGACCATTATTTCGAAAATGGTGAGAGATTTTGAGCTTATTTTGGGCCTAAAAGACTATATGTAAGAGGCACCTCGGTGACCTTGACCTCGGTCATAGTAAAAGGCAAAAACCGGAAGTTGACCATTATCTCGAAAACGGTTACAGATAGAGCGATTTTGAGCTTATTTTCGACCCTTATGACCTAAAAGACTGTATGTAAAAGGTATCTCGGTGACTTTGACCTTCTTGGTCATGGTTTAAGTAAAAAAACCGGAAGTTGACCATTGTCTCAAAAACGCTTAGAGATAGAGCGATTTTGAGCTTATTCTCGAGTCGTTGGGTCTAAAAGACTATATGTAAGAGGTACCTCGGTGACCTTGACCTCCTCGGTCATGGTCAAAGTAAAAAACAGGAATTTGACAATTATATCGAAAACGGTTAGAGATAGAGCGATTTTGAGCTTATTTTCGACATTTTGGGCGCAAAGACTATGTAAGAGAAACCTCGGTAACCCTGACCTCCTCGTTCATGGTCTAAGTAAAAAACCGAAAGTTGGCTATTATCTCGAAAACGGTTACAGATAGAGCGATTTTGGGTTTATTTTCGACCCTTTGAGCCTAAAAGACTATATGCAAGAGGTGCCTCTATTTTGGAACTATTTCGACCCTTTCAGCCTTAAAAGCGTTATGTTTGAGGTTCCTCGGTGATCTTGACCATTTTTTCATGGTCATTGTCAGAAACCGGAAGTTCAGAAAACGGTTAGAAGAAGTGCGATTTTAAGCTTATTTTTGCCTTTTGGGCCTAAAAGAGAAGATAAGGGAAGATGTATCTTGGTGACCTTTATCTCCTCGTTCATGGTCAGTTCTGAATTTTAAGCGTTCAGAATCATATTTTTTGTGGCCCCCAAGTGTTATTTTCGCTACTCGGTAGCGAAAACGGTCTAGTTTTCAACCTCATTTACTTAGCTTCTAAGCAAACACGATTGTTTGAGTACTTGGTCGGCCACATGTTTGGTCAAGGGATTATAAATGGGATTAAGTCATGTTTCTGAGCACGGTGATTTCTCAGAACGCCCCGGTTCGTTCCAGAAAACGGGAAATGTTTCTCCGCACGGAACACCGGCTGTTTGGTAGCAATACGGGAATGGCTAAAAAGAAAAGTTCGTCTGTGCTCTTGAGTATACGCTTTAATATAATTTATTAGAAATACATAAAGCTGGTTGTTTAGTTTATTAAACATTTTTAATCTTGACATCCTGCTATATCCCTCCAAGTCTATTTTCTAACCGAGTTCCATATCCCCGCTCACTCCAACCCCATATGGATTCGGAATGTTCAAATCACATACATAACGCTTTTCAGCTGAAAAAAAAATCAGCGAACTTGTTGAATTAGCAAATTTAAGTTTATTTTCCTGGAACATCTTTTCAACTGCATAAATAACCCTATTGTAAAACATAGTTATTCCTCTTTTTGATGAAATAACTGTACTTATGTAACGTGTAGATATCTACTGAATCAGCATGCTTCACTGCGGGTAAAAAACAGTACGCCCTCTTCTTGCAATACACGAAGACTTCTTTCCAGGATGAGAGTTGTGCAACATTCAAGAGCCAGACAAAGCACATCACTTCTCTTTCTTTCTTTCTTTCTTTCTTTCTTTCTTTCTTTCTTTCTTTCTTTCGAAAAAGCTAATATTTCATGAAGTATTGTATCAAAAGGAAAATTTATTGGCTGATCATTATTACACTATTTTGCAGAGAGCTTTTCAACAAACTTTAAAAATCAGTGTTACGTGTAGAATAATCGTCGCCGCACTGCTTTCACAACCAGATTTAGAAATTTGAACATGGCACATTACCCAAACTTCAGGCAGTCAACAAGCACTAATCAAACTCACATCTACTTTATTAACTACTTTCTTATATAATTGTACACTTTGAAATGAAGAAATTTGTTTGTTTTGTTTTTAATTTTGTCACTGACGGAAGGCAATTTATTTCAGAATTTTCTTTAATAAATACTCTTGGTAAGCCTCCACACAGCTTATGTTGTTCGTGTTTGGTGATTTGGCCGCAATAAGCCAAAATATTGGTAAAAAAGTCCAGATTAAAGACAAATCACAAAATACATCATCATCATCATCATCATCATCATCATCATCATCATCATCATCATCATCATCATCATCATCATCATCATCATCATCATCATCACCATCATCATCATCATCATCGTCGTCGTCGTCTTATTCTAATTTTTCTTATTCTTTCTGGCCGAAAACTGACAAATTTCATGAAAAAATGCTGCCCTTCGTAAAAATCTGTTTGGAATGGTTTGAAATTTTACAGGAATGCATATTAACTCTTCCAGTTAGTTCAGTCGTTTTCAAATTAACAAGGATTCTCCTGGGCAGAGCTTCAGTTGACTGCAGTGTTTTTGTTATCGGTTTGGGTAAAACTGGCTAAATAGTGGCAAAAATGTATAGCTTTAAGAAAAACACAAACAACGCTGTTCGTCCGACAGATCGGAGCCGATTGCTTTTGATAGCAAAGTTGCCCATGAGGTCTTCTAATGTAATATTTGCCAAAATTGGTAGCTTTCACCTTTCAGCTTTGTAGTGTCTTCGCTTTCACTTTTTTCTTGTTAAATGTGAACCTACAATTACATTGCTCTCCGTCAACTGACAACACATTCTAAACGTGGATCCAGTATTATAAGCGAGCACATCGAGTTAACAACACTTGTTCAATTTGGCCCCGGTATTCGTCTTTGCTGTATTTTCGAAGTGTTTTCAAACTCTTGGCGAAACCAACAGGGTGTTTTAAAAATGTAGGTGACATTTTAAAACTGCAGCGCTCTTCATGCTAAAATTAGTGAAATTTAGAAAAGTATGGAGGGTTGACGGAATTAATTCTCCTACATTTTGGTGAACATCTGAGAATGCCTGAAGCCTGACTCTGAGCATTTTTTTTATTTGCATAAAGATTATCATTAAGGGTTAATTCAGATAATTACCCACTGAATGAGCCTTTGGGTAAAGACTATCAATATTTTAGTAACAGATTCTTTAACTCTTTAGGAAGATAAAGAGCAAATTGAGAGCATTACATTCTCTTTTCCTACGTCTGACACTGTCAATATTTATTCCTTTAAGATGTGGAGTAAGTGGCTTTGAATGGTTCTAAGTTATACATTAGGCAAAATACCTTTTATTTTTCTATGCGTCGATTCTTGATTCCTGTTGGAACTCTGTTGTTCTGTCATAATGCCAAAGTTATCGATACTGCGTATCAATTAATGACCCGATTTTATGTTTACATTTGAATAGCTGAAGAGGCCAACCGTAGAATGTATACATGACACGCGACCAGCCTAAAGGGTCGTTTCCAAAAATAAACCCTGGATCATCTATTCAGTCAGCAAGAATACCATGGAGATGGAATGCTGGATATGAACTAAATGCCCATTACTCCTGCTAAAAAATTAGCAAGCGCAGACAGCTTGCCACATTTATAATATACAAAATAGCACGAAAATATGTTAATTATGTTATTGTCACCTGCGGTGGTCTGTCATAATTAATGTATGCGTGGTCAAGGATAATTATCACAATATTAAGGTCCATAGAAACGGCCATTTGTGTGATTTAACTAGAACGCAAGAGTGTGATATGACGTATCGCTTTGGGAGCGATAGCTTATGTTTTCTTTCCCTTAAAAATTAAGTTATGCCAGTATAAAAAGAGCTACCCCCAATCCCGCCCCTACCACCGACCAAACGACACACCCACTCCAATGTAAAAAAAAAATCGGTATTATTTTCAAAAACATTTAAATATCAATGAAAAAAAAACTAAAGAAAAACGTGTGGCATTTTTCTCCAAGATTAGTAACAGGCGATGTTTTTTTTTCTTTTTTTGCTTATGTGTTTCTGGATGCCATCAAATTGTTTTATCTTTGGCAACTCGAACTTTTGTGATAAACCATGGGTAAAGAGCTGAGTGATGAGACGAACAAAAAGCTCTCTTTATGTCAAATTAACAATAAATTGTCTTTTACTTCAAATGAATTAGGCATGAAAAGATTTAGATGATATGAGGTGACTGTTTTGGAAAAAAAAGATGAACGGCTCATCTGGTCACAATTACGAACTCGGAACATGATATTTTGGCCGCAAGATTGCATGACGCATACACTTTTATAAAACTTACAATATCACATAACTTTCAGTGGTTATCAATGGATTTCTCCTAGAGTAAGCGAATAAAAGTTGAAAGACACTAGAAATCACCTGACATTTCACTTCAGGCTTTTGACAAGACAATAACGTTTTATTTGGGGGTTTTCGAATAAAATTACATGTTTTATTCAACACCTCACATAAGTACTTGCATCAAGTACACTTCTCTTTCAACATGAAATTTATTATTTTGAACACGCAAATCGCCGAGGTGGGGCGTTCGACTGAATAGCTGTTTTTGCGTCAGTACTTCAGGAGAGCAAAAATATTTGCAAACAAACACAGACCAAACAATGCCTGCAAAAAAAAAAAAAAAAAGAAAGAAAGAAAAAGAAAAAAAAAAAAGGTTTTTCATACTGCATCAGTTTGAAAATATGCTGCACACATTAAAGTGTCTTCTCCAATTTTTCACCAAAAAAAAAAAAATAATAATAATGTGCCCTTAAATCTTAAAATTGGTTTTTGAAGTTTAGCATCTGATATGACTTATATATTTTGAACATCTTAATTCCTAGGGGCTGATTTGAAACATGAATACATATAATATACAAAAAATGAAACCAGTCACGGGCTTTTATGGTTTGTTATGGAATACTAAATTACATTCGCAGCTGAAGACTCTTAACGATGATCTCTGAACGTCTATAAGTGGCACTGTTACTTTTGTTGGCAGATCAACAACTTGACATTCTTGTCATTTCAGATTGTTCTGTCAATAGTAGCTGTCATATCTCGTATGTATTATCACATACGCACACGCCATTGCGACGCCAGAAATGTTCCATTCAGTGGTAACATTTTTACAGTATAATTATTGTGTTTTTCTTGACCTAAAGAACTGTGATAAACATTTTTTCAGATGAAAGTAGTTATTACAAAATTGTTTGATAATAGTAATGTGTGTCTGTTATATGAGCTTGATAACAATTTGTGAAGGCATAATATACTTCATCTCGGTGAATATGCAGAACCGTTAATTTCATTGCAGGGGATACGGAGGTGAAGCATTTCGTTTACACTAAATAAGCGTGTTCTCAAATTGTTAATTAGGGTTGCAACATTAGATTTGATTGATTCAATTGTCATTCCAAGTGTTAATGAATGGGAATTGCTTACATAAATAAAAAGATCTATTCTTGTTAAGGTTCAGTTTTCAAACAGGCGCTGTGTCATAAAAATAAAAAAGGACGTTATAGATGAATCATTTTAGTGCCTGCCGAGGGATCGTTTGTTGTTTTTCTCCCAACCCTGTGAACATTGCGACGTCTGTCCAGCGTTTATTTGAGATCGTGGCGTCCAATGAACGATTTCCAACCTTTCTAAAAAGTTACAGTGGGGTTGTTTTTTTCGCGATGAAATTCGCTTATATGAGTCGTATATGGAAGTCTTCAGAGCGTCCTACCTACGACACCTATCCGACTTTGAGGGAAAGACGCTGTTTCATTTCAGACGACTTTCATATACAACCAAATCACGCTCAGTGCCTGTTTGACTCTGGTCAGGCATCGAAAGTGGAGAAGTCTAAAATAAAGTCTGGAAAACGCCTTTCTCTCCAGACGCCCACGAAACTAGTCGTTCGGTCGTCAATGACGATCAAATTTTGACTGTGATGACTAGTTTTTTTAAACTGGTCGTCCCATTGACGACCAAAGATCACCTCTCCCGTTATTTCATTGTTCCCTACTTAATTATTAGCAATACTAATATCGTATTTTTAAAACAGCTTTGAGGAAAGCGTTTTCCTTTTTGCACACCATTTATTGGTTCAGAGAAAGGCATTACATCGTTTTTAATGCTCTGTTATGAATAAAATAGTGACTGTACAAGGGAGCATTTGATAAATTTAATTAAGAAAAATTAACGTGGTCACCAATGAGAACAGGATTGATGGAAGTTGAAATAAATCCGTGTTACTTTACTGAGGGAATTAAAAACCTCGAGACTAACGAAAGTAAAGTAATGAAGAGGTTGAAAAGAGCATCCGAGATCATGAATCAACAAAGCGCCAGCGTCAATTTCGAGTGGAAAAGGCAACACATTTGGTCCTGTTTATGAGGAGAACTTAAGATGTTCCACAGTTTGACTAAGTAGGCGTTGAAAAGTAGCAATTTCAAACGCCTTCACAGTTCATTTTTACACTTCGATGCCATATGGGAACGTTACACGAACAATTTGGCGTCCACGAAAAATCCGAAGAAGTGCACCCTACGAAAATACAAATCCAGGAGAAACAAAGGCCGAAAAAAACTGCGCAGGGCTTAGGCAAGGAGTAATGTCAACAGTTTTGTTTCAATCTGGGAAAGAAGATTAAATAGTAAAGACCACAAAAATGGGGCGGTGAGTCCAATAGGTGGTACGTAGATGGTTTGAAGTGTCGAAATTAAAAAAGGGACAACGATTTTGTTGAGCGAAGGGTCTATAAGGGGCAAAGAACAGCTGCTTTGACTGGATATGTAACTTTCCAAATTCATTAACGACCAGATATACTGACAGCTTAAAAGTAGACTTTGGGATTCAACATTACTTATATGAATTGATGAAACTAAAAAAAATATATTTGAAAAATGCCATTTTAGCAGAGAAAATTATATGTATAGTTGTTACATTTTCGAATTGTTTTCCACCTGACGTTTGGCCAACCTGTACCCATTACAGGAGGCCAGCAATAGATGGTGTACATCTCATGTAAATCCAGGCGATTGGCATGCAAATCTCAGATAGTAAGAATTTCATGTCGTTTCGCCTTGCCCTTGCGTCCAAGCAAGTTTCATCTTACTTTGGCGCAAGGGCCTGGGAATTCTTGTAAAGTATAACCGGTATAGAATTCGAATAAATTAAAGTTGAGGTTATAACTCGACAAGTTTTAGAAGCTAAATTAGACTCAGTCGCTAAAAACGACGCAATATAAAGTATTTGAAAATTAATACGTTTTCCTTTATCGTGTCATTGAAAACTAACTCTTTTGATAAGCGCAATAAGAAGAGAACAAGCCATGGATTGTGGAAAGGCGTTGTTCATAGTGGGGGCACTGCAGACTTTTCGGAATATTAAGTTACAATGACAAACTAATACAAGACTAAAAGGAAAAAGAAATGATCGTGACAGTTGTACTTATTGTGAAGTCATTCCTTTCTTCTTTACAGATAAGATGTTATTTCTTCTCAGAAATTCTTTTTGGGAACAGAGACATATGATAACTGTGTTCGAATATCTACTTCTGTTGTTTATTGTATCTTTATTGTATATTGTTACAGGCTATAAAGTGACACTACCACTTAATCCACATGCATCCTCAAATCGTAACTCAAATGGGATTACATTTGGGGGAGAGAATTCTACAACATTCTTGCAGCGTGAAATATTCGATACTGATTGGAAATATTCATCCTTAATTATTTCATCAACAACCGAGCAATAAATGGAAATGAGAGAGAGAGAGAGAGAGAGAGAGAGAGAGAGAGAGAGAGAGAGAGAGAGAGAGAGAGAGAGAGAGAGAGAGAGGGAGGGAGGGAGGGAGATAGAGCGAGAGAGAGAGAGAGAGAGGGAGGGAGGGGGGTAGGGAGAGAGAAAGATAGATAGATAGAGAGAGAGAGAGAGAGAGAGAGAGAGAGAGAGAGAGAGAGAGAGAGAGAGAGAGAGAGAGAGGAGAGAGGCTAAGGAGAGGGAAGAAAGAGGAAAACAGCATGCTAGTGACTGGCCATGACTTCTCGGGTAAGGGTTGGTGCTCAGCCCAGGAGAGGGTACTTCATCTCATATATGTTATCGTTCATGTCCAAAAAATAAGACAGAAGCTAATTTTGAAGCCAGACGCGCTCCGCGCGGCGTGCAAATTGCATTAAAAAGCGGGTAATTTTTATTTAGTACTGCGCGTTCCCCCATAAAAAGGGGAATTTTTTAGAATTGCACTCCGTGATTGGTTGAAAAAGGGGTTGTTATTTCAAATTCAGCACTTCGCATTTAGGGGTCGTTTTAAAAATCATAGACATGCATGGTCACAATTTTGTACCTAAGTGCTCCCCCCCCCCCCCGCCGCCCCGAGCTTCACTTCCTGTGCTCCTTAAAACCTAAAAGTGAGAAAAAGAGGAAGAAGAAGACGAAGAAGAAGAAGAAAAAGAAGAAAAGGAAGAGCAGAAAGGAGGAACAGAAAAGAGAAAGCAAATGACAGGGGAGAAAAAAGATAGAACCAAAGAAAGAAAATCTGATAAAGAGGCAGAAACTTGCCTGCTTCTATGGCCCTTGTCTTCATTTATCCACGAACCATCCAGGTGAACGTTATTTTATAAAAATTTAACCAGTTTCTAACTTTGAAGCATCAAATGATTACTTCATGGAATGGAAGTAAAAAAACATCCGTATTATCAAATATCCTTGAGAAATCTCCTAAATCCCGTGATTCGCAGGACTGAGATGATTTGTTTAAGATACAGGCATGACTGCGATGACAGGAACCTCATCACATCCCCCATGCAATATAGACAAATTACCAGCAACTGGCAAAGTAAATTTGATACCAGCGCGGGAGTCAGTCGGTCCACCCAAGCACACATAAGCAAAATAGCAAGAATAGCCCTTCTGATAAGATAATGATGAGATAACTAAAAGAAATATTTCAAGATGATGACTGACAGGCCCAGCTGACCGGAAAATATGCAGAACATGACTTGTAGATTTTGCTATGCCACTTTTTAAAAGAGTACTTTTAGTCTTTTACCCCTCTCCCACCCTCCACCCCACCAACAAAAAGTCGTTCTAAATATAGAAACTGTGCATTGGGAGCTTAGTTTCGTAATGCTGAAGGATTTCCCGCAGATTTAATGTTCCAAATCGTTTTAGATGGAAGTGCTCTGTCTGTTCTTTTTTTCGGATTTCGAGTAATTGTGCGTAAGATTCGCACCTGTGAAGAAACAAAGCTCAATGAAACATTTTATTGTCAATTTTCCCACCAGATAAAAAGAATGTTTTTGCAGAACAGTACTGAGTAATCTTTTGCCTGGTGAGTTCCCAGGTGAGTTTTTACTGAGTGCTAAATGTGAACTGACGTTAAGCGTGATGGATCCCACGGCGTGAAGGCATAACGTAACACCACGGCAAGCAAATCGACACGTCCATTCCCAGTAAGTGCACTGTGTTTTGTCTTCACTCCAAAATGTTACTCTTGAAATATTAGCAGGGTCAGACCATAGATTTGTCATCACAAAGTTCTCCCTAATAGATTATAAGTGTCATAATCATACTCATGCACGCATTATTTCTGACAGCTCAGGAAACATTGATGGATTTCGTTTGAAATTACTAATGCTAAACTTTATTTCTGTCCTCTAAACATGAAAACTTATTTGGCAGCAATGTACTTTTGTACCGAATTGCGACGATTAAACATCGCAGCCAAATAGCTCGATGTTTTCTTTACTTTGATTTTAGTTAAATGAATAGAAAATCGTGTTTTTTAAATCAACTGTTTGTGCTAGGCAACCAATCCACTGACTTGCAACACGCAGACCTGGATATCGCTTTAACGATCCACCGATCGTTCGTCAAATATTTCGTTTGCTTTTTGTGCAAAACCATCGCTGCACCTTAAGTATTTCTTTTATTCCCAATTGCAAACTTTGCAACTGGGTTTGTAGTTTTTCTCCTTTTTTTCCATTGGATGATTTTCAGAAATTTGACAGAGGAAGATAAAATTTGGCACACGTGCAGATGGTCACACGTTCTCTGGGGAATCCGCAAATTTTCAAGGTCAAGGTCAAATAGAGGTCAAAAATGTTTTCCCACAAAATGGTTTCCAGAAAACTCCTCCTAGCGTTTGAATGTGCGGAGCTTCATGTTCAGTACACTTATAGACAATCGTCAGGTGTCGGTGAAACCGCAAATATTTTTTACGTTGACCTCAAAGGTCAAGGTCAAGGTGAGGTCAAAATATTTTTCAAAGCGGCTATTAATCACGAAAAGTGTCTATAATAAGTGCTAAAATCCCAGTTTGATTATATAAAACGTAAGGGGGAACTTTTCATCCTGAATCTTGATCTTGAGGGTTAAAGTCAAAGGTCACGTGACCTCGTGTAGCGTTAACGATAGGCCGATTTATCTCGAAAACAGTTAGACCCTTTGACCCTAAATAATCTGAGAGAGAGAGAGAGAGAGAGAGAGAGAGAGAGAGAGAGAGAGAGAGAGAGAGAGCGACTTTGAGCTTATTTTCGACTTTGGCCCTCAACAAAGAGAGATACCTCGGTGACCTTGACCTTCTCGGTCACGATCAAGGTCAAAAACCGGAAGTTGACTATTTTCTCGAACGCGGTTAGAGATAGAGCGATTTTGAGCTCATTTTCGACCCTTGGAAATAAACAACATTAAATAAGAGGTATCTCCTCGACCTTTGCCTTCTTAGTCACGGTCAAGGTCAAAAACGGAAGTAAAGTATTGTCTCGAAAAGGATTAGAAATAGAGCAGTTTTGAGCTCATGTTCGACCCCTTTATCTGGACGTTACATAAGAGATATTGCGGTGACCTTGGCCGTCTCGGTTAAGGTCACAGTCGTAAACCGGAAGGTGACCATTATCTTGAATATGCAGCGATTTTGGTTCAAAGAAGGTTTACTGCACGACTTTGACTTGCTCGATCATAATTTAACACAAATATTTTCTTTAGTGGCTTCGGCAATCGCGGCATTCCGCTATTTAGCGGAATTCGGTCTAGTTATAAATGAATTGATCTCCTTTTCCTGGGGGTAGGAAAACACTCCCACCCTTCGACAATTTATCTTTCTCGCCATATTGTATAATACTGGGGAAAATATCTCATCGTTTTAACAACACTATAAAATGATCTCTTCCCGCAAAAATTAGTTGTTGTTTTCATTATTTTTCTTGAAGAACAATAAAAGTTAAAACTGGACAAGAATGAAACAAATATAGTGAGGGGTTGAAAATTTCTGCTGATTTCATAAAAGTGCAGCATCTTGTATTAGTGAGGAACTCGCTGATGCTGATTAATTGTTTGGATTATGGAGGGTGCGCTATTTTCTGGCTCAGATAACGTCTTTATACATTCTTTAAATATTTAGACGTTTTTTTCTTTATTATATATTTCTGCAGAATATATAAATCGTATTTAACTTTCAGGTAAAAGACAGCAGTCCTGCACTAAATGAATTTTTTTCTGCTGAGGAGTATTTTGACAGCAAAAAGCCTGAATGTTACATTTTTAACGGATATTTATTTTTAGTTTATGTTTAATATCACAGGAATTACTCGTCATTTTAACAAATACTTTTTAAAAATTTTGGCTTTTTTAAGTGATCTTAAGTACACCAAGTAGGATCCCTTATTTTCGCTCAGTTTTGGTAAAAAAACAGCCCTTTGACAAGCCTGTTTTTCTATAGCATAAATCACATCAATGCCAGAACAAGGGTCATCAATACTAGGCGCACATCACAGCTTGGATCACTCTCAATAATTGGTAAAAGCGCGTTTCAATTGCTTCGCAGTTCTTTAGAAATTTATAACGTGTTTTTTGTGCATCATTCTTCAAAAAATTATAATGTATTCTGAAAAAAATATACGCCACAATAAAACTCAGCCTGAGACGGACCACAGAGGGAGACCATCATCAGTGTCTGTGGTATGCTGTGTGCCCTTTACGTTGGAATGTGTGCATTGTTCAAAACCAAGAATAAAATTTGTTTCATTGTAAGGGTGCATTATACTATCCTGCTTGAACTATTAAATGTGGACATAATGTTCTCAAGCATTTCACCGAAATTGGATTCAACCCTAATTGTATGCTTTTAAAAAAAAAAAATTAAACTAATAGTGAGCAAATCCGCATATCGAATAAGGTAACACCACACAGCAATTCAAGTTTAATGCACAGTGCGTAAGCTAATCCTAAACAAATTCACAGTATTAAAAGTCATCGATTATGCCCATTAGGATTAGTGAAGCCTGAGTTTAAGCCGCAGTATGAAATGAACATCTAATAACTAGATTTTTCTTAATTATGCTCTTTTCATACTGCCGATTTTTATGAATTAGCTGAACTAATGCTGAGCAAATTCACGTATGAAAAGCACACACGTTAATAGCAGATTATGCCCGGCTTAATTAATCCTGGGTAAAGCCATAGTATGAACGCTCGACGGATATGTTTGGCTTAGCTTAAAATTTCTGATAGTCTTATGCACAGCGTGTAAGGTAATCCTAAGCAAATCTGCATTATGAAAAGGCACGGATTTAAACCTGCCAGGATTAGTACAGCCGAGTTTTAAGACACGGTATGTAAAGAACATTGCCGAATTCACTGTGCTTACTTAAGAACGATCGACTTGAGAAAGTTAAGGAAATCCGCAGTATGAAAAGACCAAACTGAATTTTTTAGATCAGATTAATTAGAGAATTTAAAGCGTTTTGTGCTCAAAGAATTAAATTCATTGGTTGTCTTTAGAATACATGTGCAGAGTTTGTATGTATTTCTTTTAGTATACAGTTGAAAAAGTCTAGTTCTGGTCCGTATGATGTGTTCATTACTATGATTTGTGTACGTATTACTTCGATTTACTATGATTTGTTTAAGTATAAAAAGTTATGAAATACCTGCATTATTAAACAAAGCACATATGAAATTCCATATAATCGCAATATTTGAAACGTGATTAAATGAAAATCTAGTGATTACTCTATGGAAGGATGCGACTATGTCTATACTAATCTCCAGAGTAAAAGGGGCCGTGAGAGTCATGTTATGTACTGATGTTAATTATCATTTGAAAGCATATGAAAGGTATTTGCTAGCTATAGATGATTTGTTAGAATGTATTACTGTAGAAATTGATGTAAAGCATGTGAAGAATTTGGTAATATATAGAAGTCTGTGGAGATTTAGACAGGTGCAATGAAACTTTTTATGTCAATACCCTTAAAACTAAATCTTCTTTTCTGTGTGGAAGTTTTAATGTTTATCTCCTAAATTGTAAAATTCACTCCAGTACGACAAATTTTATCAATTTATTACATAGCCACGGTTTTTTTCCTTTAATCAATAAACCTACAAGATGTTTCAAAGAGTGATGTGAGTGACTATGTCGGAAGTTTTACTATATGGCAAAGCAAGGGTTCCAATTACACTTGGAATAAACAATATTCATATGTAAGTGATGAGACAGTAATAGCATTTGAAAAGGATTTGGAATCATGTAATTGGGAAAATGTATTAGCCAGCTCTAATGTAGATGAAACTTATGATTGGCTTGTTGATAAATTTAAAATATTATATGATGAAAACTGTCCATGCAAATTTGTAAGTAAAAACGTAAAACGTACTCACAAGCCATGGGTGATAAATGGCTTGATAAATGCTTATCATAAAAAGATAAATTACACAAAGAATTTATTAGATATAGAACCAGTAAGAATGAAAATAAGTTTTAAAAGTACAGAAATAAGTTCAATTCTATCTCAAGTTATTGTTAAAAGTAATATTATACTAAATTATTGGAAACACAATATGGCGATCTTAAAGGCACTTAGAAAATTTGAAATTCTGTCTTAAAGCGTGAACATGAAATTACTACCTTTCCTGACTCATTCTATAATTCGAAAGGTGTTAAAGCTGGTAGCAAAAAGAACATTGTAAAGGATTCAATGATTTTTCGTAAATGTAGGTCCTACTCCTCCTCAGAAAATTGAAAGTGTTAAAGATGGAAATATTTTTGTATAGATGAAAGATAAACATGAAAACACTGTGTTTTAACGGATATAGATGATAAAGAATTGTTGGAATTAATTAATTCTTTTGAGAGTAAATCTTCTCCACGTTGTCAAGGCATTACTCTGAGTACTGTAAAGAGAATTTTCTCGTCCATTGTCGACTTTAGGTTATACTTGTAATTTATCATTTAAAACTGGAGTATTCCCTAACCCTAATGCTATCAAAAAGCTAAAGTGTCACCATTGTTAAATCTGGCAAAATTGTAAATTGAACAACTATAGACCCGTTTCTCTTTTGCCTCAATTTACCAAAATGTTAGAAATACTGTTTGATATGCGGTTAAAAAATTTGTTGAAAAATATAAAATGTTAGTGACAATCAGTATGGTTTTCGTTCAAATAGGTCAACATCATTATTTATTTACTCTTAGAACTCTTAGAGGAATTAACTTCAGGTACTGATAAAAGCAAGTTACTATTGGCGTTTTTATTGATTTAAAGAAAGCATTTGATACCATTGACCATAATTTATAATTTCCTTCTTCAAAAATGTGATTATTGTAGGGTTAAAGTGTATAAAATAACTGGAAAAAGTTATCTATATTAAAGAGAACAGTATGTGCAATTTTTTTATTCTAATGTATTACATGTACATTGTGGTGTACCACACGGCAGTATATTGTGTAGAAATTTTTTTTGCACATTTAATGATACAGTTACTATATCAAAATTCGCTAAATTTATTCTTTTTGCGGACGATACGAATGTTAAAATTAAATAGGTGTTTTTTATTAAATAAGTTATCATTAAATGTATCTAAAGCCAATTTTATGGTTTCTGGTCTTTCTAAAACTTTATTGGTGATGAAGAGATCTCAGGGGTGTTCTCCACAGAATTTTTAGGAGTCATTGTTGATGAGAAATTAAATTGGAAAGAGCATATTTCTAGGGTACAATCTATATTAGCTAAACGTATAGCAATTATGTTTAAAGCGAGTTTAATTGTCGATAATAGAGCTCTCTTTATGATTTATTGTTTGTACTAATTCTTTTTTACAAACTGCATTTTAAAATTATACGATCTTGTTTAAGCTAAAACGCTTACTGTTATGTTCAAAGCAAAATATACTTCCTAGAAATATTCAATGTTATTTTCAAAGAGCTGATAATGTTGGGATAACCAGACAACAAGATAATTTCAAGCACAGTTATTCGTGTACAATTTTAAAATCACATTGTTTAAGATTAAAGGGCACACTGTTGTAGAATACTTTGCCTGCGAATTCGAAGAACATATCTGCTGTCATGCTTTTCAAGAAAGAAGTCAAAAAACATTTTTTATCGTCCTACGGTATTGAAGACTAATATCTTTCTGTCTCAGTAATTAGTGGTAATCTTGGATTGTTGATAGTAACTAAAATTTTACATGGTTTTTCTTTTCTGGCAGGAAAAAGTATTATTAATGTCACAGTTGTGAAGCGGGAAAATGTACATATATGTAACTGTAATGGACAAGGGGAACAGGCCGAAACCCTGCTAGCCGAAACCCCCCGGCCTTAACCCACCGTCAACCCCCCCCCGACTAAAACCCCCGGCGGCCTAACCCCCCCCCCCCCCGACCCAAACCCCTCCCCTCGTTCTCAAAGAAATGTGTAATGATAATTTCTTCATTTATTTTCACTTTCTCTTAATCGCTTAAACATCATGACAAAGCTAACATTTCAACACTGCAACTACAAAAGCTGAAATCTCGAACTCTTTACTGAAAATTACTGAAAATTATCTTTGGATTCCCTTTAGCAGATGTGATGTATTCCATGATGGTAATATGATTTTTCACAGCAATCTGGGTCATTTTATACGTTCCTGCAAACCTACTCCGGAACTCGGAGTCGATGAACTGGAGCTGATCTCTTTAGGACTTTTTAGTATTGAAGCTAGTCACTTAGCATTATGCTTTTGCTTAATTTTTCTTTAATACAAGCATGCTCTTCTGAAGTATTTCCGTTGGTATTCTTTTCAATCCAGATCCGAAGGTCATAACAATAGTAGCATCTGTTCCTCAATCAAGAAATTCTTTTAAATCTAGCGACAATAGGGCCAATTCACTTGCTCCTAATCCACCAACCGACATTCAACATTTCTGAATCTTGAAATAATTTCTCAGACTCAACGCATATTCTGGTACTGGTTCCGTACATGTGATGCCACGTATGACGTGTCTGATGCAACGTATTCAAAATGTGAAGACTCTATGCTTTTGATGTAACGTATTCAAAACGTGAAGGCTCTATGGCTGTGATGTAACGTATTTAAAATGTAAAGAATCTATTGCTGTGATGCAGCGTATTCAAAATGTGAAGAATCTATGGCTCTATTAAAATCTATAGCAATGGTGTTGATACTTTTCTGTTTTGTCAGATGTTCTGAGCTCTTAGCAACTCGAAATATTACAACCATGACCTCGTGGTTGTGGTGTGGTCAAAAGAGAGCATAAAGATACGGGATCAGATGCTTGAGCAAAGAATAACAGGAATATGCGCAAAAATATTGGCCACATCATACTTGACCTGAGATCCATAAAACCAAAAACAGATAAAAGATTTCTAATGCATTTATTCATATGAGTTTAAGATGTGAAGCAGAAAGAGTTTCGTTTTAAATTGACTAGAATGAAAAAGCCAGTTTTAAGCTGCAGACTAACAGTTCACTTTTCCATTAAATTATTTACACTTGGTTATTTTCAATCCCCATAGTTGACTGAATTCATAGAATATGGTAAGATGTTTCTGTATGATTCCGGTCTTTTCTGCCATGACTTAGTCTGAGCTAAAACGACCAAATTCGGCAGAAACATACTGTAGCATGTCTAGGTGGTCTACATCTTCTTTATTCATTTGCATTTTACATGCCAAAACGGACGTTCAAATTTGTTCCATTGAAGCCCATATATGAGGAACACACTATGATAGTCCACAATGAGACTCATTCTATTTATCTATTCGCTGTGAACAATGAGGGAGCAAATATTTTGTGAGTTGTAGCTTTTTGTCAGGATGAACAACAGATTCATCTGCTTAGATGTTTTTCTTCCACATCGTAATGTATTTAAACTTGCCATTAAGTTGTATTTACATTATAAATGACTGTAAGGTGCAAGTATTTCGTTTCTCCTCTTTATTATTTATTTGCTATTTTTATTTAGTTATTTTAGCCGTTATCTTCCAAAGAGGTTGCAAAGCCTGCACAACCTTTATCAAACTTCTATTCAACGTTTTGTCAAAGCTACTGAACAGATATTGGTGATTTATGAGGTTTTAATCATGGATGGTTGAGATAATAACTCTGAGTTTAATGCTGAGTTTATGAAGTATTAATAACTTCTAGATAAATTAAGCTATTAAATAGAACTAATGAATTGCAGAAAGTAGAGAAAACTGAATTTGTTCTTAACATACGCCCATGTTGACAAAGAAAGCTTCATGCACAACTTCCCCTACCCGATGGGGAGAGAGGCACTTGGCAGCATTTATCTTACCACGCTCCCAAAAAGGCGGAGAATGGAATACTTGAAGGGAGGAAGACATTATTGTTTTCGTTCCACGAATATTTCAAGCATCTCTTTTGCATTGCTTGTTGACCGTTAGGGGTGAAAATTACAGGGTATTCGCGTTTAGTTAAGAGATGTATTTTTAAGCCTTGCACTCAGCGTTTAGGGCTCGTTTTAGAAAGTCATGAACACGCCTGATAGCCTCATGGCATACGAAAACATACAAAAGCCCCAAAATATAACATTCGATGATGTATTTACAATTGTATCTTTTTAATGTAATGCGTTTATATGTAAGGCTGTATACATGTGCACTGAGGTCCCCTATAAAAGGTATGTATGCTGTAAGGGTAGAATTTGTGCGATGTCCGTATGAACTGCAAATTTAGTATTTGTGTAAGTTATCATGCATCTTAAGCACAAATATTACATGCAACAGCAACAGTAAGAATTACTGGTATGATGACATATACTACATACGACTCACATAAGACAGAAAACACTATATACATAATAACTTCCTTGTAATTACCTCTTTTTTGGCTGTTACAAGCAAAAAATCTCACTTTCTCTACACAACTACCTTTCATGATAATATCATATCTTTAAGCCAGGTGGTTCTCATCAAAATGTAGCCCGTACTTGAAAAACATGCAAAAAGTGATCCTTTCATGAAGCAAACATCTATGTGTTTTTCTCCTGTCCCATCGTTGGTTTGCCATATGTTGATATGTAGTCACTGACATGCTCAGTTTGTTTTGTAATATAATCAAAGGTCCAGTTCCCGTCCATGTCTGTGATTCAGAAAGTAAATAACACATGTGTTTTCATAACTACAAAGCCTTTGGAAAACGTTCCGCGTCACCACACAATATTGTGCAGGTGTTGAAATTGAAAATTTTCACTTCATACCCCTTTGAAAAATGTGCTAGCCACCTGAATTAATCACTTCTTATGCATTATGCCTGTCCACTTTCTTGAAAATGCCAGGGTTTTTCTGTTTTATAGAGAACATTACTTCACCACAAAAAGTCATGAAGTAATATTAAGTTGAACCAGAAACTCAACATAAGCACAACAATTATATTGAAACCTCCCTTTCTTTTTTTCCACGAACATGTAATATGACCAAAATATTATATATATATATATATATATATATATATATATATATATATATATATATATATATATATATATATATATATATATATATATATATATATATATATATATATATATATATATATATATATTATATGCAGACAACTTCCATTCTAAACAAATCCCCTTGCGTTATCCACCGCCACACCCCCGTTAGAGGGGGATATAGAAACGCCCCGCGTCCGTTTATCCGTTCGTCTGTCAAGCCGTCTGTCTATCTGTCCCTCTTTTAACAAGCCTGACCCCCTTTTGTCCCGACCACTTTCCTTGGTCGCGCAGCTTTGTAACCTCACGCAATGAAAAAATATACATTATAGATTTGCAATGTTTTTGCTCCAATTTTCCAGAATTATCGCCCTCTGAACTCAGGTAAAATATTTTTGCCATTCTGAGTCTTGCTGGATTATTTGATCAGGACAGTAAAATTTATCTGTGTATATAGGTAAGGTGTCACTGAACTACGAAAGCTCGAACACAGTACTGCTCGGCGGAGGATATGCAATCTACGATTGTTTTGTTGTCTCTGAAAACGCATGTGTGTATGTACTGTACTGTATAAGTTAAAGTGCCATTTCTCACGTCTGACCCTTTACCTTTATGGTAATTGAGAAATCAGTCATCCCGTGTAATCCCTAGACAGGATGAGAAGGAAGCAGGAGGAACGAGTTAATTAATTTCATTGCAAATCACAGGACATTACAGATAATAAGAACAGCAAAGAACAAAATGTAAAAGTTATATATTCTATGATCTGTAGCTCGACTCCAGATTAGGTGGGATAGTCAACTTCTATGTGCATCTCGACCTTTGTAAACAGGAAACGTGACTTTAAGTCTGTCATTTTAACAGGAAAAAACTAGACCAAATTTTGCTACTGCCTACATTCAGGGTTATGGTCAAATATCTTTTTATGGAGTTCCGTATAGGGACTGGAGACCGAAAGAGAGTTCAAAATTCCTCTGTCTTTCCGAGAATTTCGTGATGCCACAGTCAGCTGACCTTTGACCTTGAAAATGTAGGTAATAGAAGACAAAGCTACCCTTAATGTAATGCAAGAACCTGGTGGAATTCAAAAATAGTTCAAAAATAGTCATAGTTTAGTTTACCAAGTTATCCCTTGAGTCCAAAAATGAGGTAGAAAACGCTCTGTCTCTAAAGACTTCCAAGATAACAATGGTCATGTGATCTTTGGTCTTGAAAATGGGATAAGGTTCAGAAAACAAGTTTATTAACGAAACTGTAGTGGGGGAGTCAGAAAATGAGGTCAACACTGCTCTATCTCTAGCGGTTGCCGAGAAAACACAGCTCAAGTAACTTTTGACCTTGAAAATCAAGGTAAAAGTTCAGCTTGCAAAGTTACATAAAATGTTACGTAAAAACATGTAGTCCAAAAATAAGGTCAAAATCTATAACAATTTGCGAGAAAACACAGATCAAGAATAATAAATCACAAGAAACAATTTAAATTTGTATAAAGGTGGCCCATAAATAAATGAAATAAACGTGGTGTTTGTTCATCTTAAAATATGTGTTTGACTAATATTTTTGTCATTTTGTGACTTTGTACAAATACACATTAAGTAAAACCTACATCCGGACAATATATAAAGTTGACAGCTTCAAAATTCGAACAAAATGTATCAGTCTGTTTTATTTTCTCATTAGTTTCTATGTAATAAAAACCTGGATGATTCGGACACCTCCCTATTCCGGGTAACGGACACAATTTGTCAAAACCAGTTTTGTGTTTTACTCGTCGAATAGCATCCATAACTACAACAGTGGCAAGCCGAAAAATTTTTTAAATCGCCAAAAATACATTTTTACAGAAAATGAAAAACATTTGCACAATAAGTGGGTTCAACTTGCCACGTTTCAGCCTAATCCAACCAACTGTTTTGGAGATATCGCAACAATATGACAAAAAAAACTTAAAAATCAGAAATTAAAAAAATCGCCTGAAATACGTTTTCAACGGAAATGAAGAAAAATTTATACATCTGTATACATCTGCACTATATGTGTGTTCTTCTTGTGACGTCTGAGCCTTATCGAACGAACAGTTTTGGAAATTTAAAGTGAAAAGTGAAAAATGCACGAAACTTCCCATGTTAAAAAATTTGCCAAAATAGAATTTTTGAAGGAACGAAAAAAAATAACACTGGCATCATCTAGACATGTACTCCAACCTGAGTGCTAGTTTTGAGAAAAATTGACTCATTAATGTAATAAGAACTCACTGTGGGCAGACGGACGGACGGTCGGACAGACAAACAAGAGGTATCTTATGTGGTGGCTGCATTATGTGGTAGCATTTGATATGCCTGAAATGCATTTAAGTGGTTGGTCACGGACAAGATTATTTAGGAATAAAAAATACTTACGTGGTGGTTTATATTTGCCCTTGCTCTTGTGTGGTTCCCAGCAGGCGTCATTTCAGTGTCAATAATATTTTACACTTTGTGTGTGTCATTTTTAAATCAACGGAATTCTATATGTGGTGCTTTACTGAATAAAGATATTTCACAACTTATCTTTCACAACTGTTTTGTATAATTCCTACTTGCAAACTTTGTTTGCAGCTGGGTATAAGTTTAACTTTTTTGGAAGTTTCTGTCCTTTTTCGTTTTTTTCTTCTGTTTGGATGGTTTCAAGAAAACTCCTCCAACAGAGGGAGATGAAATTCGGTACACGTGTAGAGGGCGACGAGGTCTCCGTGAACCCGCAATTTTTTTTGGACCTCACGGTCAATGACAAATTGAGCTCACTGACTATTATCTCGAAAACGACTGCAGACTGAGCGATTTTTAGCTCATTTTCGAACCCTTGGGCTCAAAATATCGTTACATAAGAAATGCTCGGTGATCTTGACGTTCTCGGTCACGGTCAAGGTCGAAAGTTGACTATTATCTCGAAAACTGAGATAGAGCGATTTTAAGCTGACTGTCAACCCCTTAGGCCTAAACAACGTTACATAAGAGGTACTTTGGTGACCTTGACATTTTCGTTAACGGTCACGGTCAAAAACCGGAAGTTGACTATTATCTCGAAAACGATTAGAGATACAGCAATTTGAGGTCATTTTCGACCCTTTCAGCCCAAACAACGCTACACAAGGTACCTCGGTGACCTTGATGTTCTCACCCACGGTCAAGGTAAAAAACGCAAGTTGGCTATTATCTCGAAAACTATTAGAGATATACTGATTTCGAGCTGATTGTCGACCCTTTGGGACTAAACAACGTTATATAAGAGGTACCTCAGTGACCTTGAACTTCTCGGTCACGGTCCAGGTCAAAGACCGGAAGTCGACTATTATCTCAAAAACGGTTATAGATAGAGCTAATTTGAGCACATTTCGACCTTTGAGCGCAAATAACGTTACATTAGAAATAACTCGATGACCTTATGTTTTCGGTCACGGTCAAGGTCAAAAATCTGGAAGTTGACTATTATCTCGAAAAAGATTACAGATAGAGCGATTTCTGGTTCAATTTGAACCCTTTCCGCCGAAATAACGTTACATAAGAAATTCCTCGGTGGCCTTAATGTTCTCGGTCACAGTTAAGGTCAAAAAGCGGAAGTTGACTATTATCTCGAAATCGATTAGAGATATACTGATTTCGAGCTGATTGTCGATCCCTTTGGGCTAAGCAAAGTTATATAAGAGGTACCTCCGTGACCTTGAACTTCTCGGTCACGGTCATGGTCAAAAACCGGAAGTCGACTATTATGTTTTGAGCTCATTTCCGACCCTTGTGCGCAAATAACGTTTCTTTAGAAATGCCTTGGTGACCTTGATGTTCTCGGTCACGGTCAAAAACCGGAAGTTGACTATAATCTCTGAAAGATTAGAGATAGAGCGTTTTCGAGATGATTGTCGGCCAACTGGGCCTAAACAACGTTATGTAAGAGCCACATGGGTGACCTTAACTTTCTCGGTCACGATCAAGGTGAAAACTGGAAGTTGACTATTATCGCAAAAACAGTTAGAGATAAATCGATTCTGAGCTTATTTTCGGACCTTAGTGCAAACATTGCGTTACTTTAGAAATGGTTCGGTGACCTTGATGTTCTCGGTCACGGTCAAAAACTGGAAGTTGACTATTAGCTCGAAAACGATTAGAGATAGAGAGAGTTTTAGTTCATTTTCGACCATTTACGCCCAAAAAATGTCACATAAGCAATTCCTCGGTGAGCTTAATTTTCTCGGTCACGGTCAAGGTCAAAAACTGAAAGTTGACTATTACCTCGACAACGATTAGAGATAGAGCGCTTTGAGCTCATTTTCGACCCTTTGAACCTAAACAACGTTTACCTTAAATTTTTGGGTCACGGCCAAGGTCAAAAACCGGCAGTTGACTTTTATCTCAAACAGGGTTATAGAGCAATTTTGGGTTCATTTTGAGCCCGTTCGACGAAAGCAATGATAAAGAAGAGGGTACTGCTTGACTTTTAGGTTTTTGGTCATAATGTAATACAAATATTTCCTTTGATGGTTTTTGCAAGTGGGCCATTCTTTCTAGTTTTAAACAAATTGTTTGTTTGTCTGTTTCTTGTTTAATGTTTGTTTGGTGTTTAACGTCCCATTCACCAGCTAGGATGGGTATATCTGGATGCACTTGCTAAAGAAACAAGTGGGGAGAAAAGAAGGAAGAATGAAGAAATGCACGGAACAGAACGCAGTGGGTGTATTCTTAAGACTCTCCCCACCCCACAGCGGAATTTAAACAAATGCTGCTCTTCTTATTTGCTTTAGAAATTAGCTTTATAGTTGCATTATTTACCAACAAATGTTGTTACAGGACAGTTGCTCTACGGACTTTGACGGACTCCTTTATGTGGTTTGTTTCGTGCTCAATGGGTGATATGCGGCTACCTCATAAGAACCACCACATAACATAATCGTTGTGGGCACGGATGGACGGACAGACGGAATGAAGGACGGACGTACACACCACATACTATATGTGTCTCCGTTAGGGGGAGACATATAATTAGGACAATATAATGGTTGCATCTTTGCGTGTTGTTTGCGTGTGCCTCGTAGATAATGCTAATAACACTTTGAGAAATTCATTGTTGAAATCTTGCTGAGGGGCCTATTAGCTTGTATAGGGTTCCTCTACATATGTTCTTAATACCAGTTATCTGCCGTCCCATAATTGTTCCACTTTTAGGCATAGGTGTTTTGGTCGGGAGGGGATTACTCGCTAAGAAATAATATTTCCCCTGGTTTTTTCATGCAGAGTATATTGAAGATTCAATTCAAATGTAAGAAACGGGTCGCCATTGTCTGTTTTCAATTGATGTTGACCAACCTTAACTCACTGCAGTTGATCATCGAGTTTAATTATACTTGGACTATAAATTCGAATCAACTGATAAGGTAATAAAATATTGGCAAATTGAGGAGTCGGAACTCTTTGCCATGTGTACAGAATTAAGGAGCAGAACACAGAGGGGGTATTACTGCTGGGAAAGGGGCATTTTACCTACAATACCCACAATAGTTCATTATAGTAAACAAATTAAGCCATCATTATATTTCCGAGATTAACGCTGTCCGGATTAACCAAGTTTATTGCAGAAATAGGCTTTGTTTTGAATAAATTTGTAGAGTCGCAAATAAATATACCCAGAGTACCTTTATACTTTTACATCCATGTTTATTAGGCGCTATGCATAAAATGTGTCATATGCAATCCTTTCAGACTTTTTTTGAAATATATGCTAAGTATTAAAATAGATTAAAAATTCAAATGTTAAAATAGCAATAAATTAAACAATTATGGATCGCCTGGTCATTAAAAAGTAAATATAGATTAATTAAGGCCATATTAAATAATAACACCGGCGCCTAATCCGTAGAACATTCTTTTACTAGTAAAAGCATAATTCGCGTTCTCAGCCTACAGAACAAAATTTACTGACTGCAGTTGGTACAATCCCGGCCTGGTTATTTGTCAGTCATGAGCGAGTGAAACTTCGGTCCCAGTTTTGTCTCGATTTATTCTCACGGTGACCAACCATACCCTGGGAAGTAGGAACTGCTGAATGGGAGAACAAGCTTAAGTGGAGAAATTCGCAAACCTTAGAG
Source organism: Protula sp. h YS-2021 (assembly GCA_949752745.1). Lineage (NCBI taxonomy): Eukaryota > Metazoa > Annelida > Polychaeta > Sabellida > Serpulidae > Protula > Protula sp. h YS-2021. The sequence continues at coordinate 76,823,954 of OX457025.1, read as the reverse complement.
TTCGCTTTTCTCTGTTTTAGATGGGAGTAATCCCGGAGGAAGGGAACTGCCTTTACAAGCGGCATTGGGATTTTTCTGTAAACTCGGTTTTTGCGATAATACTTTGCTGATCCTCAAGGAAAATTTTCAACAGCACACAAAAGGCGTTTGGTTGGTTCTGCACATAAAACGAGAATGAGGTTTGGTCCATTAGTTCCTGATTTGCTAATATCTGCACCCACTTCAATGAGAAAATACTATTTCAGAGATTATATGATTCTTTGCGCTATGGAAACATGTAAAACCCTGGATAAGGATTCTGAGCTTTTGCCAAGGTAAAGCATATCAATAGACTAACAGAGAAATACTAGAAACAAAAAGCAAATGTATAGAAACTTTTAATGGAGAATATTGGGACTCGATGAAAGCTTCGAAAGCTTCTAACAAAGAATGAAACGACATTTTTCTACTAAACACTTTGACAGGTTTCATTTTACTAGATTCGGTTTAATTTAATGTAAAGTAGAACACGTGATCACACGCAAGTGTAACTCTCCTTTTTATTATTACGCTAAATGTAATCCGAATGTAATAAACAATCATGGTTTAGTGATATTGTACTTTTAATAAGTTTAACTGTATATCAAGAACAGTCTAGCAAAAAATACTTGTGCCACCTTTTCACGTTCTACCTGTCCTTTTTAACACATCTCACATATGGGCTATTAAACATACTACATTGCTTAGTACTTAGATTTCTCGGTTATTTTTTTTTTTAAATTCACCATAATTTCCCTGTGGGATCGCAAGTATTTTGTTGTTCCTCAAATAATTGCGTGACAAACAAGCCTTCGAACGGTACAGCCTCACAAAAAGGCACAGTGCATTTTAACTGCGAAAGGATCTGATCACCCCGCATATCGGACCACTTTTTATTTCTGTTATTAAGGAAGCTCGCAAATCAAACCACTTTAATGCAGTTCCACTTGTGGTTCTATTTCCCGGTTTCAAGCTATATGTGAAAAGGTATGACCTCCAAAAACACACGTGTTTGCCCATTTCATATATCTAACTCACAATTAATTCGCTCCTATGGATATATATTTTCAAAGATTTTACAACATGATTGTATTACACCATAAGTAAATTCATTTAACAACCTAAAGTTCCTCCTCCAAAGCGATATTTATTTTTCATTAAACGCTTGTTAAATATATCATACAAAAGAAATGAAAGTTCTTTCCCTTTGTGATCCCAAAAAAACATCGTTTAATAAAACGGGCATCTTCGATTATTTTTAAATTAACATTTTTGCATTTAAATTAACATTTTAATATTAACTGCTGCCTTTGTAAAAGCAGTACAACTGAAGCGATTTATCAAACAGTAGCAAAATTATTTAAGACCTTTTCGTTTTGCAACTCCATTTATATCATAAAATCCTTCATACATAAAAGGGGGAATAAACAAAGAAGAAATTACAAAAAGTTCTTGTGGTGTGTAATTATACTTGATAAATTGGTTATCCCACGATTATCAACAGTTCTAACAATGAATGTTTTATTTGTTCAATAGCGTTAATGTTTTCAAAAACTTTTACGATAGTGTGCACTTTGCTAATCCACTGAAATCTCACTTGCGTACATATATAAATTGCTAAGCATCGTATTGTCTTTATTAATTTAGAAATTCGTTACATGAAGCTTATTCATTGGTGTGCACATGCGTAATGCATGTAAATCATTATAAGTGTTATGACTTGAATTTGGCATACTTAAACATTTTGGCATAAGAGAGGCTCATAATTAAAACAAATACATATATAATACGCTGGCACTTCATTGTGAGATGTATTTGATCTCGATTCGCAGATTTAGCTTTGAAAATTAAGTTCTTTAGACTGGTTGCAATAAAACTGACAAACCATTATTTCCTCTATCATTCTTGTTTTCTTTTCTTTTTTGCTAACTTGTTCCTACACTTTCGACAACAGAGCCATACAGCGCCGAGCATAATAACATCAATAACAATTAAAAATGCCAGGATATCAAGCATGAAGAACTTCCACAGTGGCATATCAATATAATAAGGCTTTAAATGAGAACTTCCAAACTGCAAAACATGTTCAATCCAGAAAGCAGCATTTTCCTTTGGAGATGGCAAAGAGTGTAAGATTTTAGAGCATTTATGAATAGTGTCGTAATATGTAGGATTGTTGAGCAGTTCTAATATTGTTGTTTCAAATTCTTCTTTTGTGAAGTCTTTAGGATTTATTTCTAGGCCATAACGACGTTTTATAGCACGCTTTGTGTTGTAGAACTGGTCACCAAGAAAGGGCATCATCAACATAGGTATACCATGATAAACAGCTTCTAACTGTCCATTATTACCTGCATGAGTTATAAACAGCTTTGTGTTGGGGTGTCCAAGTAAGTCATTCTGTGGTAACCAAGTCTGAATTAGAACATTCTTTGGAACCAATGGCGGTGTTTCACCGTCATGGCGCATTACAACTTTTTGCTTTAGTCCTCCAAACACAGGCAGCAGCTTGTCGAGCATTTCCATTGGTACTCTTTTTAACCCTGAACCGAAGGTCATAATTATTGCGCCATCTTTTGCCGAATCCATAAATTCTTTTAAATTCTTTGGTAACGGGGCAGAATCCCGAGCTCCTAGTGCACCAACAAATTGATAATGTGGAGCCGATACTCGATGCGCATCAGTGCACAGTACATCCATAACAATAAGAAACATTTCTGAATCTTGAAATAATGTTTCGAACCCAATATTAGGTAAGTCCGGAACTAACTCAGTGAACAACTCATCTGTAATGCCGGTTAAATACGATGGCGGTGACAGCAGCGCTTGTGTGAGTACAAACAACATGGCATTGATCAAGCGCTCAAAGAATGTAGAATTTTCATCAAGGAAGAAAAATGGTGGTACTCCGTCCACTGACGGTAATGCTGGTACTCTAGCATACCAAGGATCATGTCTCACATCTATTGTCATGAACTTTAATCCTAACTTATAAGGCAAAAGTAAAGTTGATCTTGAAACATCACTGCCTTCCATTAAAGCCAAGTCGTATTTGTTGGATTGCAGTTTTCGAAGCATTGCTTTATCATTCATAATGTGGCGAACATGCGACAGAGACATGCCACATAAAATCGATACGGCTTCGTACTGCTTTGACGCAGGCAAGGATGAAATGTATTCAAAATATGAGGAATTCATTGTTTTCTCAAAGCCTACTGGAATAGTGTTGATGCCCTTCTGCTTCGCTAGATGTTCCGATCGATCTGCAACGATAATGTCAACTTCGTGTCCCCTTCCATGTAGTTCCTCTCCGATAACAGAGAAAAAGTTGACATGGGCTTGGTGGTCAAAAGGAAACATCAGTATTCTGAAGCATGATGCCGTAACTCCGAATAATAATAATAACATCAAAGAAGGCGGCACCCTCATTGTTCCTCTTATCTAGATAAACCTAAAACATAAAGTTTTTTCGTTAATCTGATTTTGAAGTATTGCTTACACTTAATGTACTAAGGAACGGACAAAAAGTAACACTTTGAAAATTTCAGAAAATTCTTTGGTTATGTAATCACTCAACATGCTGGTACTGGCCTGATGTAAATCAAGTACATGGTTTTAAAGGTTGTTCCCAAAGTTTTCCAATGCTATTTAAAGCAAGAGAACGGATATCAACTTGAACAGTACTTTATAAACAGCGCCTTAAATTCGGACTTAATGGTTTTGTATAACAATCCACTTCAGATTTGAACCTTACTGGCACTGCACCAAAACCCTCTGCAATTTCATATGTGAAATTTAATAACGCACATTCAGCAGTTTTGAAATAATTAAAATGTGTCTATATACATTTCATGGCTTTACTTTCTTTGTGCCTTAAAAATTGTTGATATTTTTTGTCAAGTGTTTTTTTTTTTTTAAAAGAAATTTTATATCTGTGTGAAATACATTTGCTGTTATATCAACAGTAAAAATGTATTTAAAACTTTACTTTTTACTTGAAAACACATTAACTTCCTTTCATCATATTTCTTCTCACTAGTTCTAGCGCTTTTTATTTGTTGATTTACTGTTTGTCAATTTATCTAAATTAACTACTTTCTTTTGATACGTCTGTCTTGACTGAATCTGTGAAAACTAAGTTACACTATAAATTGCTTAATGCCCATATTTATACTAGATCGTTTTCGCTACCGAATAGCAAATTACACTTTGAGCCAGAAAACTTAACATCCTGAACACTTAAAAATTTAAAATCTTTAAATCTGTTATTTAAAGTAATATCACGCTTTTGGTTACCAGAAAACACACGTAATATATGCTATTTTCTGGTGAAGACCTCGAAGACAACACAACATCGATTTGAGAGTGCGGCACATTCTCAAACGTGTAATCATCGTCTGTTGTGCAAACCTGAATAGACCTCGAGAAATCGACTTTCTGGATAGCCATCAAAACCTTGACGTGATAAACACGCCCGGGACACTGAATAACCTCGACATGTTACTGCCTACTGGAAATGTAAGCCATGTAAGCCACGAATTCGCAAAATATGTAATTTCAGAAGCAGAAATCTTTGCAGCCTACTTTTAAAAAAATATTCATAAAATTTCACTTCATAATATCCGGTGTAACCTAAAGGCATATCGCGTTCTGTCTCGATGTCTAAACAACGCCGGTAGGTAGACGTTGCAGAGTTCGATAATCAAGGAAATCCGACATTAATCTAACATCAAAATGTGCACTGAAATGAATAAGTTATTATAACATCACAAGTATTAAAGTTACGTCATAGCACAACAATTCTGTAACAAATGGACGGTTCACTCTTTGCTTATGCAACGAATTAATGGTTTAGGGAGTTGTTTTGGGGAGTTAAGTTGAAATGAAAAAAAAAATGATGAAATGAATAATAGAAAAGTTAAGACCATCACATGTAGAAAAAGTGTTATCTCTTTAGAAGACAAGAGAAAAATGTAGATGAAAAGGGAGATAGTTGGCAAACCAAACATTCTTAACTTTTTGTCATTTATAATGAGAATACAACTTCATAGCATGTGCAATTACAGTCAAACGTGACAAATGAACATCTTTGCAGAAAAGTTTTATGTTATGCCAACAGCGTACACACGCTATATTTGCTCACTCACTATTGATAATGGAATGATCAACGATAATGCAGTATTAGGAAGCGTCAAAGCGAGTGCGTTATATATATGGACTTCATTGGCGAAATTTCAAAGTACCTTTTTGCACATGAATTCTAGCAACATTTTAAGTAAAGTGGAAGCCAATAAAATAGACATGGTACAGTAGGTATCTGCCAAATTTGATCGTTCTAGCCCTCACCGTCTGAGACTAGCGCACGTTACAAAGAAAACCGGACTGATACAGAGACAGCAAATTCAATAAACCATATTGAAAATCCCTCAGTGTAATTACTCTATCAATTAGTTCTATACCAAAGGCAAAGGTTTGACAAACAGCAAACAATTTTTGATTTTATATATCGAAATGCATGGGAAATGCTAAATATATATATTAATAATGATATAATATTAATCATAATTATCAAACTGCAGATCACAGATAGCAGTTTGTATAATAGGTAATTGAACCTTGGCATTTTAGTTTTATATTTTTCAATATGTGTATTCAAAGCTGTTAATTCTACTATTTTCCTTAAGCTCTTTTATTTCGAAACAACAAAACAGTTAAATAAATACAACAGTAAAATTTTAATTGTGGCTATATAGAGCCTCACCCGTTATGTTTGTATTCCAAAAATATTTAGTAGTGGGAAAGTTGTTATGTACAAATTATGATTCAGCAAATGTTGCCATCCATTACGCACTTTGGTCGTTTTGTTGGACACAAATAATTGTCTACTGATACCCTATCTATAGCTAAATGTGAAGTGTTATGTAAATCTTTATGAATAAATATACCTCTTTGTCTGTACTTAATCAAGTCTCAAAGTACAAGGCCAAAACCTGATTTCAGGCAGTGGCTTTTCGCGTAAATTTAATATAAAAAGTATTTGTCTTTGAAGATATTTTAGCTTTTCAGTATTAATAGTAAAAACGTTATAGTAATTAAATTAAATAACTAAAACAAGCACCGAAATAAGACATCAGTAAATACATCAGTAAAGAAATATTGAGCGCCAAGGTTTAATATTAGATTGATGCAATAAAAGAACCTTTTTTATTAGAAAGAAAAATCGACGAATAGGAAAATAATTAGCATTTGAACAATATACTCTGTTGATACGTTTCATGTAAATAGGTGTTAAATATACTTGAAATTTATTGAATAGATTTAATTACATGATTGCGCGATACACGAGGCTAAGCGCCAGAGCAGCCAAAGCCGATAAAGGTTTTCAGGTGTGGGGGCGGAGGCGTAGAAGGGATCATGCTGGTTGAGACTTAGGGACGATGGGCAATGATGGGTTTAAAGTTGTTTTTAATAGTGGAGCAAAACGATATCCGAGCGAGGCTCTAAAACAATCTGAAAATTATTCTAAAACGCTGGGTCTCGTTTGTTTGCTAGGCGCGGTCATAACAACCCCTTCCCCCGCAGGCGAAAACCGTGGATCATTGACTGGCTTCCTCTTTCTTTCGGGTAAAATTTTACTTCTTTATGAAATCTTGTTGACCTTTTATAAATGCATGAGCAATGTGCCAATATCGCGTGTGAGCCCGCGTGCGTTACGAAAGACTTGACTTGTACGTTGCATTGATCAAATGAGTCCATTGATTCTGCACTATGGGTAATGCTGCCAATCTTCGATCACACTTGGCAGAGCTTTCCAAAGCACAAGATTCACCGTACAATTCCATTATAAGGAATGTGCAGATGGGAAGCACCTCTGTGTCATATGATGACACTAAACAAACATTCCCGGCCCTTCAGGACCACCAACTGATATGAAATGAACGAAAAAATCTGTCGTTTTTGTAAGAGTGATGATGTACTTCTGATGGATGTTTTTTTCAAGAGAGTAAAGGAAACTTTTGGATTTCCAAATGGTTTTTAATTTCTGGAAACTTGTAGATTTCTCTCCTTTTTTCTTTTTTTTGTCCTTTTTTGGCAGGATAGTAAAGAAAACTTTTAGATTTCTTGAAAGTTGTGTTTTTGGTTTTATTCACAATTCACATCAGACTTATAGAAAAATCCAATTTTTTTTCATTTTATTAATGTTTTTATTTTTGTTTGTCATTTTTTTTTTTTTGGTTTTTCTGACCCATTGGAGTTTCAAGATAGCAAAGGCTCTTGATTTTATCCAAAAGTCTCATGAGACTTCTAGATAAATCCAATGTTTTTATTTACTTTTTTATTTTTATTTCTTTTTTTTCTTGTTCATTGGAGCTTTAAGATAGCAAAGACTTTTGATTTTATCCATAAGTCCCATGAAACCTCTGGATAAACCCAAAAGGTTCAAAATAGTAAAGGAGATTACTGGATATATCCAGATGTCCCCTGGGATTACTAGATATATCCAGTAATCAGCCGTGACATCTGGATATAACTAATAATCTCCTTTTGTACCTACTCACCTAATAGTTCTCCTAAGATCCATAAAACCTATAACAGATAAAGATTTCTGATGCATTTGTACATACTAGTTTAAGACGTGAAGCAGAAAAGGGTTTCATTTTAACTTGAAAGCAACCAGTTTTACGCTGCAGACTAACAGTTCACTTTTACCATCAAATTATTTTTACACTTGGTTATTTTGAAAACCGACAGTTTGGCATAGTTTTGACAGAAAGTGTGCCAAATTTGGCAGAAACATACTATGGCATGTCTAGTTGGTTCGCATCTTTTTTATTCATTTCCATTTTACATGCAAAAACGCACGTCATCTTAGAAAGATGAAAAGAGATGAGTTACCAGCTACGACGTCGCCGTGCAAAAAGCGAAAAATTAAGACAGAGCCTATAATGAAGCGAGAACCATACCGTAAAGCTACCACTACAAAGTCGATGAAGAAGATGAGTGTAGATGATTTACCGGTTATGATACTCATTAATGGAGAGATATATATTAAACTGGCGAAATATCATCAGAAAGTGATGGTTAACATTCGTGAATATATTACGAATCATACATCTGGGAGGTTACATCCTACCAAGAAGGGAGTTTTGTTGTCATTGAAAGATTGGCAAATGTTGAAGAAGAAAATGACGTCAGTGGATATCATACTTCAGAAAATGGATGCATATAAATGCAGTGACTGTCAGAAGATGGTTGAGTAGAAAGTCATTGAGCGAGATGGCTGTATACAGTTTTAACAGTATGATGAGCTTAGTGGATGCTATGATTTCATCACCCTCAGTGCAGAAGATTGGAGCGAAGTTTTTGAAGCTTGACAAGAACTTAAAACTTAGCCTTGACCCAAATGGACATGTACATTTGATATGTAGTTCAAATAAAATTATCTTTATGCTTAATGCTTATATCAAGGTCTTAGGAGTGGACACATGTATTAACATAATATGCATTTGAAATATTGTTTTTATCATAATTGTGCGTATTTGTAATATTCAATAAAAAACACATATGGTGCTTTTCAACTTTTTTATTTTTCTCATACAATACATAATACAATACTTCATTATAATATATAATATATGGTTTACGGGTGAATTAACCGCGCCAGAGACCTTAGCCGCTTAGCCTTCATATGTTGCAAAGCAAGACATGAATTAATAAAACGCTTAAATTAATAAAATATTACAACATTTATAAAGTCATTATTATAAAGTTTAGTCAAATAAGTCTATTTTTCTTCATCTGTCTCACTCTGTTCACTGTCTATACTTATTTCTTCATCACTGCTGTCATCCTCATTCTCTTCCTCCTCCTCATCCTTATCTAGTAGCTCTTCAAAGAATGCATCATTTCTTCTTATAGCCGCCTTTAGTGCCTTTGAATAGTTGTAATGTTTTTCATCAACAAAGTAATTAAAGTCCTCTAAAATGGTTTGATAATGTTCGCTTTGTTCTAGACGTTGGGTATATTTGAATAGTCTCATAAGCAGTTGTTTTAGTCCATGCTTATAAATCGATCTAAGGTCATCGCTTGCTATTTCACGCGCATCTTCAAGCCCTTGTTCTTCATATTCTAAAACCTTTTCTTGAAATTTGTCAACATAGTCATCATAGACTTCTTGAACCATATCATACCAAACAGAGTCTATTTCTGACTCACTTTCAGAGTCTGTTGCTGACTCACTTTCAGAGCTCCTGCCATCAACACCCTCAACACACTGCTCCATATGTTTGAACAAAGCTTCTTCGCTGTTGTATAATGCACCACATTCTGCACAAGCATGTGCATTCTTTTCAGTCATGTTGACGCTTTGACTTTCCATAGAAGACTCATTTAAAGTTTCAATGAAGGTGTTTTGACAGGGTTCTCCATATGCCTTTCTTCATCCACTTCTGAAGTGTGAGCATCCTTTAAGTGCCTTTTAAGACTTTGCGGCCAATTGTAAGATTTCGAACAAATGTTGCATTTATACATCCTTTCGGTTCAACATGCACTTTTCAAATGATGAGAAAGTCTTTAAACATAGCTTTTTATACAACAACAACTTGTTGAACAACGTGTTGAACATGTTGAACATGTTCAACTTGAACAACATGTTGAACATGTTCAATTTGTCCAACAACATCTTGAACATGTTGAATACGTTGAACATGTTGAACATGTCAAACATGCTGAATAACATGTTGATCATGTTGAACAATATGTTGAACAACATGTTGAATATGTTAGACATGTTGAACAACATGTTGAACATGTTGAACTTGTTGAACAACTTGTTAAACAATTTGTTGAACAATTGTTAGACAATTTGTTGAAAAATTTCCTGAACAATACCTTGACATAATATGTTCCAAAAATAATTCGTCTTTGAATGGGCTTGCCATTCGAACACATGTTTGAATGGGGGCTTGCCATTCAAATACATGCTTGAATGGGGCTTGCCATCCGAACACATGCTTGAATGGGCGCGGTCTTCCTACATAACTTACCACATTTTCACTTCCCATTTTCCAACAACCAATCAGCAACCAAGTGGTAGAATCGTCTGAAACTGAAATTTTCCCGCGTACCATGGCATAATATGTTTTCAAAAACTAAATTTGTTAAATGTGCTGTAGAACCCTCATTTTCAAGCTACTATAGCATAACACATAACATTAGACTTAGTGTGGGAAAATCTCATCCCACTTGTTTGACGCCATTATGACGTCACAGGTGGGCCAGAATCCCCATGGGGGCTTTGAACCAGGCATGAATTTGTGTGTTATAAACTTATATTGCATGTTTTCACAAACATTCTGGTTTAGTCCGGAATAGCTCAGTTGATAGAGCGTCGGACTCCTCGTTGGTCCATGATATGAGACTATGTGACCAAATCAAATGACTAAGTTATAATGTACTCATTCATAATGTACTCAACCATAATGTCCTCATTCATAATACACATTCATAATGTACTCATTCATGACACATCCATCACGTACTCATTCATAATGCACTTTCATAATGCACTCTATGGTCTAGGCTTACCGTTAAGACCTCATTATCACGTCATCATCACGTCATTGTGACGTCATCACCACGTCATCACGCCATCATTATGACGTCATTCTAACAGGCACGCGCTCTATCCATTGCCATCTGGCGCAGAAACCCCATGACAGTTCTGCGCCACCTGTGACGCCATTATGACGTCTCTTCCTGGCTCAGAACCGGCCTTTTCCTACTACTGTGCTTTCATAACAAAAGAGTAAAAGGAAATTCTGATAAGCAAGATTATTGAAGCAAACTAGAACCGTATTTCGCTGGCGAAATGTTAAACACTTGACAAAAATTAAAACGCAAAAATACTTCCTTCAATAGGTTATCTCTTGAAAAATAAAAAGTATTTTACAACATGCATACAATGGCCCCCCAGCCATAAAAACTGGAGGCAATATATGAAATCTGGGGGCCATAGCGGCCCCAGCGAAAAATTAAGAGGTCATTTTCTGAAACTGGGGGCCATGACCCCCGCCAAAATTATCCGTGTTATTGTTATTATTATTCACAAGTTCTACACAAGTCTAAAGTTTCGTTGTTCTAGGGTCGAGAGAAGAAGAAGACACAAAATCGGACCACTTTCAAAAAAACTCCATAGATTGATAACTTAATACTAGCTAAATATATTAGCAAACAACACAGCTTGAATACGTCTTATAAGCCAAGTAGTGTTTAGTTTTTGTTAACTTAAGGCTTTATTGACTGATGAGGCATACGCCGTGTTATCTATTTACGCAGTGAGAGCTCGCACAAAACTCAGCAACTGTGTGGTGTTCCCTCTATACGTTAAATGTTTCGCATTTACTTGCAAAAATACACTCTTTTCACATGGTGTTTTAACAAAGAAAACGAAATCGAAGACGAAAATAAAAAGTGATATGCACATGTTAAGATCAAGCTCTTCATCAATCCCAAATGCTTGTCATTTGTTAAAAAATGCCGAAAAGAAAAGCCAAAATCAATAGTATCTAGTACAGAAGTACGAAATTCTTATGTGTGGTGATGTGCAAAAATTCATTCGAAAACAATCTGACTCTAGAGAAGCACCAAAACGTCTATGACGTAGTCAAAAGGGCTCATGTAGCAACTGGTCATGGTGGGCGAGACAAAATGTGGCGGTCAAGGCTTTGTTAAGTGTAATTGTTCAGGTTTTAAACGGTGTCAAACTAATATTAATTTATTTCAATGATCCTTGATTCATCTTGAGCATAAAAGAGTGATCAAATTATATGCCGCACTGGTCAAAGCTTTGATTATAGATCAATGGTGAATGTAAAAACAGCTATCATTATTTATTGTTCAAAGAATATGATGTATGATGAAAGTGGAAAATAATAAAAGTCGAAATGAATGAAACAATAAATTGTCTCCAAGTGTTAAAAATCATGGCTGCAACATGTTAAATTACGGTACCCATTCATATCAGGAGCAATCGTCACACATTTAAGCACACCTTAAGTCAAAATTCGTTTCAGCCGATCTGTCAAATTTTCCCTCCCAAATTTCTGAGTGAACCGGCCACTCTATGCATTGGTTGAAATAGTTTAGCCAATCTATAGATCTGTAACATATGCACTGCCTACAGTAAAACCTGTGCTAAGGCACATGTCTATTAAGGACACCTGTACATTATGGACACTTTCTGTCAGTCCCTTTTTAAAATCATTGACTTGTACGTTAAGCGACCCTGTCAATTAGGGACACCTGTGAATTAGGGACAAAAGACACTTTTATTTGTGCGTAACTCCGTAAATGCATTGAAATTAACCTGTCTGCTGAGGACAGCAGTCATTCACCACAAACAAAATAAAACCCCAATGTGACACTCGTTGCTGCATGCTCCCTTATTCCTGCTTATTGATCTTAAGCAAATCCTGAGTACGCCTCTTCACGTATTGTTTGGACAGGAATTGACCGTGGTAAGACAATGACATTATAAAGTTATCGTTTTGCTATAAATTACTGGCGGTGCTTAGAGGTAATTCATAATGAATTGCAATTGAAATATAGAGATATCGCTTCAAAAATCTGAACGAGAGGTGTTAAGAGAAATGAACTTACGCTGGCGGAAAAGGTGAAAATAACCAAGGAAAGCAATGGCAAACGTGTTTAATTCAGTGGAAAATTGGTAGATCAATTTAATTGTAGCAATACGCGAGCTGCAAACATTTTGCTAAAGAAATATGCTTATTTGGATCAGTTTAACGATGCCGCAAATGTACAAATGAAAAGAATGTGCATTCGGTCTAAAAAGTGATAAATTGAATTCATTGGTTTATTCTTGATTTATGAGGTTTCGTAGTTACAGTGTGCTAGTATCGGTTGCCTTTTCCATGGAATAAGGCATGAACGATTTGAAGGCTTCGAATGGATTGGTTTGAAAGTTTCCGAAAACCAGATGCCATTCGTTTTGAAGCTGTATCTGGTGAAGTTGCTGATGTGAAAGACACTTGATGAAAAAGTACTATTCTTTAAAAAGTTTGTGAAGAAAAATGAGTAAAACTTGAGTAATAGAAGCAGTTTTAACTCATTAGGCAGCTCTCGTTTATGTTTGTTATGGTGAATAAATTTCAAAACTGTTTCCTGTCATTTTTCTTGTTAAAATGTCCAACCTCTCGATAGGGACACCTGTCTATTAAGGACAGTTGCTCACTTGCCTTAATAGACCAGTTTTACTGTATTTCCGTTTTCTTATTTCAGTTGTGTCGCATTTTTTTAATTCAGTGGAAAAAATATACGTACATTTAACAAGTCAACATTTTTCTCACTCTCCTATCAGTAATCCGCTGGATTTCGAAGCGAGAGTGACTGCATTGCCTCCCATCCCTGGGGTGGGGTGGGTTAAAGGATGTAACAATGGGGTGGCGTGGGAGGGAGCAGGAGATGGTGAACATTGTACATAGCTGCTTCTCCAATGGTTGATTATTTCATGTCATTAAAATCCATATTATAAGACTTACATAACTGGTTTCGGGATGAGGTGGTGGAAGATGTGTCCGCCAGGGAACTTTTGATGCCGTTTTATGATAAAGGTTTAATGGAATGTAATCTGTATTTATTTCCAATCTATTCCTTTTTGGGGGAAGAATTCCGAATCCGATGGAATAGAACGTATATCCCGCAATTTACAACAATGTCACACCAATGCTACTTTCATCGAGCAGTATAGCCTACTTTCATTGAGCAGTATAGTCTTCCAAGCAAGAGTGACTGTCAGAAAGAGATCGGGCATTTATGAGGTTTTAATCATGGGTGGATGCGCGAGAGACAATAACTCCAAAGATAAACGTCTGTTTCATGAAAGGATCACTTATTTGCATGTTTATAAATTTGAGCTACATTTGTACTTAGAAAGCCCTGGCTTAAAAACACGATATAATCATGAAATAAAGGTGTGTACAATACTGTGTAACTGCCAAGTAAAGTCTACATAGGAAGGTTAGTTAATGTGATTAAGTGCCCTACAAAACAGTATACGTATTTTATACGTATTTAATATCTAAAATGCATGGGCAAAATGGGCATCTTTTCTCGAACGCATAACAAAGGTATAAATTACGTATAAAAATATCCGCATTTCTAGAACCATATATTATACTATAAAATGCGTAGGAAAAAAGATGCTCATATTGAATCCGCATATTATACGTGTATTTTCCCAAAAATAAGCTCAAAATCGCGCTATCTCTAACCGTTTTCGAGATAGTGGCCCACTTCCGGTTTTTGACATTTACCATGGCCGAGGATGTCAATCCTTCTCTAAGGTTATGGTTAAAATAATGTGGCCTACTCACTGTCTATCAGTGAGCCAAATGGGAAAAACCCAAACACTGCAGTCAACTTAAACTTGCATACGCATGCTGTGATGGCTTTCATTGAGAGTTGGCTGATATCATACCAATTTAAAAATAGTGTTCTCAACTAGACATACTGAAGTTTATCACATCCAAAAATTTCATCTTTCTAGCCCTAACGGCCTCTGACTAGTTCCACGGACGAACTAAAAAAAACGGAAAAAAACATTCTATAACTCATGCTAAAATTTTCGTACAAATTCAATACACTAGGGGATTTTACAAATCCTCAAGTGTAATGATAAGATCATAAAATATTGGTAAACTGAGGGGTCGAACTTTTTACCACCTGTGCAAAATTGAGGAGCAGAACACAGACTGCATGTTATGGGTCTGAAAGGGGGGAAGTTTTCCTAAAGTACCAACAATAGTTCATTATAGTAAACAAATTAAGCCATCATTACATTCCCTGGGTAATTCGTACACCTTGCTAATCCGGTGAAATTTTGTCCGCCCCAACGTTGTCCTGAATAACCAGGTTTATTGCAGTAATAGGCTTTGTTTTGAATAAATTTGTAGAGTCTTGAATAAACATACCTAGAGTGTGTTTATACCTTTGAATCCATGTTCATTTAGACGCTACGTATAAAATGTATTGTATTTAATGCTTTCAAAATATATTTGAAATCCATACTAAATATTAAAATATATTAAATTTCAAATTTTAAAATAGCAATAAATTAAACAGTATAGACTGCCATGGCATTAAAAAGTAATTATGGACTTATTAACGCCATATTAAATAATAATACTGACGTCTTTTTCATAAAACACTGTTTTACGAGTAAATGCGTAATTCGCGTTCTCACCCTATAGAACAAAATTCGCTGACTGCAGTTGATATAATCCCAACCTAGTCATTAGTCAGTCATGAGCGAGTAAAACTTCGTTCCCGGCCTCATTCTCGTTTTAGTCTCACGGTGACCAACCACACCCTGGATGTGGGGATAGCTGGATAAGCTAAAAGTGGAGAAAGTCAGAAAAAGCTTAGAATTCGTGCTTCTCCACTTTTTAGTTCGGACTAATCCTGGAGCAGGGGAACTGCCTTTACAAGCTGTATTGATATTTTTCTGCGAACTCAGCTTGCGAGAATACTTTGCTGATGCTCAAGGAAAAATTTCAGCAGCACATAAAAGGAAATACATCTAAAAGTAGAGATAAGCGAATTGGGAGCATATTAATAGAAAAACAAAAAAATAATACAAACACGCTAAAAGACAAATGCATAGAAATCTTTAAAGGAGAATATTGGTACTCTGTGAAAGAGTCGTGAGCTAATAACAAGGAATAAAAACGATATTTTCTACTTAAACATTTTAATAGGTTTCATTTCACTAGATTCCCTTTAATTTTAATGATAAATGGCACACGTTATCACATAGAAGTGTAACTCTGTTTTTATTACGCTAGATATTACCATAATATAACAAACCATAACGCGATATTGTTTAGTATTACGTTGCTTAGCACTAAAAAGTTTCTTGGTTATTTTTGTTTTTTTTTTAAATTCACCATAATTTTCATGCAGTATAGTAAGTAATTTGTTGTTCGTGAAAAAATAGCGTGACAGATCATTCCTCCAACTGCGCAACGTCACAAAATTGTACATTACATTTTATTTGCGAAATCGGACCATTTTTCATTTCTATTATTAAGGACCTCCGCAAATGAAGTCCCACTGGTGGTTCTATTTCCTCGGTTCAAGCTATATGTGAAAAAGTATGACTTCCAAAACACAAGTGTTTGTCCATTTCATATATCTAACTCACAATTAATTCACCCTTACAAATATATATTTTCATAGATTTTACCTCATGATTGTATTACACCATGATTTAATTCATTTAACAATCCAAAGCTCCTCCTCCAAAACGGTATTTATTTTTCATTAAACACCTGTTCAGTATATCATACAAAAGAAATGAGGGTTGTTGCCCTTAGTGATGTTTCAAAAGAAAAAAAAATGTTTGGAAAGTTATCGGAACGTAAAGGCGAGCCTATTGCTGTACTTTCAGAATATTCATATGAACCACATTGCGTTAGCTAATTTTTGCTTACTTTGTCAGATATAACAAAAACATGATAAGTCATATATTTCTGTCACCGATAAAATAGAAAAAAGATCATTTGATAAAACATACATCTTCGATTATTTTTCAAATTAACCATTTTTGCAAACTAAATCTTTATATTAGAAGCTGCCTATGTAAAAACAGTACAACTAGAGCGATTTGTCAAATAGTAGCAGAGTAATTTTAAAACCCTGTCATTTATCAACTCCATTATATCTTAAAATCCTACATGCAAAAAAGGAAAAAAAACAAAATTCTCGGAAAATTACAAAAAGTTCTTGCGGTTTGTAATTATACCTGACAAATTAGTTATCCCACAATTATCAACTTTTTACCACAGTGTGCACTCACTCTGATTGCTTTGCTAATCGATTCAAATCTCTACTGATTTCTCACTAGCGTACATATATTATTTGTTGTCTGCATCAATTTAGAAATTTTTCGTTGAATGCACAAGCACTATTTCTCTAAAAGGAAGTTTTTACATGTAGCTTATTCATTCGTATGCAAATGCGTAATGTATATAAATCATTATGAGTTTTTGGCTTGTATTTGGCATATTTAAACACCTTGGCATAGAACAAGTTCATGACTAAAACAAACATATGTATATAATGCAACATTCGCTGGCACCCCATTCATTGTGATATGTACTTGAAATCATTATCTCTCGATCCGCGGAGTTAGCTTTGAAAATTATGTCCTTTAGACTGGTTAGAAAAAAACTGACAAATTATCATTCTTTTTTGCTTTTCTTTTTTGCTAACTTTTTTCTACATTTTCGACAACAGAGCCATATTGCCGCCAGGATAACAACATCAATAACAATTAAAAATGCTAGGATATCAAGCATGAAGAACTTCCACAGTGGCATATTAAGATAATAAGGCTTTAAATGAGAACTTCCAAACTGCAAAACATGTTCAATCCAGAAAGCAGCATTTTCCTTTGGAGATGGCAAAGAGTGTAAGATTTTAGAGCATTTATGAATAGTGTCGTAGTATGTAGGATTGTTGAGCAGTTCTAATATTGTTGTTTCAAATTCTTCTTTTGTGAAGTCTTTAGGATTTATTTCTAGGCCATAACGACGTTTTATAGCACGCTTTGTGTTGTAGAACTGGTCACCAAGAAAGGGCATCATCAACATAGGTATACCATGATAAACAGCTTCTAACTGTCCATTATTACCTGCATGAGTTATAAACAGCTTTGTGTTGGGGTGTCCAAGTAAGTCATTCTGTGGTAACCAAGTCTGAATTAGAACATTCTTTGGAACCAATGGCGGTGTTTCACCGTCATGGCGCATTACAACTTTTTGCTTTAGTCCTCCAAACACAGGCAGCAGCTTGTCGAGCATTTCCATTGGTACTCTTTTTAACCCTGAACCGAAGGTCATAATTATTGCGCCATCTTTTGCCGAATCCATAAATTCTTTTAAATTCTTTGGTAACGGGGCAGAATCCCGAGCTCCTAGTGCACCAACAAATTGATAATGTGGAGCCGATACTCGATGCGCATCAGTGCACAGTACATCCATAACAATAAGAAACATTTCTGAATCTTGAAATAATGTTTCGAACCCAATATTAGGTAAGTCAGGAACTAACTCAGTGAACAACTCATCTGTAATGCCGGTTAAATACGATGGTGGTGACAACAGTGCGTGTGTGAATACAAACAATATGGCATTGATCAAGCGCTCATAAAAGGTAGAATTTTCATCAAGGAAGAAAAATAGTGGTACTCCCTCCACTGACGGTAATGCTGGTACTCGAGCGTACCAAGGATCATGTCTCACATCTATTGTTATGAACTTTAATCCTAATTTATAAGGCATAAGTAAAGTTGATCTTGAAACATCACTGCCTTCCATTAAAGCCAAGTCGTATTTGTTGGATTGCAGTTTTCGAAGCATTGCTTTATCATTCATAATGTGGCGAACATGCGACAGAGACATGCCACATAAAATCGATAAGCCTTCATACTGCTTTGACATAGGCAAGGATGAAATGTATTCAAAATATGAGGAATTCATTATTTTCTCAAAGGCTACTGGAATAGTGTTGATGCCCTTCTGCTTCGCTAGATGTTCCGATCGCTCTGCAACGATTATGTCAACTTCGTGTCCCCTCCCATGTAGTTCCTCTCCGATAACAGAGAAAAAGTTGACATGGGCTTGGTGGTCAAAAGGAAACATCAGTATCCTGGAGCATGATACCGTAACTCCGAATAATAGTAGTAATACCAAAGAGGCTGGCAGCCTCATTGTTCCTGTTATTTAGGTAAACCTAAAAATGCAATGTTTTTTTGGTAATATGACTTTGAAGTATAGTTTACACCGACGAACCTAGAAACAGATAAAGCGTAAGACTTTAGTTATGTGGCCACTCCACTTGCTGGTACTGGTCTGATATAGATGAAGCACATGGTTTTTAAAAGCTGTTGCTTAAGTTTCCTATGCTATTTTAAGCAAGAGTGTGGTTAGATGTCAACTTTATTGGTACTATAAAATCCGCCTTAATTCCAATTCATTAGCTTTGTTTAGCACTCCACCTCCAAATTGTGCCATACTGGTACTGTATAAAAATGCACTCTACTTTAATATGTAAAATTTTATCTCATATATACAACAGTCCCATAATAAACTAAAATATAGTCATACACATCCCTCTGGCTTTACTTTTTCCGAGAATTAAAGGTATAGTGATACTTTCTGGTAAGTGATTTTAACATTTTCCCTTTTTGCAAAAACAGATTTTATCTATTCAAAAGCAAAATATGTGTTTCTGTGTAAATGTGCATTTTGCGTAATATCAATAGTATGAATGCGTCTAAAACTTTACTTTATACACTTGAAAACACATTAACATCCTTTCAAATTATGTTATCCCTTTGGCTTTGGCACTTTTATTTATTAATTTTTTGTTTGTCTGTTTATCTGAATTAACTTATTTCTTTTGACATGCCCCTGGACTAAATCTGTGAAACGTAGGTAGCATCATAAATTATTTTATATCCCTGTTTAAATTAGACTATTTTCGCTTTTCGTTTACACTTTGAGCCACAAAAACAGCATCCTAAAAGTTTAAAAAATTGAAATTCTTTAAAGATTATTATTAAAAGTAATGTAACGCTACTTATTACCTTAAAGCTCTAGGTAGGAATATGATGCTTTCTAGAAAACACTTCGACGTCGATACAATGTCGATATGATCTTGAGTCATCGACCCCACCAAACTGCAGCATTAATTCTGATTGTTATTTGGTTGTGATTGGTCTCAACCATAGATCAAGGTCTCTTGAACAGACGATATAGAGCAACATTGTTTAATTTCTTGCTTTTCGAAGCAATAAAAAACCTTTCTTTCTCATACTTGTAATAATGGTCTTTGTAGCAGCCATGAATAGACTTCAAAACATCGACTTTTTGTATAGCAGTCAAAAAGTTGACTTTTTAAAGACGCCAGGCTTACATAGCAACCTCATCGTGTTACTGCTCACCCGAAATATGTAAGCCATGGCAGGTCGCTTGACCAAAATGAGGACGTAAAATAAGTATTTCAGAAGTAGAAGTTTTTACAGCCTCCTTTTGAAAAAAGAAAAATAAAATTTACTTCAAATTATTCTTTAGGACTCAGAGGCATATCTTTTTTCTTTCGATAACAAAAAGTCACCTTTCTCGCATGCAAAGATTTAATGTTTTGAAGTCGAAACTAAAAAAGTGATAAAATGAAATATAGAAAAGAAATTAGAACATCGCATTTAGAAATAATTGTTTTATCTTTTTGGAATATAAGACAAAATTAAAGAATAAAAATGAAATTTGTTTAATTTCTTTTAATGTAAATGTAACTTAATAGCATGTGTTATTTTTAAACAAGGCAATCGAACATCTCATATGTTTGATATTATGCAAACAGGGTACACTTCCTATGTTTACTCACACATTATTGATAGTGGAACGATCAATATGATAATGCAGTTTTGTGAGCCATCACAGTAAGTGTCGTATATATTTCGGCTTCAATGAAAAAAATCCCCTTTTTGTCCATGTTGCATATGAAATGTAGAGAAATTTGAAAAAAGATAGAAGTGAACAAACTAGACATGGTACGGTATGTATGTGCTAAATTGGGTCGTTCTCCTAGCCCTCACCGTCTGACACTGGTTCGCGTTAAAAAGGACAAGAACAACTCTTATTTCAGAAGTCATAAAATTTACCCCGTTTGGATAATAATTGTCAAATTGCAGATCCCAGAAAGAGTTTGTATAATATGGAATTGAATATATGCATTTTAGTTTAACATTTTCTAATCTGTCTGTTCAAAGCTGTTGACTCTATTATTTTCTCCTAAATTCCATTACTTCGAAATAACCATCATAATTTAATTAAAAATGACAGTAATATTTTAATTATTGCTATAGTCTCACCTGCTATATTTGTATTCCAAAAATATTTAGTAGTAGGAAAGTTGTTGCTTTGTACAAATTATAATTCAGCAACTGTTGCCATCAAAAACGCACTTTGGTCGTTTTGCTGGACGCATATAATAGTCTACTGATATCCTATCTATAGCTAAATGTGAAGTGTTATGCAAAAGTAATCTTCATGAATAAATACACCTCTTTCTCTTTACACAATCAAACGTTATATGTCTCAAAGTACAAGGCTAAAACCTGTTTTAAGCCACTGGCTTTTCGCGTAAATTTAATACATAAAACATTTTTCTTTGAAGTTATTTTAGCTTTGTAATATTAACACTGAAAATGTCATAGTAATAGCTTTAGTTAAATAACTAAAACAAGCGCGGGCATAACGCATCAGTAAAGACAATAGTAAAGAAATATTAAATGCCAAAAGTTTCATGTTAGATTTCTACATTGAAAGAATTCCCGTTTTATCATTAAGAAAAAATTGACGAAAAAGAAAACAATTAGTGTTTGAATAACCAAATTTATTCACTTGAAACATTCTGTGCAAACGAGCGTAAAATAGCCTTTAAATGAATTAAAATATATTTCATTACATAACTGCATGAATTTCTAACGATATACGAGGTAAAACGTCAGGGCAGTGAACGTCTATAAATTTTTCAGGTCTTAGAGCGGAGGCGTAGATGGAATACAGCTGGTCGTAAAGGCAAGCTCTGGATCTCCGTGAAATGTTTGTTCACTAAACTTGGAAATGACAACCCCTGTTGCCCTCACAAACGAAAACGCCGGACCATCAACTGCCAACCCCCCCCCCCCCCCCCTTTCAGGGCAAAATTTAACTTCTTTGTGAAATCTTGCTTGACCTTTTTATAAATACCTTGGTTGAATTACGTATGTGGTGTGTTGTGCTTATTAAGTTTATGACGTCATAAAAAGCATAACGCACTATATGTTCAGTAGACCTACTATTTATACTTCATTTCCTGTTCGAAGTCAGTTTCGTGTAGAGTATCTTAAATGAAAAGGTAACATGACCTTCTGGAAGATGCACGGTAAGAAAAAATAGCGGTAAATCATGCCATCATGAAGCAAGAACAACACCAACAAAAATCTAAGATATAAGGTGAATTTTTATATCAATATCTATATTTTGTACTTTATTCTAATAGCTGAGAATCCTGCAGTTTGGTTCACAATATATACTAACGAAGAAAGGAAACCATTTTAAATATTTATTTTTTGTATCTCCACTACCATGATCTGTATTACATTGAAATTTTCCACAAAATTTAGTTCTATTGAGATCTCAAAAATCTGAAAAAATTGAAAATTCCACTGTCTTTTAATTTCAAGACTAGAAAAATATTAAACACTTGGCAAAAATTAAAAAGCAAAAATACTTCTTTCAATGGGTTATTTTTTTAATAATATATTGCAAACAACACAGCTTGAATACTTCTTATAAGGCGAGTAGTGTTTGGTTTTTTGCTGGCTTGAGGTTTTATTGAATGAGCAGGCATACGCCATGTAATCTATTTACGCAGTGAGAGCTCGCACAAAGCTCAGCAACTGTGTTATGTGATGTACGTTAAATGCTGTGTATTTACTTGCAAAAATACACTCTTTTCACATGGCGTTTTAACAAAGAAAACGAAATCAAAAACGAAAATAAAACTTGACATGTTCAGATCAAGTTCTTTATAAGTCCCAAGTTTCATGGTCCTCGGGCCCATAGTGTCAGAGAAGAAGAAGACACAAAAAATCAAAAATGCAGCCAAGAAGAAAAAAGGACGAACGCCTGCTCGCACAAATTCATATAACCCTTGTAAGCCAAAGGCTTGTCAAGTGTTAATAATGATAATAATAAAAATAATAATAATAATAACAACAACAACTATGTGTCCCTAGGTCTTTTAGTAACTCCTAGATTAATCACACCTTAACAAATTTATAACTTTTTCAGGACATGCAAATACAGAAGTAGCTATAAAATGGCATAATAACGCACTCCTGTAGTATACGCTCTCAATGTGCACACTTTAATGCCCTATACAATGCAAGCTTGCGAGCTCTACTGCTGCCTGTATCTAGAGCCGACCTCACCTTGCCATCCTCTCAAGAAGAAACATGCACACACAACTGAGATGGCCAACGATTTGATATAGTAGCTTTAAACGTGAAATTGAAAACGAAACTTGTCCAAGATGGCGGATGCGAAGGCAACCAAAATCAGGGGAGGGGAGACATCGGTGCACCGTTGTTTAAATTAGATTTATTTTGAATTAATGGATGGGCTTGGGATGCTACTACATCACTGTGAAGATGGTTTTTCTTGTCCAAACATTCCAGAACACTGCAACTTACTGATTCCCTTTCTTAAAGAGACCAACCCAGACTCTTATTTAACCATATTTTCAAACCCGAATGAGACAATTTTAATACATTTTAGATCAATAATGAAACGAGACATGCACACATAAGTTACACATTAATCCCTATCTATGTATTAGAATGCATTCTAATAAAATACACCATAAATTACGGTTCTATTTCTACACTAAACTACTAGCGCCTTACAAAACCCAGCTATCGGATTCCTGAGGATTACTACATTTACGAGGGATGTACAGGGATTAAAACCTGGCGAAATACAGGTCAATGAAGTCCCAGCACAGGCCACTTCGTAGCCCGTAGAGAAAACTTCGCACTTTTGTCGATGCAGCCAGAGTATCTATCATCCCAGCAGGAGGAAGAAGAGTTGGGAGCAACTGGGTACTCAAAGATACCAATTTCCGTCAAAATAGAAGGACTGGGGCTGCGCAACAGCAGCACGCAGATCTCAACCTGATTTAAAAATACAATAGCTTCTCGATTATCGGAAACGAATCAGAAGGTTGACCAAAATACCCAGGCTATTTCAGTAGAAAAACAGCAACAGGTTGTTGATTCCGCTACAAAAACAAACTTCACCATTAGGGCGCCTTCTGAGACGCCTTTCATTCAAAATTCTGAGAATAAAAGGCCCACGAGCAATCACAACTGGAATAGAATTCCCAAAGTACTGGCACGGACCGCTTTAGCTTAAAAGTCTGAGAATAGAAAACCGATGAAAAGGTGCAATTTCTCTGAAAACCTAAAGGAGACTGAGAAACCTAAAGAATACTTGTGACTTTTGTGACCCTTCTTTCCCTTCTACCAAAGAAGGCAATATGATTCAGTGAAAGCACATCCGACGGGCCCTTCGTCACAAATTGCTATGCTTAATTTGCAATGGCTGTGGATGCCACTTTGTCGAACCACGGGAATTTCAGGGCCATCTGGGTTACTGTCATGCGGATGCAATTAAAGATAAGATCGCCCCAGGTCCAAACAATTTTGTTCGATCTTCTTTTGTCAAAGTCAAACTTTGTAGTTATACTCTTATTGACTTTTGCAACGCCAGTTTCATTTTATTTAGTCATCAATTAGGATGTTGGTGTAAGGATCACAGATCAACTTTCAGGCAACCCTACGACTGCAACGAAATTTTTGACTGGCCCACACCGGAGATTAAGGGAATTTTTTATAGTCAAATGACCAAACTTCTAGAGCATTTTATCTGTTAAAAGGTGGGTGAACCATTTGTCGCTCCTATAGAAAGAAATGTGAGCCCAACGAGCTCATTAGCCTTGGTAAATATCAAGGAGCACGAAACTACAAATAATGAACTTCTTGATTATATTGATATTCTTCCTACTGATTCGGAAGATCTCCTAGTTATAGAGGTGGCAAAGAAAGTTAGCCCAATGCGAATAGCTAGGCCTTTGGTAGCGAATAATTTTGAAAAGAAAAAAAGAAAGGGGAAAAAGAAAGACAAGAAAATAGAGAGCAGTAAAAAGCACTAAGTACGAAATAAGGGTTATGAACAGGCTTGCGAGGGTCATTTGTACGTAATTAAGGTTAAAAATATGCTCAGAAGCTGTTGAATAGTCTAAATAAATATAATGTCTGCCTCGTACTTATATAATCACTCTGTTTTGCAGACTGAGCTGAACTCAGAGGCTAAAGCCCTAGCCCTCACCGCCCTTGAAGTCGGGGAGAAAGAATCAACCGAGGCAACCCTCGACTGCAGAAGCCTGTCTGTTACTTGCGGAAATATTTGCGACAATCTTTTTTGATTTTTTGTTAAATCTCAACTACCTATAGGAAAATAGTCTTAGTGTAATTTTTTTGAAGGTAATATATGGGTATTACTTTTTTAGTCATTGGCCAATACTTAGTAAAAATTTTGGCGAAAATTCAAAATTTTTTAAAGTAAAACCTTAAATAGCTCAAGGAAAATAGTATTACTGTCTTTAAATTTCAAAAATTGGTGGAAAAATTGGTGGAAAACCAATTTCTTAGTAAAATCTTATCTGACGCCAGTTGTATAATCTTACCTTTTAAAAGTTTGGAATTGGGGAAGCGAGTATTTGAACCTACTTTGCTATGGTGTCGCTGTCGCTCTTTTCTTTATGATTCGCTAAAAATTAGCCGAAATATTTTCAAAAAAAGCAATTTTTCCGAATAAAGTCAGCTAACGCCAGGACAATAACCTCTATGCCTTGTAATAGGAGGCAGGAGTTGTTGCATACCTGTTCATTACATTTTTGGTAAGGGGCCAAAAACTGGTGGAAATATTGGCAAAAGAACGAAAAAACTTAAATAAAATATTACCTCATATCAGAGAATTTCCTTACTTTCTTGAAATTTTGGGTAAAGATGGTGGTCATTAGTGCTTATCTGCTTATTGTTGTTTTTGCGTAATTCGGAAAATGGCGGAAACCCAATTCTTACTAAAATTGTTACTAGCGCTGGGAATATAATTTTACCCTGTTAAAATTTTGAATTGTTGAAAATGAAATTAGTACCTGACTGGCTATAACTTTTTTCGTGATTCGCCAAAACATTATTGAAAACGCACCTGGCTCTAGGTATTTGGCTTTAACCTCGTGAAATTCTGGTTAAAGGTGGCAAGCCTTTGGTACCCATATGGGTGTTATGTCTTACTTGAATCGCCTAAAAGTGGCAGTAGTATTGGCCAAAAACATTTTTTGGAAACGCACCACCTCCTAGGATTTAAATGATAACGCCCTAAAATTTTGATGGAAGGTAGTGGTATATATATCCACCTGGCCATTACTTTTTTTGTTTGGTGATTAAAAAAAAAATTGGCCGATACACATGGCTATTACTTTTTTGGTGATCAGCCAAAATTAGCGATAAACCTTTTTTTTCATTTAAATCTTGACTGACGCCGGCCTTTCTGTCTTGAAATTTGAGTTACAGGTTATAATTCTATGTCATAAATCTTGACATCAGCATTCATGAGCTGGGGAATTGTCCATGGAAATCTTGCTTGACTTATAAAGCATTTGGTGTTGTTATGAATTGCATTAAGGTAAGAATCCTGCGTGAAACTATTAAAATCGCTAAAAATGTTTAGCATGCTTTTTTATAAACAAATAATATATTCGTGTTTTGATCTTTAACACGAGGAAAGCAAACAAAGTAATAATCCGAACCACAAAATTGCATGGAATTTTTGTGTAATATTTATTTGCTGCTGTTTGTGTTAGTTATTGTTAGTAAATTCCTGTGCAATTTTATGCATAATGCTTCTTTGAGACATTTGTGTGTGATAAATTCCCAGCGCTCGTCGTATAATTTGTGACGGACTACTAAATGGAAAATATGTTTCATGATGTTTAATTTGTATACTTATTCGTTATTTGATATGTGGCAGACTAATTTTCTGAGCTGATTTTAATAGGATTGTGAATTTTGTGTAAATTTGTACGATTGCTAATTGCAAAGTGAGCATTAATAAAATATGTGTGGAGTTGTATTTATTATTTCCAAGAAAATCTATCCATCACAGCATTACTTTCACGGGCATTGCCCAACAACACCGTACTTACTAAAATGATATTAAACTGACAGGTAACGGGTCTCTCCTCACACCACCGTGGATGTTGTAGTCACTTCCTATTTTGCAAAAGAACTGTCGAATTCAAAACAGGAGAGTTATGGCAGAAGTAGATAATTCTAGAGACCAGGTAACTTCTAATTGTAATAGTTGTTGAAATTACAAAGTGTTTTAGGCATTCGATAAAAGTATACAATAGAGTTTTATTTTATTGGGCGATATAAGGAAACTGGCTCTTGGTCCCCAAACAGATTTCAGTGTTTCCTTACTCGTGGGGGAGGAGAACGAATGTTTAGGGTAGATCAAAATTGGGGAAACGTAAAAGAACATCTTGCGTGATTCAAAACAAATTTTTGTCGAGTATCGCAATATCAGTTATATTGAGTTGAAGGGGTTTCCAAATTTGTACACTAGCGGACCCTTTCGGTCTTCCTACAAGTAGGACAGAAGGGCTTACAGTTCCTGCAACAGATTGATTTCAACTTTCCGGGTTATGGATCTCCCAGCACACATTCTAGGCCACTGTCGTTCGAACTTTTCAGGTTTTTCTTTAAAAAGTCACACCGAGAAGTGTCCTGGCACATTGTTTTTGACCTCGACAAAACTCGCAAATTTGAGTGCAGAGTGTTTTTGCAATGGTATATGCATTGTTGTTGATCTTAAAAGAACATATATTTTTCCCAGTACAAAATTATTATTTTACTGTAGAAATTGCGCGCCATAATTTATAATGTGGCCATTTATGTAATGAACACTTTCTAAAATAACGGCATTGGGAAGAGTCGAGCACCGAGTGTGCCGGATTGACTACAGTAGTAAGTTCTGTTATAGGAACTATGACTCTTGCTGTGATAGGAAGACCGCAGGAGTCATATACAGGGGTCGATCGACGGAAATCCATCGATTTTGAGCCTAAATTTGTGGGAACAACTGAATTCTGAAATTTTTTTTTCACTTTTTTTTTTTGGGGGGGGGGGGGGGGGACTAGGTACTTGCAGATACTACTCTGGAAATTTTAAGTTCGTCATGCATTTATCAAAGCACAAACACGTACTTTATTTGACTTGCTAGTCAATCCATCCGTCTTTCCGCCCCACTTATATTTTTCGCGTTTACGAGGCAAAGAACATTCAGATTGAACAGCACATCGTAGTTGGTGAAATTACAGATTGGTCTATTAGATGCAGTAGATTATGGTAACTTATAATAACAGTGTCGTGGTGGATTGCGTTGCTTCTAGTTTATAAATAAACGTGGATTAACCAGTGCAAACTCTTGTTTTCACATTAAAAGAACACATTTTCAGTTTTGCCAATTGCGATGTGCAATTCAGTTTTATGTTTCTGCCCTTGTATTCGCTCAACCACAAGAATTATATATTGCATACAGCTAAATTATACATATTGCAAGATCCCATAGACAGTTTTATGACTTTTTGAAAAGCAGATAAATTTCGAAACGATGTTCTTAAAAGCGTTCAAGTTGCATCTCTGAGCGTCTAAAAGTGCCGAAACCCCAGTTTGAAGATTGCCCAGATCAAAATTGTCCGTCGATTTCGACGATCCCTGCATCAAAGACTACCAAATTATTACTGCTACTACTGGTTTATTTAGTGTAGTCGGAATTTACATTTTGTTATTCCCAATTATGATCTACTGTAACCAGTTCTATCTCCTCTTCCTCATACTCGAGGGAGGGGGCAGCAGATCTAATTTGTACGAGGGGAGAGGAGATCGAGTTGGTTAGAGTAGATCTTAATCAGTGATTACACAGTGTCAATTCTAGCGAAACTTAATAAGCCAGATGCAAATTCGCCAATGCTTTCGGCTCAAATATTCCGTATTTTGCAATAATTGACATATAAAAAATTGTTATCAGCCACGGAAGATGTTGTTTTTTCAATTTCACAACTTTGAAACTTGAATCTAGTTACAACATCGGAAAACTTTCTTCCTTGGAATAGCCCGGACGCTTGTTTTTTAGGCCCCAACCGTTCGGATAGGAGCCTATAGGTTTGGGGTGTCCGTCCGTCTGTCCGTCATCGCTTTATACCCCTATGAATTTGGGGGGCGGTTGGGGCCTGCTTGTGTTTCACAAATACTTACTTGTTGCCTAACAACTAGGTGATTACTAGAAACTAGAATTTTTTTAAAAAGTGCCGGGCTCCAAGATTTTCCTTTGGGCTCCGGCGGGCTACCACATTTTGTTGGATTTTTTGAACGCTGACAGCGCCCCCCCCCACCCCCACCGATCCGCAAACTGAATTTTTTCGTTATTGTCAACCGGTGTAACAGTATATCTTGCCCGCTGTACAGCTTCCTCCCTCCCCGAACTGGTAAATTTTGCCCCCCCCCCCCTTTGCTATCACTTTCTAAAAGGAAGATAAAGTTGAACATGCAAGAAAGCGCTTCTTGAATAATATGGATGTTACTTATGGTAATAATAACGATCAGGAGTATCCATCTGTGCTCTCTAAAAGTTCTAAAAAGGATATTAAGAGAAAAACAAAGGACTTTGTGATCAGGGATGCTTTTTTTATATTTAAGTTTGAATTATGTTGAATTTAGTCAATAAAGTAGTTCAAGATAGTTTTATGCAGTTTCATTGCGACCATTTATTTACATGAACAAATATTATTAAAATACATTTACACGCAAAAGGTTAGTGGGGGGGGGGGGGGCAGATATACTGGAGGGGGGGGGGGAGATAGCCTAGTATAGCTTCCTCCGGGGCTGGGGTAAGATAGCCTGTTACACCGGCCACATAACGATGCCTTGCAACAAGTACAGTTTGAAAGTACTTTTCAGTTTGAGGAAGAAGACATTGAAGATGAAGTGGTGATCGATCATGAAAAGAAAAAGAAGTTGTTCACCAAAGAATGTAAGGCTTTCATGTAAACAAAGTACTTGCCGGATAAAGTTAATTTCAGCACCGTAGCAGCTGTGACCTTTTCTGTTTCTGATTTTCTCTTATTCAAAGAGAATAAATATCTGTTCGAATATTTACTCCAAAACAAAAAATTCAGAAATTAGGGAATAACAAGTTCAAGGGATCGGGAACGAAGAAACCGCAAATTCAGGGCTTCAGAAACAACCATGTCACAAGAGCAAATGAAAGGGATTATTAAAGCCATTTGTGTTGCAGTTTTCCTCAGGTGAACAAATTTCGGTTGGGTAACAAAACACGCCTTTCTACTAAGCAGATATATCGGAACCGTCAGTAGTACAACTTAGCAAAGAAATGCTCTAAAAAATTAAATGTTAACGCACTTTCATTCCAGTAGGAGTTACTTCTTTGTCCATTTCTTAGCTTGAAATTATGGCAGCAGTATATCTTGATGTAACAGTGAAAGAGTGATACATAAAGGTATAAAACTAACCAGATAAACAAATTTGATGCTCGTTTATTCATCCGTTTTAATTCATTGTTTTATTTGTACATAGGTGAAGTTTTACTTTTTATTCTTCCACAGTATATTTTCCAATTGATTGTTCGCACCACAAGATGATTAAAATATTTTTGCTCGTTGCCAAATGGTAAGCATTAACGAGTGCCTGCTGTTTCACGCGAATTTTAATGTCCAATTACTTTATTTTTAAGTGAGATGTATGATGTTTGGTTTCGGCGATGACCAGAACCCGTATTCCGAGTCTGTCGACCTTCTAGAGGACCTCGTTGTTGAGTTCATTTCAGAAATGGTACGTATTTCCATCATGACGTTCAGAAGGATTCTAATCAAATCAAGTTAATAGTTGGTTGTTCTGCATTTTTCTGCATTTTTTGTTAAGTTTGTTGATTTCTAGCTAAGTGTACTACTCATAACGAAACCGAAAGTTTCCCAATAGTATAATTTTTCCCTATTCATTTCCTATGAAGTGTACTTTGGAAAATTTCCGGTTTCTGCACTCGATGTGATTATCATAAACTGCAGCAGAATAACCGCTCACTAGATTAACACGAAAAATTAACTGTTTTGGTTCAGTTTCAACACATTGACGCACCGCTAGATTTACCACTTTAACCCGACTTTAAAAAGATGAAATGCATCCAAATAAAAAAATAACAGTAACGAATTATTGACAATTAGATTAAATTGCTTTCCTGCTGGCCTATAGCCTTTAACTTATGCTGCTTCAAGAACTTAAAATTTGACTTCAACTAACTACTTCTGTGTTTGCTTTTTCTGAACAAATTCCGTGATTATTCATTTATCATTTATCCAGATTTTGAGCTGAAGAACTGAAATTCTCTGATCACGATCTGTTATGTGCTGGTCAATTAAAACTGACATGTTTTCTTAATATGACCACATTTATAGAAGTGATAACTCGGATGGCCGGAGTGCCTTAGCTCGGTATCTCACCAATCCCCACCGTTCTTACCAACCTCTGGTAACGTGGTAATCACTTGCCCTCTTCCAATGTGTATATAAGACGGCCTAATTACATGCAATTTTTACAAGGGTAGTATGAATACATATTTCTGGCCGTCATATATATAATAGAAATTATGAGCGTAAAAAAGTTCCCGGCTGTAAGATGTTTACGTTTTTATGTCACTACATTAAGCGCACCCTAGATTCACCGCAGGAGAGTTCTGGTTCGCAATTTCGGTAGATTAAACAGGTTAATCTACCGGAATTTACGCTAAGTTAGGAGGGGCACAGTGGTTGTGACTTGTCCGTCCGTCCGTGCGTCGCGCTGACCTTTAGAACACGATTTTGCTAGTCTGTTAATGGATCGTGATGAGCTAGATTTGGGTGAATATATAGACCATATGACTGGTCTGTCGCATCACTCAAGAGCTGGTTTTTACTTTCAACACTGTCGCATGTGTGGGTGCGCATCTTGAGAACGGTGTCACCAAAACATGTGAACCGATTAAGATGAAACTCGGTGAATGTCCTTATAGATGAGCTCTAGCTTCTATAAGAATTTGTTAACCTTTCATGATCTCTTAAGGTCGCTGGTGGATTTTATCTTTCCACTACTATGTGCAGGCCTTACGCTTTATGTGAACAGTATTCACAGTTCACAGAAAGCATGTAAACTTACAACAAGCTATTATTTAAAATAAGAATATGTCAAGCAAATAAGAAATATTATTATTTTTAGCGCAATTACTTGTTTGCTGTGTTATGATAAATTATTTAAACGTAACACTTTGAGTGAAAGTGATGTGTCAGAATAGCCTATTCCATTTTGTAGTTGTATATACACGGAATATACGACATTTCAATGTTCGGTCGTATATGCACGGAATATACGACTTTTCAAATTGCCGTCGTATATACACGGAATATACGACTTTGAGGGCTCCGTAGTATATACACGGAATATACAACTTTCAATGTTTAGCAGTATATATACATGGGATATGCGACTTTTCAAACTGCGGTCGTATATACACGGAATATACAACTTTTCTAATTTATAACATCACTTTTTTTAATTTGAGGAAGTGAGTATACACATAAGAAAGGTTATAAGACTTATAACCTTTAAAAATATGAAGAAATCAATTTTTCTAAACTTTATCAGCAAACAAAGTCAAATTGATAGGTTGATTATATACTAATCGGTTTATCGTGTTTGTGGTGTGTAAAATGATGTTAAGTGTAATTTTAAAAAAATTATTGCACAAACACTGGAGTAACTAATTCTACACTTAAATGATCTTGAAGTAAGCGCCTAATACGTTCTGGACTTTTTTGCGCTGGTGTCAACATAAACAACGCTAGCAACACAGTCGTAACTCTCCACGACCCGAACTAGTTCACTTCGTTACCAGTACTTTTACTTACCACTAAACACTACTTTGAAATATATAAAACTTTAACAATTATTTTAATACCAACTTTCTGATATTTCACCAATAACTACATTCAAAACGCTAAAAATTAGCCATTTCCCCCTATTTTTGTGAATAAATTCCTACGCATCTGCCAAGGCAACATGTAAACAACCGCCATTTTCAAATACGAACATTAAATATGCATTTGATTCTTAAAGGTTTTGGGACGTTGTTCAAACCTCCCACAGCTGAAAACGACAATATTATTAAATTTAGTAACTATATTCGTACCATAAAAAGGTAATTTGGTAAATTAAACGAGAAATTAAGGGAAACATTAGAACCTCAGCTGGTCACGAATCCCAGCTATCACGAATTATCACCCATAATTTTAACTTAAAATTTCCCCCTTAAAACGGTCTTAATTTCTAAAATAAATGTCGTGTAATATTTTTCAATACCCATTTTAGTTATTCCCGGCATATGAAATACAAAAAAACGTATTTAAAAATCCTAAAATAGAATTTAAAATAGTTTATAATTACTTCTGGTTTTCACAGAACCGCCAAAACACACGTTTTAAATAGCCGTTTAATCGTAAAAATACTGTTTATATGCCTAAAAATTTAATAAATACCAAAACTACAAAGCATGATGCGCCTGAATTATAAACAAAATCATTTTTTAAATAGTTTTCTACGAGTTTCATGAGTTTCGAACATCGCTTTCCCAGTCAAAATGGCAATATTTTAACGTTCGAGTAAAAGTCTCGATGGGACTTGAACCCCAGACCAAACGATTTGAAGTCCCACGCTCTATCAACCACGCCACTGGACCAGTTGTACGACTGAGACCTGTGATTGTAATACACCTAAAAAATCAATATTTCAGTCCTGGACGAAATTCACATTATATTGCGTCCTTACCACAACCGCAATTTGGAAAGTCGCATATTCCTTGTATATACGACTGAACATTGAAAGTCGTATATTCCTTGTATATACGACTGAACATTACAAGTCGTATATTCCGTGTATATACGACCGAACATATATAAGACCACTAAATAAAGTAGAAAAATTTTACACATCACTTTCAGTTATGGTTTTACGTTTATATAATTTACTATAACGCCAGTTACTATAATTGCTAATAAGCAATTGCTCTGAAAAAAACAGGGTTTCTTATTTACTTGACATTTTCTTATTTTAAATAATAGCTTGTTTTACCTTGATGCAGTGTGGATCACATTTATAAATGACCTGTCGGATGGTGGATTTGGGTGACCCCTCATGACTTCCCTGGGCCGCTTCAGGTACAATGCAAGTAGAGTGTAAGTGGATTGTGATGAAACTCGATGTGAGTGTTCACATCACTGACGTTTCTGGGAACATTTCACCTTTGGCCATTGAATTTCCAGTTGTAACTCAGTATGACAGTCTCGTGAGTACAATCCACCTAAATCTTCTAAATGAATTTGGCTAAAAAAGGTGTCTGGCAGTGAAAGCCTTTGAAGTAAAAAAACTTGTCGGCCCGTCGGACCGACAATATTAAAAACTGTTCGCCCCGACGGAAAACGTGTCAGCCCGGCATTTTTACACAGATATAAAGAAAAAAAATAAAAATCCCAGAAAACCGCCTTTAGTATATAGCTGTATTATTTCAAAATTATGGTGGGTACTGAAAACACTACATGAAACCTATAATATATATTACAACGACTAGAAATCATCATAACCTTTAAGAAACGAACCTATAATAAATGTAAATAATACCCGAAAAAATTTACCAGCCCCTCGGGCCCACAACCTCATAAAGTTGTCGGCCCAATGGAAAACATGTCGGCGTCTTGCCGATGTAAAGCTTTTGATGGTCTTTGAGGTTATTCCATAATCAATCTTAATCAAGATGCGATTAAAAGAAATGTACCAAAAACCTATTTATAGCGACCGCTTTTTAGATCCAAATGAAAAAAATTAACTAAAACCTCTGCAATGACCTTCCAGCCTTGGTTAAAAAGACATGCAGAGATCTTGTCTCTGACGATCACATTTCAGACAAACAATAAAGTTTCCATCTTCCAGACAGGGATAAAGGGTGTGTCGTAAACTTCTCGATGGCGACCGACTTTCAAGTCGGGTTAAATTTGGTTTAATGTTTAAATAAAGCGCTTAATGTGTGATGTTTTGAGTGCTTTAACTATTTCTGGTATAAAAAATGCGATGGCCCAAACCAAAGTCCCGAGCCCAAACTTTTAGGATAATTTCTCCTCTGCAACACATAATCCCGTTAACAAACAGTAACTGATTGCTATCCGAAGTTATTGCATAGCAACTGGTTAATCGAATCGCTATTCTCGAGGTTTAGTTTAAATATATTGTTGAATATGTGAACAAGAAATTGACACAGTAGGACTTAAATGGTTCCGTCTTTGGAGCGAAATAGGAGAGAAATCACTTAAGACACTACAAAATAATTGCGTTTCCTATACAACATAGATTGCAATATACTAACACTGTCGTACGAAAAAGGGAATATATATATATATATTTATATATGTGACGTATGATTTCAGACAAAGAAGGCATCAGATGTTGGCAGGCCTGGTAGGATATCTGTGGAAGATATTATTTTCATTATCAGGAAAGATCCCAAGAAATATGCTCGCGTTAAAGAACTGCTCACGATGAACGAGGAACTGAGACAAGCCAGGAAGGCTTTTGATGAAAGCATGCTAGTGAAGACCAACACAAAGCCAAAGAAAGAAACGAAGGAGACTAAGAAGGACCCCTAAATATGGAGCAGCCCTGCTCTCGTTCTGTGACCTTTCTGTGAGAAGACTCGTAGCGGAGTTGGCCTAGCTACACTTGGGTGTCGTTATGTTTTCAACTGTTCGTAACAGCAGAGCGGACCAACCTGTCTGCAAATGTTTCAATCTAGTTTCAAAATAAAAAAAAAGAAAGAACTGTTGAAATTAACTGATAAGAAATAAGTTGTGTTCTCGGGTATTCAACTGCCATTTTCTTTGAATTAAGTTTCATCATCTCAGATATCTCGAGTTAATGAATGACCCCTCCTAACCCCCCCCCCCCACCCCCGAGTTCAGCATATTTAAAGTTTTGACGACAGATCTTTTCAAGTTATGCCTTCTAGCAACTTATGCAATGGTGATGCATTACCCGGAAGTAGAAATCAGTAAAGATGAGCCTTTGCGTTCTGACGAAAATAAGGGTCTCGTGCTCAGGCAAGGGTCAACGTGCATTATCCATAGCTGTCGACCTGCACGAATGTGTCAAAGGTCTGCGCAATATCTGGGTCGTGAGGGGCCGAGGGCACAACCCCCCTCCCCCCTCCTACCGTTCCCTAAGAGCATCCAATGAAAACTGAAAAGGGTATGCTGGTGTTCGTAGTGGGACAACGTTCTCAAGAATCATGATAAGATGAGACCATGTGTTTGACTTGTGATTTCAGAGTTATCGAAGGCGGCGAGAAGAAGTGAAGTGTTTTCAATCTTCATTTCTGGTTGAAATCCTCTAGTGACGGCATACCACGAAAATGTACTATTTTCAACAAAATAAATAAAATACTGGGAATCTCAATAGTTTCATTTTATTGAGTTTGCGCTGGAAATTTTACATAAACAATTACGTATTCTATTGATACATGCTCAGAGTTTTGCTGTCTCCGACAATTGTGTCTATAGTTTTTTTACGTGACTAACTCGAAAGATTCAAGACTTTGGGTTTTATTCTGTTATCCCCGTGTAACGGATGGATATAGTTATCAACTTGTCCGTCTTCCGCGTGCTTATCCGGGTTATATCTCCCGAACTATGGATCCGATTGTTTTGAAATTTCGCACACGGATAGAGCACATATTGAAGGTGTGCAGTGTCGGTTGGAATTCAGGAAAAATTGTCAAAATGACAGTATTTTTCTCGATTATTGGAACTTGTAGTATTTTCGACGTCGTGTCCAGGCCAGATCCCCAAAACTATTACTAGGATTGTTTTGAAACTTCACATACGTACAGAGCACACACGGAAGGTATGCAATGTCGTATTATGTTCGGATTCACGCAAAATTGTCAAAATCATAGCATTTTGAAATTTGGTAAACTTTCTAATATCATTTTGTCTGCGTATTGCAATGTGTCGTCGAAACTGTGTCTCCAAAACTATTAATTTTTAAATTTTACACACGGATGAAAAGATATTGAAAATTGCCAAAATAACTTATTAAAATATAAAACTTAAAGGCTGTTGTCAAAATTTTAAAATGTAGAGCTGTTAGAAGTGTAAAAAAAAAAAAACGTGATGAAAGTGGCATTAGTACGACACTTTGCAATCCGACCTGAGCACCGATTTCATAGGTCTTCCGCCCAACATGGGGGAGTCGGGTCTCTGAGACTAGTTTTGAATCCAGTTCTGAGTAGTTAACCTGAAAACATTTTTCAGCATTGGATGCAGTACGTCTCCGCTCCTTCCCACGCCCCACGTTATATCTTCAATATTATTCCCAAGTCTCCACCCATAAAAACCCACCCCCACCCCCCCCCCCCAAAAAAAAAAAAAAAAATAGATTGTGGTGTGTAAAATATTGTTTCTTTTGAAAAGAATACCACGAAATAAGCAATTTATATATGCGATGTAGTTTTGGATAAAAAAACCCTTTGAATACTGTCTATAGTTATCACAGCAAACATATGCATAACAATTGTTAAACTTAACACATGAAATTGTAGCTTTTTAATAGAATTTCGCCACAGATACCCAGTTTGCACAAAGATTCTCAGCATACAAGCTACTTGGTGGGAAGGACAAGAGCGACATCTTGCGTCAGACAGCATCTCCCTCCATGACAGAACTTGATTTTCTTAACACTGACCACAGGAAGTAAAAATGCTGAAGTATTCGAATATAAATCAGACATATCCATTGTGAAGCTATCCTGAGCGATAATATATCAACTTGGTAAGATTCGTCGAATCACTTTCCTGCTTGAGCCACATCAACCTATGAAATGTACCAGTCCCATTTGTCTGCATCATCGCCTTCGGTTTCACTTCCACCCAAGTTACTGGCGTTGATCTTCTTCCAAACTCGTCTAAACAAAAACATATCACAAGTTTATTGCATTATTATTTACTGAAAAATCGACAATGCTGTCAAGAGAATGATAAAACAGTTCTCGTCGTATTCGCTTGATTGGATCTTGATCAAACGGGTTTCCTATATAAAACAGGAACCTTTACCAGTACTTTTGTTCGTGAAGACTTTGGGTAGACAATGCATGCCATGTGTGAAATATGCCAAGGCATTTTCAGCCATAACGCGTTTCAAAGGACGCGAAAATA
This sequence comes from Protula sp. h YS-2021, assembly GCA_949752745.1. Classification (NCBI taxonomy): domain Eukaryota; kingdom Metazoa; phylum Annelida; class Polychaeta; order Sabellida; family Serpulidae; genus Protula; species Protula sp. h YS-2021. The sequence goes on along the minus strand of OX457025.1, from coordinate 76,785,882 downwards.
AACAAACAGCTGACCCATTTACTAAAGGAATATGAATCATGTCTTAAAAAATTTTTGTACTCTATCGCTGCCACATGACAAAATACCCTCCCATCCATTGCTCCCCTCCCAATCACCTCCTTCAGTAACTGTGAAGAAAGTTTTAAAGCGAAACCGTGATGTGCAGACACACTTGCTTCGGAATTAAGAAACCCCCATGTCTGTCTCTGTGGTATCAGCTGTGTCAATGGCATCGGACCGGTCGCTACCACAAGTTTTTGTAGTTAATGTTGCTGCCGCAAGGCAACCTCCAAACCCCACGCCATATCTTACTTGGCATCGGTTTCTGTCGTGTCAGCTGTGTCAATGGCATCGGACAGGTCTTTTTCGAGCTCTTGGATGTTTCTATCAAAGAAATCTTTCTGTGACTGTATCCGCTGTGTTTCAATCTGTGGAGCCGAAGAAAAAATCTCTATGAGGAAATACATGTAATGTAGAGAGCGGTTTCAACTGCCCCAAAAACGTTTTCGCTGACACAAATTGCTAAAAAACCGAGGTTTTCAAAAGAACACAAGTCCAACAGGACTATTGGTTGAGTGAGCGAAGAAAAAAAAGAGGCAAATAGTGAATAAAATACTCAACTAAGTATGCCATATTTTACATACATTGTTATATAGAAATACGGGTACAATAAATCCCAGGTGACCTTTGGAAATAATGCTAAGAAACTATTTTAACAGGGACAAATATGCAGTATTAATTGGATGGCATACACTTGGACAACGTACGCGATTTTTAACTGAGCCAAGGAAAATATTTAAAACTGGATCGTAGTCACTTGTAGCCACGTCACTTTTTCACTTTAAATGCCTATCAATGCCTTTGATTTGACAAGGAAGTTCAATCGATTCCAGCATACTTTAACATACCTCTGTTTCCTTTATGCACTGCTCCAGATTCGTGACCACGGTGGACGGGACATAGTATTTGCGCAGCTTGTCTCTCAGCTGTTTTATCTCGTCTAGCTTCTCCAGTATCGACGCGTGCGTTTCCTCCACCTCATCTGTCAGCTCCAGCGGCGGCTCCCTGTAGCCTTGATTTTGCCTTTTTGCTTCTTCCTCTGAAACGATTCAATCCACCCATTCACAGAAAAATTGTTTTTTTTTTGTTGTTTTTTTGTTTTTTTTTTGTTTTTTTTTTGTTTTTTTTTGTTTTGTTTTTTTTTGGGGGGGGGGGGGTTCCTGCATTACGATTGGATATGGACTGGAAACTCTGTGACGAATATAGGTTTTATTTATTTATTTATTTATTTTTATCGTGATTTTTTAAAGTAAATTATACAACACTTTTAATACTTATTTACACTTCTCTATGTCATTTTTTAATTAGTAGTCTTGTTAATGCTATGAGGATGTCTTTTTTTTCGATACTGAGCATCCAGATGTGCGTATATATTCAAATTACCCACAAACACGTGTTATTTTCTGCCCAATTTTGCAATGATCGAATAAATACAAAAGGGTCAAAAGACAGAATGGCTATGTTGTTGAGAAAATACAAATTCTGATCGCAGACTATTCATTCATTTTTTTTTTTTAATTCTTACGACGTGTTTCCTGGTTTTGAAGGCCATGCAATGAAGATTTTTAAATTATTTGAGTAAATGCGGAAATGATAGCTGACAGACGAAAAAATGTGCAGGTGGAAGTTCAACAGATCCGCATTCTAAAACAAAATTTGCTGAGGTGTATTGGCCAACGTGTGCGAGATGATTTCGAAGAAATATCTTCTAAAAAGCGAATAAAGCCACCTGGATCGGGCGTCGTTTCTGCCCATTCTTTCTCTTCCGCCAGCTCCATCCGTAACCTGAAAACAGAGAAAACAAAGCTTTGTCTTTTGTATGTTAGCTACCCCCGACTGCCTCTGGACAAATTTGATATTTCGATGGCCTAATTCGCAAAAGTAAGTTTCCCAAACCATAAAATCTTTTCACATTACAGCTCTTCAAAGCTATAAAAGGCCGTGATAAGAAACATTGCTGTACCTGTTAACTTGAAATTTTTAACAGAGAGACGGTACTTAACATTGACATCATGAAATTAACTTAACTCAACTCACCGCTCGTTTTCTGCTAATACAGCCTTGGCCTCGCTTTCTAATTGGGCCAAGTTGCGCTGTTCGTCTGCTAATGTGTTGGGATTCGCCGTCCCGCGTGCACTAAGCTGCTCTACTTGTTCATACAGCAGCTTGTGTCTGGACGGCTGCTGGTCCAACAGCGACGATATGTAATCATCGTACTCTTTCTGTCAAGAGAAATAAGAAAAACTTAAAAACATCACACAAAAGATTGGTCTATGATTGGTCGCGGTATTGAGAATAAACACTGGGATCTTAACGTCAGCTAGGTCATTTGAAACGCATCAGACTATTATTAGATAAATCAGTTCATGATGAGCAAAAAAAAAAAAAAAAAAGAAACAAAAAGGAAAAAATCCACACACAATGTATTTATGCGACAGTTAAGAAACATTGGCCCTTTCACTACGAAATAAATCAACATGGCACTGACCTTAACTGTACCTAAAATGTACTTAAATGTCGGTGAGTCATCAATTAGATCTTCAAACGTATCGCTATAAACCTGCAGTCTGTGAAAATTCGGACCATATCCATGAAACTTGAGGTTGTCCAAATCCTAAAATATACAGCAATATAGTCTCGTCATGCCATTGAAGCGCTGACAGGTTAAAACAGAACAAGGTTCTATCTTACTTTGTAGTGTTTTTGGGGAATCACTGGAATATACACCCCCTCCCAACCTCCTCGAAAAAAGTCAGTTTCTTTCCTTAAGGGCCAACTTCCTATTTTAATAAGGAGTCATCCGCAAAGAAAACAGACAATTTTTTAACTATTCAGGACATCCTTCTCATAACTCCAAGTAAGAAAACTAAATAAGATGATTACCTTCTCTTTTACTAAATATCTGCAATGCCTCGAAGCCGTCCATGGGACTTCAGAACGTTGAAACAAGAATAATATGAAGTTAAACTTCACGTCTGATAGACGAAGGCCTACAGGCAATCTTATTAATTTACCTTTTGCAGTCTTTCTTCTAAATGCTCCGCGGCCTTGACACCAGACATGATGTTCTGCTCCAGCGTGTCCTGTTTTCTCAACACAGCAGACTCAAACGTCACCATTTTCTTGTACTGGTCTTTCTTAGTTATGGCTTGCAAATGACTAGGTACAAATTTGTGATGTAACCTTGCTAAGTTCATATCTTTTAAAGCTCCTTGAGAAAAGGGTTCTTTGGCTAGCCCTTCTTCCTCCTCAGGCCAACTTTTAGGCCTAGGATAATGAGTGTTCACTATCATAGTTTCACCAGCACCCATAGTTTCTATCAACACACCATCGTCTATTTTCGAGTACGATCCCTGGCTGCTGGTGTTACTGTCATCTCTATCAGTCTCCACCGGCACTGGGCCCCTGGTCCCTTTCCTTGCAGACTTCAGTTTTGTAGGAGACGTGGGTGCTCCCATCGTAAAATGCTTTAACGTGTCTGTCATATGCTCGCCATCCTTTACTTTCGAAGCTTTGGGGATTGTACTTTTCGGGACCATCACGGGTATAGGTTTCTTCGCACTTTCCCATGATTTATAATCAAGGGGCCTCGGTGGCTTATAAAGTTTAGCTTCGTTAAGGTATCCGCCAGCAAACTCCTTTATATCTTTCTTTTGAGATTTCTGCAAGCCGTTCAGGAGATCTTTGAGGCTGCGATCAACAGCGGGGTTTTCTGCCATCATCTTGATCCAATTCTAAATGCTGTTCTTAAAACAAGACCTGAATTGTTAAAAATAACTAGTAATGTGTTTATTTCAACAAAAGTTATTCCTTTTACAATACAATATCCCTTTTACGCCTGCAAGCTCATTTGATATAATTCGTAAATAGTCAAAGCATAACAATGCAGTCGGTGGTATCACTTTCCATCATAGCCCAACTTCTGTTCATGACAGAGCTTTATAAATGTATTAGATATGCTATAAGTATGGTAACGAATTCGTATATGCCAGGGTGATTCTTTTTTCATTAAATAGCCTTGTTGTTTCAATCTTTATCGCCAAAACTTGATCGCTGCAGGCGTTGATCTATTTCCGTATACGACACGTCCGTACAAAAGCAAACTAAAGCACAATAAATCTCATGCGATCGTATGTGTATTAGTTTCGTAACTTTGGAATGAGTACGCTTTAGCATGCTTTTCTTGCAACTGTGCGAGTTGTTGATTGTCTTGGTTATTGCGGCTTTCCCAAAATATATTTTTTTCTGTTCTTTAGTACGTTTCGTCTGCTTTGATACGAGTTTAGTACAACTTTGTCTGCACTGAACCAAATTATGTTTGCAGTTACCATAGCAACTAGTTTTGAACCAACAGCTATCCTCAGTAAAATTAAAAACTTACTAAGCCGCCGTTGAGACAACAAATGAAAATCCTTAACAGTGATTAAATAAAAAATGGAGAAGAATGAAACCGGTTTGCTTGTATGAATTAGGATCAAAGTATTTCCGTTAATGCATAAACGACAGCTGCACCAAAATATCAGACAAAAGGCAATATTTTTGGAGGAAACTTCACCTGTATACAGATGGGATAGTGTCGTTCACATGTGAAATCATCGAACAACACATAGAATGTTTTTTTTTTCACTTTTGATTATATTCTATATGGTTAGGTATGCTTCCGACGCAAGTCTGAGCAGATAAAAACGTACAAAAGCGTATAAAAGCAACTAAAACATATAAAAGGAATAACTTCTTGTTTGCACTAGTATGCAACAGCACGTAACAGTTTGCAATTTAACTTATTTACATACAAATTTCGTGTAAGATCGTGCAAGATCATGTACGAGTTTATACGGAATTTTTAACAAAAGTAAATAAGATCTGATACGATCTTTTGTGCGGACGTTTCGTGCGGGAATTAACTTTATGGATCTGGTTTTTAGTTCGGAGACGTAAGAACAACTTGCCCTGGGCATTTTAACTCACTGTTTTCTAAATATATAACAACTTCTTGTTTCTTTAATTTCTATATAAAGGCCCCAAAACCAGAAATCTTACTTGATGTCGTACCAGCGGACCCTTTACATCATCCTAGGACAGAAAAAGTCACAGTTCTTATAACGGAAATGGCCACTGATTTCAACTTTCAAGGCTAGCGATCTTTTAACACAGGTTCCAAGGCACCGAAGTTCAAACTGGTAGGTCTTTTTGTTTCAAAACGCAGACTGAAAAAGTATCCTCGACGAAACTCCAAAACTTGAGAAAAGTTTGTCTTTGCAACTGTTTATTCACTGATATGGGCTATAATTGGGGTTTCTCTGTCCTGATTTCTGGAAAATGTTTAGTTTTCAAAGTACAAAATTGTTATTTGACCATAAAAATTCAGCGCCATAGGAGTAATTTATAATTGGGTCATCTATGTGATCAACTCTTTTTAGGATAGCACCACTGGTCCGAGTCGTGCGCCGAGATTGGCAAAACTGACATCAAATGGTAAGTTCTGTTATAAGAACTATGACTCTTGCTGTCATGGGAAGACTTACCTCCAAAAAGTGGCACGCTACAGGGTTTCCACGCACCGCATCAAATCCTCACGATATAACGATAAGTAAGTCAATTGTGCTCGCTTTGAGGTACCCCTGTGGCTATTTTGTGCGAGATTCAACGACCCGTAAGTCTTTATTGGCATTTGCTAAGGGCCCTCAAAGTAGAACGGTAATGATATATAACTTCTGTATTACGCTTTCTTTAAAAAAAAAATAATACGAAAATAACCACAGATCTCCGGCAATAATTGACATTTGTTTGTATACAGGGAGCAAGTTTATAACGCAGGGCATAAAAAGAATAAAAAAAGGCTAAAAAAAGATAAATTTGGGAAAAAAGTATGAAAAAAGGATAATCATATTTTGCTAAAAATCGAGAAAACATTAATGTTAATCATATTGTATCATTTTTTGAATTTTTACTTTCTGAAATGCTCGCTTTCACAGCAATTAAAAAATATCTGCATGGCTTAGGCTAAAAAAGGATAAATTTTGGAAAAAAGTATGAAAAAAGGATAATCATATTTTGCTGAAAATCGAGAAAACATTAATGTTAATCATATTGTATCATTTTTTGCAATTTTTACTTTCTGAAATGCTCGCTTTCACAGCAATTAAAAAAATATCTGCATTGCTTATTGTACTTCTAAATTGTCCTGAATATTATCAAAAGGGCTGTCTCGCTTTTTTTCCATCATTCCCACTTGCAAACAAAGATATGCTTTGATAAGAATTCTGGCTGTTTATTCCCTTTTTTCTCCTTTCTTCTCTTTTTTTTTTCTTTTTTTTTCCGTCTCGGAGGTTGCCAGAAAACTCCTCCTACGCTATTTGACGTAGGACGATGAAATTTGGCACAGAAACAGAGTGACGAAATGTGAAATCGGCAATTTTTTTTAACCTTCAAGGTCAAGGTCAAACTGAGGTCAAAGTATTTTTGATACTTTGACCCATTGCAAGTGGCTGCCACTTCGCTACGTGTAGCGAAATTCAGTCTAGTTTTGTCAATGAACCCTTTGAAAACAGCTTCCTTGTGTTTCCTAAATTTCTTTCAATTTATTAGACAAACATAAAAAAGTATTAAAATAAAAAAAGGATGAAAAGCGAAAAAAAAAGTATAAAAAGGATATAAATTTTAAAACAGTATAAAAAAGTATTTAAGGATAAAAAAGGATAAAATCGGGCTTTTTCAAAAAAGGATAATGTGGCAACACTGATTGCGTGAAAAAGTAGCAATAATTTTTGGAATTATCCACCGAAAAACTTTTGAGTTGATATTTCAGAAAGAATGCAAAAAATAAAAAGTTAAACATTGTTGGTGAATAAAATAAATTTATATGTAATTCTGCATCTTTAACTATTTTAGTACATATTTTACAAATAAACTATACGAGTTTTGCAACCCCATCGACTTAAATATACATCATTTTGATAAATTTAACAAAATAAATTTGTTTTGAACCACAGAAGATGTTCTTTTTCATTTCACCAATTTGATTCTACTGTAACCACTCGTTCTCCTACCCCTCGTAATCCCTTTGTGACTAATTGGTATAGATATGTAATTCTAAAGTTACACAATAGGGCAGGCATCTAATAAGTTTTCTACTTCTAGCCTTGGGCCTTGTGACATTTAAAGGCTGCAATGTAAACAAACATTTGGCAGGTCAGTGCAGAACTTACTTTCATGCGCTTTAAGTAACAAATAAAAGATGCACTGTTGTGCCTGTTGTACAAAAAAAAGTTGTATTGGGCATGAACTCCCTTAGTCCTAGATGACTCTTGCGGTCTTCCTATGACAGCAAGAGTCATAGTTCCTACAATAGGAAATGTCATTGATGTCAACTTTCAAATCTCCGCGCACCACTGGGGCCAACGGCGTTATTTTAGAAAGGGTGCATCACATAAATGGCCCAATTATAAATTACGGCGCACAAGTTTTATGATCAGATAACAATTCTGTACTGAGAAAAATGCGTGTTTTCTTGAGATCGGGATATCGAATCCCTCATTATCGCCCACAACAACAGTGAATCCACTGTTGCAAAACCACGCTTTACTCTAGTTTGGGAGTTTCGCTGAGGTCGAAAATAATGCGCCAGGGTACTTCTCAGTGTGCTTTTAAAGAAAAAGCCTGCCAGTTCAAGTTTATTTTTCCATAAGCTGCAGTAAGTACAATGAAACAGAATAACATTCAAAGTTTATGTACATCATTATTTATATGGAAGAGGGTAGATTCAAAAAGTTGTGAACTTATACAGAGGAATCTACCTTATTACGTTATTAATATCTTTCTACTAAAATTATTTACTATATAGACATTGTTAATCTATGTGACTAAATTATAAGTCTAACATTACGACTACATTTAGAGGTTTTTTTTATTTATTTATTTATTTTTTTTTTCATTTTTTGTTGCTATGTTTATAAAAAGTGCTATGTTCATGCGTAGTTATAACCGGCTGTTAAGTTTCGCTTATACAACTTCTTGAAATGCAAAACGCTATAACAATTTTTTAAATAAGAATCGAGGTTATTCCATAAGCTTACACCTGTAGTAGAAACACAAAATGATTTTAACTTTGTGCGCCTGAATTTAACACAAAAATCACCACATTGTCTTGTGTTGTTGGTATTAACATCGAAGATATTCAGCAGTCTTTCTGGTAGATTCTTTGCTCGAAACATAACGACACAAATATTAACCTTAACAATATCTACAAATTTCAACAGTTTATATTTTGAAAACAATGGCGTCGTATGTTCAAACCTAGGCGACTGCCCAATGATCCTAAAAGCTCGTTTTTGAAGTTTGATTATTTTGCTTAATCTGGACATGTAAGCGTTTCCCCATATTTCGTTCCAGTAATTAAGGTATGGTAATACAAGCGAGCAATATAGCGTTAGCAAGGCGGACGGATTCAATAAATATTTCACTTTATACATGACTGCTATACTTTTATTAATTTTATTTTGCACATGTTTAATTTGTTGTGCCCATGAGAGTTTGCTGTCTATCATTACACCAAGAAATTTGGATGTATAGACCCTTTCAACTTGATTTCCATTTATTGTGATGTTATAATTTTTGTCAGCAAACTTATTAGAAAATACAATGAAATTAGTTTTATTCACATGCAATGACAACTTATTAGCTCTGAACCACGCGTCAAGTTTTTTAAGCTCTGAACAGACAACTCTACAAATTTCATCAACATCAACACCAGTATAAAAAATGTTTGTGTCATCCGCAAACAAAATAAAACGAAGTAGTTCTGATATATTACATAGGTCATTTATATACAACAAAAATAACGTCGGTCCCAGGATGGAGCCCTGTGGTACACCACACGAAACACTTAAAAAATCAGAATCCACTTCATTAAACTTGACATACTGTATTCTATTTGAAAGATAACTACTAAGCCACGCCAGTGGTTTTCCTCTAACGCCATGAAGTTCCAATTTATTGAGCAAGATTTCATGATTAATTGTATCAAATGCCTTTTTAAGGTCAATGAATACTCCTACAGTGGTTTTGTGGTTGTCAACAGAAGTGGTGATTTCCTCAATTAGATCTATAAGAGCCAGAGATGTTGAATGATTTTGCCTAAAACCGTATTGACCCGAATATAAAATATTATTTTTATTTATAAATGCTAATAAGCGTTTATTAAACAACTTTTCCAAAATTTTCGAGAACTGGGGAAGCAATGATACAGGTCTATAATTTGTGAAAACTTGGTTATCACCTGATTTATACAGCGGTACTATCTTTGCAACTTTCATTTTTTCCGGAAAAGTACCATTAACGAATGATAGGTTACAAATGTGACTCAGTGGTTCAGCTACATATTTGTTAATTTTCTGTACAATAAACATTGGAATTCCATCATATCCGTATGAGGTTTTACCAGAAAACATGTTTATAACCTTACTTATTTCCTCTGGACAAGTGGGTTCTAGAAACATGGAAGTGTCCGATCTATAATCTATAAAGTCTGAGAATTTTGTATTTCCATCTGGAATACTTTCCGCTAGTCTTGGGCCGACATTAGCAAAAAAATTATTGAAACCATTTGCAATTTCTTTATGATCAGTTATACGTTTTTGTGTGTTTTTAAAATATTCAGGAAATTCCGGTACAGATCTGCCTCTATTAATACATTTATTGAGTAATTTCCATGTTTCTATAACGTCCGACTTGTGTTTAATCAAAAGATCACTGTAGTATTCTTTTTCCGCTTTTCGTAGTATAGATGTTAACTTATTCCTGTATGATTTATATTTTATCTCAGCAACTGCGCTTTTACTCTTTATTTTTTCCCAATATAACAGTTGTTTTTTTCTACATGCATTTATAAGGCCTGTTCGAGCCTCGGTGTCCTTGAACGTGCGCCGAAAGATCCTGCGCCTCGCAAATCGATATCAATGGCCATTTCTATTGCAGGAACTGTGACCCTTTCTGTCCTAGGAAGATAGAAAGGGTCCGCTGGGACTAGTCCCAGTGGACCCTTTCTGTCTTCCTAGGTCAGAAAGGGTCACAGTTCCTGTAATAGAAATCACCATTGATCTCAATTTTCGCGGCTCTAGATCTTTCGGCGCATGGTCCAGGACACCGAGGTTCGGAGTGGCATGCCTTTTCTTAAAAAGCACACTGAGAAGTATCCTGGCGCACTATTTTCGACCTCGTCCAAACTACCAAAGTGGAGTAAAGAGTGGTTTTACAACTGCAGATTCATTGTTGTTGTGGGCGATAATGGGAGATTCTTTATTCTGATCTGAAGAAAACATCTATTTTTCTCATTACAAAATTGTTATTTGACCATAAAAATTGTGCGCCATAATTTATTATTGGGTTATTTATGTGATGCACCCTTTCTAAAATAACGCCATTAGCCCCAGTCGTGCGCCGAGATTGAAAAATTGAGATCAATGACAAGTTATATTATAGGAACTATGACCCTTGCTGGGAAGCAAGAGTCATCTAGGACTACGCTGGGACTAGAACTCTCTTCAAGTGTTTGCATAATAGGGACTGGTATGTAGGATTCGTGCCCGGGAACATATGAATTTGGCCCCTATCAGCGGAGCAATAGAAGACTTCGTAGCTCTGACAGAGATATATACGATGTTATACAAGTCAGAGCTGACTCGGAGCTAGGGAACACTGCAAGAATCGTCTAGGACTTATTTCACGGATCTCCCTTTATCGCCCATTTTATAACTGTTTGCTTTTACATCTCTTTGTTCACGCACATATTTCCAACAAACTTCACATACGACTATCTGGATGTTATAATTGTTTCGTTTGAAGAATGTCAAAATTGTAGTACCGAAATTAACAACAGTGTCATTTTTTATATAGTACTTCCGTCCGCCATGCTGGCTATCGGTAACCAAGGATACGTGGCATTTCCTTGCCGCGCACAGATTTTCCTTACTCTTGCAGCTCTAAACTGTGACAAGAGAAGGCAAAAAACAAAAACTCTTATGATCTTTTGCTAAAATTGAGACACTCTTTTTTTATCTTATAAGCTCACAGCAAGAAGTTTTTAAAATATTGAAAAATAACTTCACTTCATTTTCAGATGTAACTCACCGCTACAGCTTTTAGATGTGAATGATTCACGTTTACCAAATCATTTTTCTGGAATTATATTCGAAACATAACTTCTATTCAACCCTACCTTCAGTATGAAAAAGTAACAACTAAGTTCGAGTCTAGTGTTTTATTGATATTTGCTGAATATTTACTTTTATTAAAAAAATATATAGTAGCCATAGAAACCATCACTGAAGGAGACCACACCGACCGTCCCCGCTTTAATTCATCAGGAGCTTCTTACCAACCTTATCTAACGTAATGTGTGACTGCAAGCCATTCAGTGTCATGAAATATAGAAATCAGTGGCCGTATTTACGAAAGTGTAAGTTTAAACTTAGAGGCAATCTAAGTGCAAAAATGTAAGAGTAAACTTAGATTCCCGTTGCTTAAACTTAGCGGTATTCACAAAATGTAAGTTTAAACTTACACTCAAGTATAAATTCAAAATTCTAAGTTTACTTCGGACCACACTTAGATTTCTAAGTTCAGTCCAACGCAAAATTTAAATAGCCAGAGTGTTTTGTTTACCTTGGCAACGATGGTTTTATTGAGATTAAAAGGAGAATATGACAGGGTTTTTAGGAGGGAAAAAGTGTTTCGAGATAGGAGTAATCCGTTTCAGGTTTACAGTGACGATGAACTCTTAACTCGATACAGATTTTTCAGAGATAGTATTTATTTTTTGGTGGAAAATATCGAAAATTTGGAGTCGGACACAACAAGAAGCTTTGCCGTCCCGAAACATCTAACAGTTTTCATCGGCCTCCGATATTTACAGTGACAACCCGTTTATGCGATTACAATTAGTCGTGCTATATTTATGAAAATTTTGCAATATTGAACTTAGAATGTAAGTTGCTAAACTTACGTAAGTTCACTTCTGTGAATATGATGTAAGTAAGTAAACTTACGTAAGTTTAATCTTGAGATCTAAGTTTAATATCTAAGTAAATAAACTTAGATGTTCTTGAATACGGCCTAGATTCTTACCAGTTCGATGTAGCGTGCTTTGGAATGTAAACAAAGCTCGGGCGTGAAATACACTGTGAGATTCGCGTGAGACCCGATGCAAACGAACTACCATCATGAAGTACATCATGAGATATTTACCAATCCGATGTGACGTGATGTGTGATCGACCAGTGTCGCGAAGTACATCGCGAGATTCTTAAAAATCCAAAGTGGCGCACTGCATCATGACGCTGCTCACAGCACATTATAATGAGGCTACCAGCACAAGTAATGATATTATCAACCCATTCCATGTGAACAGATAAATGATAGCCAGCTGCCTGTTATGGATTTAACACTGTGATTCGATATTACGTTAATATGAGAATGCCAATCTAACACGACGCAAATAATGAACAATGGTTCTGCTTTCTGATGAGATGAAGGCTCTGATCACAATGACATCCGAATATTACGTTTATGACTTGCCGACAAAATACGACAATGGCCCAAACCACAATACCAACACAAACTCGAAGCGACAGGAAATACACGGGGCGCTGAAAATTGTTTGTGATACACAAATTGTGCGTTAAATTTCTTTCTCTTGGCCGGTGCTCGATGATATAAGTGTCAAAAGAGTCGTATAAGTGAGAAAATATATGTTAAAACACTGCGCTGTTCAGCTGACACTAACAGTAAGTTTTATGATTGCTAGCATGCGATATTTATATTCACACTATTAAAATATTACTTCCCTAGTGTAGCTAAGATCGTACTGAAAAGATTTGTTGCCTGCAAATCGTTCCTGTGCAAATCATAAAAAAAGCAAAAGAGCCAGAAAGTTAAAATTTCCATGAATGTCGGGGCGAGGGGTAAGGAGTTATACAGACTCTGGTGCTGTATGAAATTTTGAGGCCAAAGATACCAAAAATGTTGTCTATTATTTGTAATAATTTTGCAAATGAAGGATAACAAAGTATGAGTAGCCTCTCAGCTCACCTCGAACGGCAAGCGTTTCACAAGTCATCTTTTTTTGTTGTATGACGTGATGGAAGGGGTAAGAAAAATTAATGCAACTTATTTGGTAGCATTACAGGAATACACGAAAAGGAGAGGTTCTGTGTGCCAAAAATAATGTACATTAATATCATTGTATAGGTGGATTTGTCGAAAATATATGCAGCTGGTTACTTAGTTTGTGAAACCGCTGAAATTATTAAATCCCGCTATTGCTCTTTCAAATTTCTGCATTACATTTTCTCACTGAGTCTTAAACCAATTCATATCCCTACTCGATTCGGAATGTTTGAATATATTCACCAACAAGATATTTTTTCATATAAAACATCAGCGAACTTTGCGAATAGCCACACTTAACTTATCTTAAGAAATCTTTAAAGTGACTTTTATTTTCCCGTAACACCCTTAAATTGCCTTTTAGGGGCAGCTGTTCTGAAATAAGTAGTTTTTTGCAGTTCTCTTTTATGTGCAGTGTTAATCAAACAGCCTTTTCACTTTGAAACTAAGACCTTCCGATACGTTTAGGCTATTGAGCAGAACTATCAATCACATTAATCTGTCAAAGTTTTGTTGTTGTTTTTTTTTGTAACTGTTAAAAATGTAGAAAGTTATATGCTTTTCCAGGTGTATCACTTCGCTTAGAAGAAGCGAACTGCCGATCTAGTTTAGATTTCCATTGGACGTGTTTTACAAATGCATATAAAAGTATAAGGTGTGTAAATATTAAGATGATATACAGATTAACTTAGACAATAGGTTTGTGAAGTTTAAAATATCAGAAAAATTTTGTTTTAATAAGGCTACTAAAGTCTCTTACTTTCTATTAAAGAAGAAACAAATTTGATTTTTATTGTTATTGTCGTAATATTTAAAATTATTTTCTATAGGTTTGCTATGATTTCAAACCAAGCATGTGAATTCTTTAAATATTACTCTTGTCTGTAAAACACTATCGACACCCCTGTAATGAATTAAATAGAATTCCAATTTCAAGTGTGTCTTGTTAGAAATTATATAAAACTAAACTGACACCACCTTAAGATTAAAGAATCAACAAAAAATAGCTTGAATTAAACTGGTAAATTTTACGCGTAGTTCAAATTGATGAAATAATTGGGATAATGAATTTATCTGGGAAATATATCGTATTGCTGTTAATATTTGTTAGAATGTGTCATCAGTTAAATGTTCTTGTTGCTTTGTTCATTTCATTTTTTATTTCTATATATTTGTTCCTAAATTCTTTTAAAAGTGTATGTTATTAATGAAACAAATCAATAGTCCGTTTTAAAGAGCCTTTTAATACAGTTGTTTAAATACAAACAAGAACAGTTATCAAAGATACAAATATTTACAATGTTATTCATTTTCCAAGGAACACCTGATGTTCTGCACATTTTCAAACAATCAAGACTGAACAATTAAATGAAACAGTTTTTGTGTTTTCTTTATCATTTTAGCAAATTTTTGTAAGGCATGCATCATGAATTAATGCAAGCTCACTGAAAAATTCCTTGAAAATCTACATTTTTTCAATTCTTACTTACTCTGAATATTTTGAAAATGCTAGAAAAGAAAATGCTGAAACAATTTAAAGATAAACATCTGTTACAGAATAAGGCACCTGGTAACAAGGACCACTTTTGTGTATAATAAAATAATACAACATATATTAGATCTAGTTTAATTGGCACAATCATGATGTGATGCAACTTCTTATAAAGTCAATGCACACTGAAGCTCCTTTATAAAATACTCAGTTTTTGTGTTGCATTGTAATCCAAGAAGCAGGTCGTCCCACTGCATATTCAGCTATTATCACTAAATGCCTGAGATCCAACAACATTCTAAAAGACTATTCATGTATAATTCCCTTGTATAGTGTCTGGATATCCGTACGTTAGCCTGTGATTAACTGTGTTGGTTTCATGATATGAAGAAGTTAACGGTGTAAGTGTTCCATTTGGCCCATCTTGGGGATCGGCTTCTAGTGACTTTGATGTCATACTGTTGTTTTTCTTCAGTTTCTTTGTTGATTTCCCTAAACACCAAACAGCAAATCGCAGTTCTTCTAGCATCTCTGAACAAAGGGATTGCTGGAAAAAGAAAACACATTAAACACAAATTAAATAAATAGTTTATTGTTTATTCATTATTACTTTTGCTTCATAAAATTACAATGAAAGAATCTATGCTGTTGTCAATACGTCTGTTGTTGTCAATACGTATTCAATAATTCATAACTAAGCAAAATTATTCTAACCATTATTCTAACTAAATACTTCGCAAAAAATCATTGAGAATTTGAAAAGCAGCATGTTCCATTACTTTTATGAGAAAGGGAAGTTTCTTTTGTCTGTAGTTTATCTGCTACATAATTGTTTTTGCGTCAAAATTGAGAAGCTGGCTAAAGAGGTATACGCATAATAAACTTTAGCATGCGAGATCACTAGGCGGCCAATATGTCAAAATAGGTAAAAATACAAAGTAGAAACAACACCAAATACAACGCCCCCATATATAAAATGCATAAAATAATACTCGTAGAACAATAAAATATAGGAAAATAATACATCTGATTAGAAGTATGTGCATTATTTTCCAGAATATGAGTATGCTTTTATAGCACTACCTCGAAAGGAGACAATAGTTACTTTACATAATGACAACATTTGTGATATATCATTTTTTAATTGTACCTTTTTGCATGAAATAGGTAAAAAATACAATCAAAGTGTATTCATTCTGAACAGTGGAATGTGCTAATCCTCAAAACAATGTAATATTCTTCTGTCCCAAATAATGTAATACAGCTATTATTGTAGTACAGCTATGCAAAGGACAATAGGTCACTAGGGTAGCAACAAGTTACCAACCAGTAAACTGGAATAATTCATTATATATTTGATATGAATTTAAAATTTTCATTTACCTTGCTATATTATAATGAATATATATTATCTTAACTTTGTTCAGTTTACCTTTGTTGTGTTTACCTTAGTGATATATATATATATATATATATATATATATATATATATATATATATATATATATATATATATATATATATATATATATATATATATATGGGTGTGCGTGCGTGTGTGTGTGCATGTGTGTGTTTGTAGCTGCTGTGAACAAATCTCTTTTCGGCTGATTGAGTAATTACAATTGGCTCCAGCAATGTACAAGCCGATGGTTTTATGAAATGCACCAATCGCAATTAATGAGCGTGGTATACTTATAAGTAGCAGGAAACCATCAACCATGAACATAACTGGATTATTAACAGCACAAAGAAGGATAGAAAACTTTTTTTGTTGAGTTGATAGGGATTTCCAAGTCACTGATTTTAATTGCGAAATATGTGTTTTAGGAAATTGCTAATACCACATATGTTCATAGCTATTAGTACCACTCCTATCTCCACTCCTATCTTGTTAGGGTGACTTTAAAAGAGAAGAAGAAGAAAATAGGGACTACAGCCACCAAATGACCACACAAAACATATGTTCATGTTTTATTGTAACGTTTAATATATTGCCGAATAATATGAAATATGTTACAGGCAAACTGTCAAATCAGGCACTTTACAAAAATGCCGGAAAATTTCAGGTTGTTTTTGTAAGCCGGCCGGTTCAGTCAGCCACTTTGTAAACTGTTTACAATTTTCAGTTACTTTGTAAAGAAATGACAGCTCGAAATGGAATCTACTTTGGAACACTAACAGAAACGGAATGTTTTATTTGTTCTCAGTATAGTTAAATAACCTACTCCGACCTTTCTTAGTCAGTGTAGCATCGAAATCCTTGATTCATGATAGTGACAGGAACTAATGTGTTTGGATTATTGTGCCATGTATAACATGTATCTTGCAAATTATTTAACAACAACTCAAGATTGTAATCAGAAACCATTATAAAAGGGATCTATAATAAGATTGCCAATAATGACAATATGGACTACAATATGGCATTCCTTAATTGTAATTGGGAATTTCTGTTTGGCAGCAGATTTCATTCGACACAGTCAGCGTTGATCACAGCCCATGATTGCTGTTTATTTAAACAAAATGGCATAAAATTATCTCCTGTCTCTCTCAATTTTTTGGGAATAAAATTAACCATTGTGTAATTTCTAGAAAAAAACCAGTGGATCTAAAGTGCCCACCAGAAATACAGTAGTTTCGGTAGGTTTTCCAAAAGTTTTGGAAAAACACGATTTCTGTTTTCTGTAGTTGTAATTAAGACATCAGCTATTGTAGAAACATAACATAGTTTGTTTTCACGGAATGAATTAAAGGAGTAGCTGAGTTCTTTTGAATTGTCATTAAGACCTAAACTGAACACGTTAGGCCGGTTTGAGTGTTTATTTTGGTGTGTGAGCATACAATTTTCGTTCTATAAAAATGTTTTACTGACTACCATTATTCTCAATTTGCAACTCACTTTGTTAAAACCATCCAGAACATTTTTGTGGTTACAACGGCACTCTCTTTGCAACCTGTGGTATTCAGCTGGCGATTTTACAATTACCGACAGTAAATTGCAATAAGCTAGGTTTTTTTCCAAATGTTAGTAAGTAATAACTACCTACACTTTAACACATGGAATTGAAATCCAATTTGAAAATTTTCTATCATGCCAAATATGAGATCGAGATATTTCATTGTTACAAAGCGAACACAAACCCGTAGTGGATTATTTAACCATAGGCGATGAACAATTGAAAGATACGTAAATTTATATTTGCTAAGGCAAATGCTAAAAAGCACACTATCGAAGCTTTTGGGCTTTAATATACATTATAAAGTAGCTGAAAATTTTAGGCAGTTTTCAAAGTGACTGAACCAGATAGACTGATAAATTTTTAGCACTTGATTTGACAGTATGCTTGTAACATATATTCCTTTTATAATCTCTTTGGAGATATTAAATTATCTCTAAAGTTGCCGTTTTCAAAGATCATTACCTCAAACGTTTTGGGGGTAATGAATTAAAGATTTTCTAGTATATATATCCCTATAAACGAAATGATGTATTTATTTACAGATTTTCCAAAAACATTGATTTTTTTAAAGTTTAACAAGTGGATTCAGCATTCCATTAGGGATGTGCACGGGGATTTTTAAAGGGATGGAGTTTGTAGGAAATTGCTTGCGCTAAATACACAGATTTTTGTGTCGTTTTAAAAATCTGGCATGGAGGAAAGTGGGAGGAGCAAGGCGTAGCAACGTAGCGAAGCTGCGTTTTCAGTTTGCTTGTAATGCAAAATTAAAGTGATGCGCTGATTTCTACAATAAATCATGTCATTTTTTAACAATGATGGAAACAAATTGCAGTTAAGGAACACAGCAGACATTTAAAATATTTTTCGAAAAAAATTAGATTACTTTTCCTTTGAAATTCTTATGCACTGCTGATAAATTTAATCAAAATGCTTCCCTTTATCACGACATGGGGCCTTATTTTGATAAACACATTTAAGAAATTATATGCTCTGAACTTGCATACAAAACCACAGAATTTTATCCTTTCAACCTTTCACAGACAATAGCCCAACACGCTATGGATATTAAGGGTGACGGAGAAAATGGGCGTTCAACATCGTTCAACATGGATCTGACACCAGTGACAGACTGGACCATAGAACACAGTTCAATGAAGGCTTTTCAAATATCCTGTGTAAATGGTTGGAAGTGACCTTTTTTATTATTACACGTTTTCAGTGTTACAAGTTGGAAGTCTCACACTTGTTTCATGAAATTAGTGTAATAACAAGATTTCCACAGACGATGCAACCAGCTCACGAATGCTGATGCGAAAATTTATGCTAAATAAGTACTACCTTTGACCAAAATTTTAAGACAGCAAGACTTTATACCTGGTGTCAGTGAAGATTTTCATACAAAAATGGTTTAAGGCCAATGTATCGGCCATTTATGCTCCCTGACTTCAATTAAAATGTAAAAAATTTTAATAAGTTCCAAGTAGAATATAAATTTTTTAGGAAATTTGGATTATTTATTGCTAATATTTGGCGATTCGTCAAAAAGTAACAGCAAGATTACACTACATTTTTATGATAGTAAGGCGTCCTCTGGCGTAGAAGTAGATTTTCAAAAAATGTTTTATTTGTATTCCTTATACCCTCCGCCACATTCGATCACAGTTTTAGGACGTTTCCACAAAGATGATAGGAGAGGATATGGTCTTAAGAAAATCTGGTTTAGGCCAATATTTCCGCCGGTTTTGGTAGATCGTCAAACAAAAATAAAAGCAGTAGTAAAGTCTGCCACACTTACCCAACATTTCAAGACAGTTAGACTGTTTCCATGGCGTCAGTTAAGACTTTATTAAAAACTGTATTTCTCTGTTGACATTTGAAATTTTAGGAACAAAATTGAGGTTTTTGTATATATTTCCGCCAATTTTTGGTGAATCGGCAAAATAAGTTATAGAGATATAAACAAAATTTAAAGACTTTCGATTGAAATCCTAGGAGAAGTTACATTTTTCTAAACATCCAAAAGCTAGGTGGAAACACATACCACCTGCTATCCCTCCGAACTTGAGGAAGTTTCCATTAAAATTCTAGGGGCAAATAAGTTTTAAATTGGTTTTTCGCTAATGTTTCTGCCAATTTTTGGCGAATCTAGAAAAAAGTAATAACTAGACAGGTGCGAATGCCTCCTACCTTTAACCATAATTTCAAGAGAGTAAGGTATTATACCTTGAATCAGTTAAGTTTTCAATAGGAAATAGGGATTTCGCCAATATTTCCCCAACTTCTTGTCGACTCACAAAAAATAAAACATAAAATAAAGAGAGCCAGGTAGGTGGTACTAATGTTCGCTTCCCTCATTCACAATTTTAAGACGATAAAATTAGATCCCTAGCATTAGTTCAGATTCTGGTTGCAATTGTTTTTTCGCCAATATTTGCACCATTCTTTCCAAATTACGAAAACCAGTAATAACCTAAGCTAGGTAATAATGGCGGCTATTTTTCATCATCATCATCACCAAGTAGTACTAATGAGTAACTGCCAATTAAGTACCAATGACCGCTATCTTTAGCTTAAACTTCAAGCCATTTTCGCCAATTTTCGGCTAATTGTCAAAAAAGTAATATCCAGGTGAACACTTATGTCCCTTACCTTGAATCAAAATTTTAGACTGTTTCCATTAAAACCCTAGGAGGAGATACATTATAAAGAAAATTATCTTTTGGTCGATATTTCCGCCAATTTTTGGCGAATTGCCAAAAAAGTAATAATACCAGGAAGATATTCGCTACCTTCAACCAAAATTTCAAGACATTCAGGCTGAAACCCTAGGAGGAGACACGATTTTCCAACTTAAAAGCGCACATGCGCACACACACAGATGCCTTCAACGACTGCCAAAGACCCTGCCGGTGTAGAAACTGGCGATAATAAAAACGAGTCACTTACAGCAATTTATAAAGCCAGTAACACCCAATCAGACATTGTAATGTGAATGTTACTACATTGCGACGCCAATCATTTATGAAACAATTCATCTTATTTGTATTCAAGAGATAGTGTAGGTACCAGTGAGAAAATAAGGTTATTAAAACTATGTGTTGCTTATTGAATGGCCACGAGTACTGTATAGAATATGCTGTGGCCGAGTGCGAAGCACGAGGGTACAGCATATTTCATACAGTCGAGTGGCCATTCAATAACTAACTTGCTGCATTGTCTCTTTTGTTTTCGAGATCGACCCTGTTTGGCACCTTTAAAGAAAGTTAGGCAGGGTGAAAGAAGGGGGCGGGGAGTGGTTTTCACGCTTTGTCTGGTATGTTTGCATTGTCTAAATTAGTGCCTCACGTGTTTTGAAAAATCTCATGGTGAAGTCGGGTTTTGAATTTAAACCCATGTTCAATGATAAGTTAAAAAGGGGATATGGAATCCATTTTCTGCATTTTTAATAGTGCAGTTTCCGACGAGGATTTGCTACTTATACAAACTCAAACATTATTTGATCCATCTAAATTGGAATCCGAAAGTAGCGGAGTCCCACCGCATAATAAGAGATACAGCATTATTAAGGAAAGTAACGGGAATAAACCCTTAAAAATCGAATACCGAAAAATACGCGGCAAAATACATCATGGGGATTTAAGACATACTTGAATTGAGTTCGCTTCAGAAATGAACAGCTTGGAAACCTGGAAGCTAGCAAATATCTTTCATTCACGTCAAAGAAATTTGCAGCTGTCTTTTTTTTTTTTTTGGTTTAAATAACGGGGGTAGGGGTGGGGGTGTTAGGCTGGGGTTAGTGGTGATGGTGGGGTATGAGCGGATGGTCAGAATGAGGGCGATAAAAGTACTTTTAAGGTCAGGCCCTTTTAATGGCTCTTTAAGTGGGCATATGTTTTACCCATACAAGCCAATATCGAACATACAGCCGGTGTATAGCACCTTTTCTTTTGTTTAAACAATTTCTAAACATTTTCTATATTTCACTCGCTGTACGTCTGTATTGGCGTCAGGCGGGGCTGTATGGGATTTATTTCACCGTATTTTGATCGAGAAAACAAAAGAGACGTGCAGTAATGTGACTTAAATACGAAAAAAGGGGGATGGGGTGGGGGTGGGGGATGGGGGGGGGTTAAGTCAATGCGTACGTTTACTGTTTTTCTAAACAATAAACAACACACACAACCAAACGATTCACCGTATTTTGATCGAGAAAACAAAAGAGACGTGCAGTAATGTGACTTAAATACGAAAAAAGGGGGATGGGGTGGGGGTGGGGGATGGGGGGGGGGGTTAAGTCAATGCGTACGTTTACTGTTTTTCTAAACAATAAACAACACACACAACCAAACGATTAACCTTTCACACTTTTGCTGTGGTTACAGCCGCGCTTTCTTTGTCCAAAACATAACTTTTCGTGAAGCAGGTCAGAACTGATAATGTGCGAAACCTCTGAAATCAGCCCAATACTTTTATTAATGAACTGAACGCAGAATCTGGATGAAGACGTTGATCCAAAACCGAACAACTGCACTGCTTCAAAGAATCAGCGTTAATAGATCTAAATTTAAATTCTAAGTTTTTATGAAACAAAACATTTTCAATGCAGCCAAAACTTGTTCGATTTATGATGCAATCTACACCTGCCTGTCTCTCTCTGAATATATCACATGAAAACCATGAAAAGTATTAGACAAAAAACAGACATATTTAATTCTTTTTTAGGCAGGTTTGACCGGTATATTTTAGCTACTACACCAACACTGGCCGCTCAGTAAAAGCCAGATACGGTGAGATGTGTAAAATAAGGGTAACATTGGCAACAATAAATCCCAATGGAAACTCATTTCGTGTACCAAGACACACCTATATTTGATCGAAAATCGGAGTTTTAAACATACAAAAATCAGTAAAAATGGGCAAACACTCAAAATGAAAAAAAAAAAAAAAAAAATACAGATGAATTCAACTCCTGGTCTATACTACGGCATGTGAAGTTAAATCGTGCACATAACGAAATGTCATTCAGAAAACAGGCGTTTACTTTTCAACAAATGCCAGTTTTTTTCGGGTGATGCCTAATCATGTATTTCATGTTTGCTAAAATTTTGACTAGAACATTTAAAACATTTTAATGATGACCGCATTTTTTGTCTGGCTAGATTAGGTTGTATCTGGTCCGTTGTTATAAAACAGCTGACTTCTGAGGAGACCTATCAGTTAAGCATAAACGCGCAGCGAATGGATATTTTTAAAAAATGGTTCCTTTTTCCTATTTTCGCGGAAAGTCTTGTGGGTCTGCGGAGTAAAAAGGTGTCATACACAACAGACCGAATCGCCGTAGAGGTACGCTGTTGGACATCAACGGTATAGTTGTCTTGAAACAGGACATTGCGCAGTTAAGACATGGTAAATATTTTAATAACTTCCTCAGCGCTTCAATGTTTCGAGACGTCTTAATTAAGCTAATTAAGACAGTGTAGATGTGAGACGTGTATTGGCCACTTGTATTTCTTCGAGATTGGACTGCTTTAAGCATTTCCATTTTTATGCAACAAGGAAGAGGGAGAACCTTAAGTTTTTGTGTATTTTTTTTTTTTTTTTGGGGGGGGGGGGGTTAATTTACACCACTCGACACTCACCCGGTCTTCGTCTGCGTTTTTTCGTGCTTTCCATGTAAACTCTACCAGTGCTAATAAGACGGAAAAAGCAAGTCCACCAATCAACAGGACAAAAACGCCTGGAAAGCAGAAAACATAAGTCTGGATAAACTCGTTAAGTTTTGGCTATGGTGCATATTAATTGCAACACCTAAACTACTGTTTGTCAGAGGTAACAGGCACTAAATACAAATCCGTAAGTCATCACAACTTGACATTTCGCATGCGGTAACTCACATCTGGAGAAATTCCATCTGGATATTCTGCTTACACACAGTTTTAAAAGAAAAAAAACCGGAACAACTGCCAACGAAATTTGTGGGAAGAAAAGAAACGATGCTGCGAGCGTCATGGGCCATAACATGTGTTCGAGGGCAGGGGTATGTGGTCCAGCGATATGGAAATGGTATGCTTTGTTAAACAGTCATTTTACACGTAAAATCTTTTTCTTAAAAGAGAAATTTTATAATATATTTCAACGGACAATTATTATGTTTTAATTAAGCAAGTTTGGAAATACCTTAGATTTATGTCAAAATCACTAAGGTTTAAGTTTTGTCCATTTTCATATCTCTGTGTTAGTTACTAATTATTAAACTTGACAAGCCTTTGGCTTGCAAGGGTTACATGAATTTGTGCGAGCAGCCGTTCGTCCTTGTTCTTTCTTGACAGTTTTCCGATTTTTGTGCCTTCTTTTTCTGTGACACTATGGGCCCTAGGACCATGAAACTTGGGACTTATGGAGAGCTTGATCTGAAAGTGTGCATCTCACTTTTTATTTTCGTCTTCGATTTCGTTTTCTTTGTTAAAACGCCATGTGAAAAGAGTGTATTTTTTGCAAGTAAATGCACCACACAGTTCACACAGGCTGGGCTTTGTGCGAGCTCTCAGTGCGTAAACAGTGTATGCCTGATCAGTCAATCGAACCTTAAGTCAACAAAAACCAAATACTACTCGGCTTATAAGACGTATTCAAGCTGTGTTGTTTGCGATATATTATTGAAGAAATAACCCATTGAAGGAAGTATTTTTGGGTTTTAATTTTTGTCAAGTATTTAACATTTCGCTAGCGAAATAAGGTTCTGGTTTTCCTTGTAATACGGCATCAGAGACCGTGCTTACCGCCGACATTGGCTATCCCTAAGGCATTGGCATCTCCCTTGGCGTCTTCTGTACCACAAGCCCCAGCCACACCCTTTTCCTTCCACCATTTGTTGTACATCATTTGCAATCTCTGCGTCTCTTGTAGTTTCAAAATCGTATCAGATAACGGATCGCGGTATGGAGAACCTGTACGTTTGCAAAAGGAACAATATACAACTTTGAATTGATCCAGTTTTTTCACAGATAATTTAATTTTAGGTAAGTCAGTCGACTTTCACGATTACCTGAATTTGCAGTTTGTGTGAGTGTTATTACTTTTTACATCAAATTCTTGAGACGGCTAGAGACCAAATTTCTTCATTTTCCTTTGCTTCTTTTGATAAGAAGTCAACAAGACTCTTCAACCCGAAATTGACAAAAACAGATGTGACTGGTTCTAAACGGTGCTGGAAATAACACACCCTCAACCACGAAAATAGATACTATTGACCGTAACATCAACACCGCGTTTCTGACTGTATTTCTAAAGCATAATCACCTTGTGGTGTTCCAATACCATAGCCCTTGGAATCCAACATACCACCAACTTGCATGAGGTCACAGTTACGCCGTGTAATGTATTCATTCATGGTGGATTCCAATAAATATGCATATCCACCCTTTCTAACACGCTCTATACCTTCTGGTGTGCTGTTTACAAACACGGACGGTTTTGTTGTTGCCATGAAATTCCACATGCGTTTGTACGTATCTATTGTGGAAGTCTGGAATTTGTGCAAACGAAAAATCACTGTGGATAAAAGTGGTAGTGTACAAAAATGCAGCTGATAAAAACATTATAAAACTACTGGCCAGTAAGCTGCAACCTGAAACAAAAATTTAAAAATAGCTAAAATGGGAGAAGAAACCAAGAGTGTTTGAAAAAGTTAAACGAATGATGCAAAGAGCCGGTAGTTTGTGTCGTGCCATCCTTCTGTAATCTCCAAACTCATGTGCAATAACAATGGTGCAAACCAAAAACAATCAACCAGTGCCAATTCGGTGCAGATAGCCACTTCCGGTGAAGAAGTCCACTTCCTGTAAACACACCAGTCACCATATTGTACCTCTCTGGGTCCCGATGCCGTAGCCTATTTGGTCTAAAAGTCCTCCGACTTGAACCAGCATGCAGTTCCGATTGGCAAAATATTCATTCATAGTGGATTCCAGTAGGAAAGCGTATTTGCCATCGAGAACGCGGGCAATGCCTTCGTGTGTTGAGTTGACGAAGACAGAAGGTCTGGTATGTTCCATGAATCTCCACATCTTTCGATACGTATCAATATGCGAGTTCTGTTGTTGCAACAGAACACAGCTATTCAAAGCTACTTATCACAACCGATTGTTTGAATGCTAGTTGTTTTGTGGAGCTTATGAAACCAATGAAATTATTCATTTATACATATATATATATAAAAACAGCATTATAAATATCTCAGAATGCATAAGCAATACCAATACAATTTAAACCCAATCTAAACAGAAGGGGAAAAACGACAGTTCGAAAACAGGAAGTGACGTCATAATGACATATAGACTATTTGCATAGGTGGTTGTAAGCATAATTGAAACTTTGTAAAAAGGGAAAAAGTGGGATAACTTTTGTTATAGTTAACCGATTTGAATAAAAAATTTTACCGTTTGATTCAGTTTTATATCTAGTTTTGATATAAAGTAGTCATAGGCTATTCGCATAGGTGGCTGTATGCATAATTGATTCACCTTAAAATTTTAACTTAAAAACGTCCTGTGCAAACTAAATCAAACGGTGAAATTTTCATTCAAATCGATTAACCATGACGGAAGTTATCTCACTTTTAAGTTAAAATTTTAAGGTGAATCAATTATGCATACAGCCACCTATGCGAATAGCCTATGACTACTTTATATCAAAACTAGATATAAAACTGAATCAAACGGTAAAATTTTTTATTCAAATCGGTTAACTATAACAAAAGTTATCCCACTTTTTCCCTTTTTACAAAGTTTCAATTATGCTTACAACCACCTATGCAAATAGTCTATATGATGTCATTATGACGTCACTTCCTGTTTTCGAACTGTCGTTTTTCCCCTACTCCAAACAACTGTTTTTTTTCGGTTATATTTACCCTACAGCTGAAAACAAATGTAATAGCCGAAAAAACAGGTAAAATGGAATAAAAACAATAATTTAAAGTGTCATTCAATATCTTTTACATGATGGCAGTCATGTCTATACCAACTTTTTAATTTTGTGCATAAAATATAAATTGTACATTTTTCACCTCGTGACTAACATTTTTCGCTAATGTGACTAATTATGCCACAAAAATGCTGCTTTTGTTTTTTTTCTCCTTTTTTGTTTTTGAAAAGATTTAGTGGTGAACTCACTTTGAAAAAGGTCATCGTCGATCCACCATACACGGGACCATAATGGATGACAGTTTGCTTGGCCAAATCATCAGCATTCTCTATTTCAATGGTCATTCTTTCGACAGTGAGAAAGGCGGCCAGGTTAGCAGTATAGGAAGATATGATGATGAGCGTAAAGAACCACCACATGGTGCTAACCAATCGCGTGGAAGAAGCTCGTGGCATTATATCACAACCTGGAAAAGATGTACAACAGACTGTATATTTTCATTGTAGCGTGTTTTAAGTAGAATGATGATTGCACACTTGATATTATTAAGCCCAAAATTCATCGCAGATATCTGACGTCTATGAGGCAACCATAGTTCATTTTTCTGAGTTTTTTTTCACGAATCTGCCTTAAACAGCAAGGTCATGCCAAACCTATGAAGAGCGATAGGTCGCACTGTAGTTAATTTTATCATAAAGGTCATATATCACAAGTTAGACGCAACCTAACAAAACAAGCCATCGTCGAAGCGGCAGACCCCAACACAACAAGTCGCCATTTTGGCAATTTTTTACCGATTTGAAAAAGGACACGACGTTGCACAACTTCAATATATATATATTCACTGTGCAAGGTATCATATGCCTAGGATAAATAGTTTCGGAGAACTCGCGTTGAAAGCACCCAAGTCTGACATTGCAGTCATCTCAAAAGATCACAATATTTGATTAGTCGCCATTTTGGCAATTTTTGACCAATTTGAAAAATAACACGACGTTGCACAACTTCAATATATATATTTTCACTGTTGCATATGCCTAGGGTAAATTGTTTCAGAGCACTTGAGTGGAAACAAAACAGCATCCAAAGTGTGACACACGGACGGGCAGACGGACTGATGGACGGATGGACAGACGGACGAACAGAGGGCAATCGTATAGACTCCCCGGGCTCGCCCACTTGGAGTCTAAAAAATTAAGCTTGGACTGTGTCTGGTGCTAACAACGAGAAGCCACATGAAAACTTAATTGTTCTCTATTCGGAGAATAATTATCCAGTGCTGCAGAACAGTCGCACAGTAACGGTGCATTTACACAACCTGCCACTTAGCAATGCGATGACTCCACAAGGGCTGACAGCAGTTTGATATGTCGCAGCTGATGCTGTGATGTCGGAACGGCGCTGAAGCGACATCGGAATACACAATCAGAAGTTCCTTAGATTTCTGTTCTCTTTATAGGTAATGCAACGTCAGGTCGGGCAGACCTCCATTGTATGAGCAATATTGATTAAGAGTCCACGATCAAGTCAAAGACAGCGAAACATATGTGCGAGAGCACTTTCAGTGTAAACTAGAACCTCATTTCGCTAGCGAAATGTTAAACACTTGACAAAAATTAAAACGCAAAAATACTTCCTTCAATGGGTTATTTCTTGAATAACATATTGCAAACAACACAGCTTGAATACATCTTATAAGCCGAGTAGTGTTTGGTTTTTGTTGACTTACGGTTTTATTGACTGAGCAGGTATATGCCGTGTTATCTATTTACGCAGTGAGAGCTCGCACAAAGCTGAGCAACTGTGTGTTCTGTGTTGTGAATTAAATGCTCCGCATTTACTTGCATAAAATACACTCTTTTCATATGGCGTTTTAAACAAGAAAACGAAATCGAAGGCGAAAATAAAAAGTGTCATGCACACGTTCATATCAAGTTCTACCTAAGTCCCAGTTTCGTGACCCTAGGGCCCGAAGTGCCAGTGGAGGAGATGACACAGGAAATCAAATCACTGTCACGAAAAAAAGATACCAACGGCTGCTCGCACAAATTCATAAAGCCCTTGCAAGCCAAAGGCTTGTCAAGTGTTAAATATGACCAGAAAAGGTTGTATTTATAAAAATGGCATTGGGTCCAGATGAGAGATAAGGAGTTTGTCGGATTATCAAACATTTCAATCAAATCCCATTGTGCCCCCTTTACTTGTATATATGTATTGAATTTTAGCATACATCGTGAGAACATTCTAAAAAATAAGAGTTGAATCAACTTGTTATTCAAAAAAAAAATTTTAGTCGTTTTTAGCCCAAGTGGCATTCGTCCATCTGGGAACTTGATGCCACTGCTCTTTTAATTTTCCTCGGATCGCAGTAAGAGTTTATGGAAATATGGCCCACTTAGGGGAACAAATGCATATTATTTTATTTTCGCAAGTCGCCAATTTTCGCCAATTTGGCGAACCGATCACCATCTTTGTGAAAATTGCCTCCTCCTCCTCCTCCTCCTCCTCCTCCTCCTCCTATACATTGATATTAAATTTGCTTGAAATTTGCATGAAGGTAGTCTGGGTCAGGGCTAAAAAAACTACGGGAGCCGATTTTCGAATTTCGCAAATTTATCGAATTTTCGAACTTTCAAGGTCCGCCAAATTTTCGCCAGTGTTTGTCTCCATAATTTTTGTAGTGTCTATGAAATTTCAACACTGGGGCCTCTAGTGCGTCTTAGTCGAATTTTGTTTTTTTTGGAAGTTCGATACAACAGTCAACTTCTGGTTTTGACCTTGACTGTGACCTAGATGGCCAAGGTCACCAAGATACCTTTTATACAAGGCCGTATTTTGATAGAATCACAGTGCCAGTTCGTTTCCTGTTGCTCTGACGGCACTTGGGCACTGTCACTAGACGGCCTTATTTTTTTATTTATTTCGTCCAGTGCTCGAAAATGAAAAAAAAAGTCAGAGCCGTCTGAAAAACTGAGAACGAAAAATTATGCAAATCGGCAAAGAGGTCCAAAATACAAGGTTAAAGCAGATATTTCGACGAAAATGAACTTCTTACCACATTGTGTCAAGTTAATGGTTAATTTGCTGCAACACTGCCCTTCATAATTTTCTTGGCAACTTTGTGTCAGTTAAGGCATAAACTACAAGGGAGACATTTGGCAAAAAGCGGGAAGCATTTGGCCACAGCCTTTTTTTCCATTCTGGTGTTAACCGAAATCAACTTCGTGAACTGACAGGACGAAAGCAGATCACTTCTTGTGATACGAGTGCAGAGCCTTAAGGCCATTTACATTAAGCAATAAAGTTCTACGAAGGCGAATGATTCAATTAAACTGAGCTGTGAGTTTTTTTTGCAGGTGATGTTATGGTGTAATGCCTTCGCTCTGTGTTTGCTTATGCCGACGGGTCTGTAAGTCTATCCACCGAGCTGTACACCTAAGTATGTTTCTCATCGTGCACTTGCTAAAAAAAAACGTTGAAATGCGTTAATTTCCTTGAACAGTGTGCTGTTGGTCAGTTGCGTTTTGTTTACATTTCAATTAACAGGCTGTTTGCATCAACATTTGTTTAATGAAACCTGTTCAGCATCCACATCTACGTTCAATAGCTTCAATAGCAGTACCACAGCGCATATGGAATAACTAGACCACACACAAAAGACCCGTTTTAAACATTAACATAGAATTGTCACACTTTTTTGAAAATAAACAGACCCCAAAGTGATTTGAAAAGACGTGTTTTTAATCCCATAATGGGCTATTGAAGCCGCTCTTGGCCTGACCAATATTTACCTCAATAATATGCATAAAGTGCGACCATTTGAAATAAGACAACCTCCAAAAACGTATTGAATTATAAATATCTCTAATTCATATAGATTTATGTCTAATTGTTTTACAATCTGACAACCTCCAGCTCATTAGCAGATCCACATCAATCAATTTTGGTATCTCTCAATCAATACTTTAAATAGGAAAATTGAGTTCTTGTGTGCGCTTTTTTTTGTATTTTTCCGCACTTCAGGAGCTCTAACTGCTATTAAAATAAATACACTAAAAATTCATCCCCTCCTGATCTCCTGCGTTATTTGCCGTTTAATTTTAGACTTCTCAAATCTCAACTATTTTTAGCAGGGAAAAGGTTGTTACAGGATGTACTTTCTGGGCCTTACTTGGTTTAATGACCACCTAATTGAAGCAAGTAGTGAGAAAATTCAAATGGGTTTAAAAAACAACAATGAGGACGTCAAATATTATCAAGTGTTCGTTCTGTGTTATCTCCTCACAGCTCCGAGCCTATAGAACTAAAAAGGTAATCAAAGCTTTAAAAGTATAGTTTGGGTACAAAAACACGTCTGTTTTAACTAACAATTTCCACAGATGACGTCAGCCATGGTCCAGAGTGGCACAACATTTGATTTGTGCTTTTTCTGTCTGTCAGTATTGAATAATGTAGTTTCACATGAATCTATGTTGTAAACCATTTCCGCTTCCACACGAGGTCTATCTGATATAAATATATACACGTATCTTAAATTTAAGATGTCTGAACTTCAGTCAGATGTATCTTAAAATCCTTCTGGTATAAAATTTGCAATTCCCCTCTTTTGATAATTTCATTAAGTGTATTTCAAGTCATGCTATAAATCTGAGATATTACTTTTTTCATTTTTACGGCTTTTGCAAAAAGAATTTTGTTTCGTTTTAGGTTATTTCACCGCAATACATAGTTATATGCACTAGCCAGAATAACATTTCCGTAAATTTAATAGTGTATTTTAAAACAGAACACCACAGAATGTTGCTAGTTATTATATCACTGCTGTTTAGGGGATAAATTCATGATGGAAACAAAAAATACACATTTAATCATCATTAAAACCATACTTGTCAGATAAGATATGTTTATAATGTAGAAGTGGTAAATTATTTCATTTTCTCGGTTTCGCCGCATGAAAACGAAGACATGCGCAAATGACATTTGGTTGCGGTATGAACGTTATCGTTTACTCACCAAAACTCGAGTTTTAGCTACTTATGGTGGTATGACAAGGACCAAACTCAAAGCTGGTTTGAATGATTTCAAGTAGACCAAAGCATCTTATTTTACCATGATTTGAAATTCACTTGCCAAAGGGTTAAGCTTAAAACTACGTCCATAAACCTTGGTTTCATACTTGGTTAACTTCCAACAAAACTTAAGTAAATTTTCTAAGGCTAAAACTCACTTATCGTTTTCTGTACAGGTGTAAATGTAATTTAAGAAAATCTGATCAAGGTGATGAGAGCCTATGCTAACCTGGAGCGCCACACCAAGAGGCATGTTAGTTTCCATGAAGGTTTCACTTTTGTGTGGCCATCTCTTTCATTAAATAGGCCATCAGTTTAATTGTCTTATGGGGATACAAGTGTAAAAGAGTTATTTCAGTTTTTAAGTTAATTTTCCATATTATAGAGCTCTTGTCTTAAAATGCACAGGGTTTATTAATAGCACTGCCTCAGTTATATAGTCTATTTTAGTTTTTTTTCTTCCACATACAAACTTTTACAGAGATTAGGATTGCTTTCTGTATAAAATGAGCCAGCAACAGAGCACTGGAATTATCAGTTGTAAACGATCAAGCATTATATAAAATAAAGGAAAATATGCTGTTTTTTTATCACAATATATATTCTTATTCCGCGCAGCCTCTTCTGAGAATTCTGCTATTATATAAGATACATAACAGCATATGGCCGCTTCTAAAAGTGGAGAACGCGAATTACACTTTGCTCGTAAAAGCTCGTTTTACGAAATAAAACGTTATAAAAAGTTAATGGTTATTGGCTCCAAAGGAAAGTTAGGTGAGAAATCCCAGTAAGTAAACATAGACAAGAGAAGAGTCCCAGGAGGGTCACTCCAGTACCAACTGGTTGCCATGCGTGTCCATGCCTTTTTAAAAACAACCCCTAAACGCAGAGTGCCAATTTTGAAACAATACCCCATTTTTACCCACCCGCGGAGTAAAATTCCGAATAACCCCCTTTTTGTAAGAAACGTAGAATAATGAATGAAAATATCCCACTTTGAAACGAAATTGACACTCCGCGGGGAGCGCGTCGGGCTTCAAAACTACTCCTCCCCTTTTCTCTGCGTTTTTTTTATGGACACGCATAGCAACACACAAGATATCAAGTGCCCTCCCAACCCTGGACAAAGAGTAGGTTTTTACCTTGCTGCATTAGAGAGCCTATGGTGAACCAGAGGCTGTTGAGTATATTAAACTGGTTCTCAACCATATCTGAATCTTCGTTGCACGGGTGAGGATTCGTCCACTCATACGGGCTGAATCTGCAAAATGATTCAGTCAAACATTTTTACACACATGTTAAACAGAGGCTCCGTCAAACAACGGATTATACCAAAGGCGTGATTAATAAAAGTGAGCAATGCTTGTGGTTTGGATAACTCGCACTGTTAAGAAGCAGTGTCTACAAGTACTGCTCTGGTGCTGTGCCGGATGATGAAAATATTTTAAATACGGGAAATCTGGCCAACGCTTTTGGTGCAATTTTTTACTTAACAAAAGTATGTTCTAGCAGGGACAAACATAAGACCAGTTTGCACCAATTTACAGTAAAATATCAGGCCAATTAAAATAACTGCTATCTCACCTTGCTAATACAAACAGCATAAAACTCACGCCCAAATAAGCCACCAGAACATATCCCCAAACTTCCCACGAAAGTGGGGAAAGAAAAGAGAAAAGGTGTGGGTTCTGTTTCTCGGGTCTTTTATACAGTATACTGATTCCCAAGTTCATGAACGGTTTCGTGAAGTCGATTACTTGCTCTCGCACATAGGAAATCGTCAAGGAGGCCACTGCCAAATCCGCTGTCTGCATTCAGATAAAAAAAAGATATTTTACTTAAAAGTGAGCGATATTTGACGCAGCATGGGAACAGTGTGAGGGTAATAGCTCCTTTAGTTTTTCTAACAGAAATTGACTCGACACTAATTTAATTTTCTTCTAGTCAAGATGTCTAGCTAACACAATTGTGCGACTGAGGTGGTGTTTGGAGCAGTCAATGGCTGTTTTAGAACTTGTTATCCAATAGTTAGGAATCATTCAAAATCACATTAAGTTGCAAGCCTTGTGCTCAAAGATACAAAAGAACGACCTTAATAATGACGACATAAGCCTAAGTCGTTACATGTTAGATATGGTTATGACAGTTGCCTCCTCACAACACTTGCCTCGTCTCAGGAAAATCCTGTGTCGCACACATTATTACTACGTATATCTGCTACGCGAAGTAAAAGATTCATATAGTACATGCCTCTATAGCTCATTGATTACATCAAGTTCATTCAAATGTCCAAATTTTATACCCCCTTTCACGCAAGATAAATAAACGCATGAATATGATTTCGTTATGTTCACAACATGATTGGCCGTATGGTACTGAAATTCAACAGAGCCCTTGAACAGGGCGACAACCACACATGGGACATCCTCACTTTCCAATAGCCGTTGGTGGCCCTATTACCAGGGCTCCACTGTAGAATGAGTCATCTACACCACCCCATCTTTGCGGTTAAATGGTTACTAAGCGGGATAACTATTTTTGTAGCTAGACAATATGTTTCTTGGTTGTAAAATAAACGGACAAAATATGATGTATACTTACAAATATAGGTACAGCGGAACCTCTGAAATCGGACGTTCCTTGGGACCGGAAAATGTGCCCATTTTCAGAGGTGGTCCTATTTGGGAGGTTTGGTCATTCTGGGGTAAAATGTTGTGGGTTGACCATAGACTCAACTTTGATGTCCAAACACGATGAATAATATCTATTACCTCTCAACTGATTAACAATCTGTATGTTATAGACACACACAATTTTGCATACTTATTTAGCAAACGAGCAAAAGAGCAAACGACTATATTTAGCAAACGAGCTGGGCGGCAACAGTTGCTTAAGGATTATAACGCACAAGAAGTACTCAGAGGGAAGGCAATGAGTTTCTATATTATCAGGTGCTATTGTTTAGATAATAGATAACAAAATAAAGCTCCTTTCTAGTTACACACTTGCTACCATAATCAATAGCAACAATATCTAAGACGGCGGCAACATGCTAAGTCTTGTGAATAATGTGCCGCACATATAGACTGATTTCCCCGCTGTCCCACAGTGGTCCGATCTCATTTTGAGTGCTTGGGACCGAAAAAAGTGGCCCTAAGTGGTCCGTTCCGAGGTGGTCCCAATTGAGAGTTTACTTAACCATTGAAATGTATGAAGCGCCTTCGGGACCGAAAAAAATGTGCCCCATTTCAGAGGTGGTCCCAATAGGGAGGTGGTCCTATGTCGAGGTTCCGCTGTGTGTCATTAATTATGCTTCTTAGAAGTGACAAAAAATATGATTAGTTGTTACTTATGGCATTTCATTATATAAAAGGCTTGTTTATTAGGAGCTACACGTTCAAGGGGTAGCGATGAATCCTAGCAAATTATTTTATGCATGTGCAGTAGTGTTGTATCTGTGTCTTTAACATGAGATTGACTGTGTATTTTCGCCAAATATTTACCAAGTATATACAGTTGGTATAAGCTCCCTTAACCCGATAAACGTTGTTATCTGAAATATGGCATAACGCTATGGTATACCATTTGGTCAGGTTTACTTTGGAGTTTACCTCGCTTACTCTGTTTGTGACCATATGGCTGAGCATATGGTGATCAGCATAACCATAGCTGTGTCTCATTTATAATACTGCCCATTTTTCACAACTTTGATGTGAAAGAAACGAAGTAATATTAAAACGTATTTAATAAAAGCTATGCACTAAGTTGCATATTTGTCAAGTTGATAATAAGTGAGTTTTCATCGTTCTAGTTTGTTTTTGTTAACTCTGTGCCGCGCAGTTCTACAGAGGTTCAAAATAAAGCTTACTAATGAGGTGTGCCATTGTAACTTAAGGGTAACAATTATTAGGGCTTAGTTTACGGCCCCGGGGTCTTCGTTTGTTGTCTAATGTTTACTATTTCCATGATAAACCACACAAATTTTCACGGTAGAACAACCATATGTATTTTCAGAATTCTGACTTTCTTAATATATAACAACATAAGAAAACAAACGTGAGACGTTGCAAAAATTTGAAGTAATCACTTTACAGTATTATATAGAGCAATGAAATTGCCAGTTCTGTATTTTCCTGTATTTGTTTGATTGAAACGTTGCAGTGCTAAGGCTATGTGCAATTTGTATTGATAAACAAATAAGTATGTAAAGGTACATTTGTAGCTTGTGACAATAAATTTGTGGGTAAAAGGGAACATGCGTCCTTTACCAGTGAATAATAATATTATAGCATGATGTTAAAAGCTGTTGGACATTTTTCATACATAAAGCGCAACATTCGAGACAACTCTAGCAATGTGCAACAGAACAGCTATTAGATCGGAGTCCCAATAGGCAAGAAACAGAAGAAAGTATGCAATTAAGAACGAATCAACACGCTCACAGATTACAATGATTCTGGGCCACCTACCCTGTCCATCAGCTCTTTGACCATTCCCGTCCATTCACCGTTATTGCCCGTGGGAGCCCCGTATTGTCCATCATCAACTAATTTGATTGTGTAGTTAAAACCCAAATGCTTGGCAATTTCGTCCAGCAAATCGACGCAATATCCTTCAAAACGGTCGTTTCCCTCGTGTTCCTGCCCATCTGATCGATTCTTCCACATCACATAAGGGTCTTCCTGTAAAAAAACAAGAACATTTTGTTTTCAAATGTGCCAGTCTATTGATTCTTTTGTTATTATCATACGTCTTTGTACTTTTATAAGAATCACATGTGACTGTTACCAACATGAAGTTTTCCTTAAAAGAGATGCCTCGGTGTAAATGCATATAAACTAGAACGAACTATATACGTACCAGTATGGTTGTCACGATCAGTGTTTTATTTTTCAACATGGCTTTGGTTTCTTCCACTCTAAAGGTTTGTGTGATGTTTAAGCCTGTTTGCGGGGACCACGATCCGCTCTATAACAATTTAAGAAGTGTCAATTATATTTAAAAATGGGTGTTTAGACGACTTTGTTAAAAGCAGAGAGTAATATCATGCCACAAAATAAATAAAAGATTTAAAAAATTATTTGTAAACTATTATCGTGGTGAATCATACGATAATAAAACAAACTAAAATGTTTCATCAATTAGTTAACAATATGCGCGCTGACAAAATAAAATAAAAGACTTGATGCCAATGTTAATAAATAATATGTTATACATAAGGCAAGCATATGGTTGTAATGATAGGGCAAACACTAAAACAGACCAGGTCAATAAAAATTAGTTTCACCTTTCTTAGTCCTTCCCCAGTTAACTCTACAACATCCAGATTGAATTCTGTCCTTTTTCCAGTATGATCAAATTTGACAAGGCCCGTTAAGCCATCCAGTTCTGTCTGAAGTGGTAAAGACAATGTAAGTCATAATTTTAATAATATAGAGTAGTTTCTTTAATACAATACACCTTTTAACATGTAACGTGAATGTGTGCGTATATTTGCGTGTGTAGATAGAAAGAGAGAGAGAGAGAGAGAGAGAGAGAGAGAGAGAGAGAGAGAGAGAGAGAGAGAGAGAGAGAGAGAGAGAATATTTTCTTATTTCTGTTATCTTGAATATGTGTTTTGGTTTATACTTAGCAACTAGTTTAATGTTGCTTGCGTAGCTGCTTATATCTGCGGTTTTAAACATATTGACAAATGATAATTACCATACTGAGGACATTCATCAAACCGTCTCCGTCAGGCCACGTCGCGTCTGTATCACAAGACAATGACGTACTTCCACTTACGTCCTGCGCATGCGTAGCATAGGCATCAAAGGCTTTGGCAAACAAGTACACTGCATCGTATAACAGCGCCGCGTCAGTCTGCAAAATAGTACAAAACAATTCGAGAATTATCTTTACTGTTGGCTGTCCAGCTATTATTGGTTGACAATTTTGTCTTTGGTGGTAAAAGTGAATTATAAAAAAGTGCTGTTTCAACTCAGAAATAAAAAATCTTAAGCAAAATCGTTTTTCATAAACCTGACCTTTCAGTAAAATTTGTGTATGCTCATGTATAATATAGAAATATCGGTGTACCCTGACATTTGCCCCCTTAAATTTCTGTTCCCCTCGACAAAAATATCACTATGATATATTTTTACCCCAGAGCAAAAGCATCACACTTTAGAGGCCGTGATATTTTTACCCCTTCTTTCATATTTTTGCCCCCAACAAAATCATATAGTTTTGAAATGATCGTTGATATTACTAATTTAAACAGTGAAAATAATAAAGCATTGATCGTATTTTCCGATCTCGATTCTAATGTTACGACACTTGGTATCAGATGTGAGCCATGAAGATGAAGCCATCTACCTTGTGAACCAGA
The DNA here is from genome assembly GCA_949752745.1 of Protula sp. h YS-2021. Taxonomy (NCBI): domain Eukaryota; kingdom Metazoa; phylum Annelida; class Polychaeta; order Sabellida; family Serpulidae; genus Protula; species Protula sp. h YS-2021. The sequence goes on along the minus strand of OX457025.1, from coordinate 76,747,839 downwards.
GGCATCACTTCGAGCCGCTTAAAAGTTACTAAGCAAAGACGTATATTGTGAAATCCGCCCATTAGACATTTGTACATACGTTGTTAAAGATTAGCCCTTTGATTTGCATATTCATTCGCATTTTATCTTTGACTATCCAAGCCAGGATTAATGAGCTTTGGATTTAAAGACTGTATTCACTATAAAACACATTTGGATAAAGAGACACTAGATTACAGGTAACCATTTTTAATTCGTAAGAGTTCTCGGTATTTATTATAATGATAATGTAGAAAGTGTAAATAAAATAGGTTTTTTAACACATTTGTTTATTCTATAATTTATATGTTTGAAAAAAGTATAAATAATCAAGCTTAAATATTATAATAACATTTGAAAACAAAAGCTAGGTTTGATATATTCTGCAAACAAAAAAGCTGCGATTGAAACCAACAAATCAAAAGCAAAATTCATTAAAATTAAACGAGAAAATATTACGGACGGGGCAATAATCTCACGGCCAAAACACATGATATTTTTTGCCGGGGGCATAAATATCACAGGGCCAAAAGTATCACGTTACATCGGATTTGGTATTTATTCTGTTTCAGCATAAGTTTGATTTAATGTCTAATAATCTTCCTCATTTATTTTCAAATATAATTGGCGCATATTTCTGAATGTTTCATCAGAATCTTTCATTAATGTGATTAATTAAAAAAGTAACTCTTTGAAGAACAAAATAATCACCTCATTAAATGATCGATCCTCCTGCATTTGTATATTTTAATGGTGATGCCCTTTCAAATCACCTAATCGATGTTTTACTGGCGATGTCTTTGCATAGAATGCGGTATTTATTTTGGTACCTTTATTTATCAATATCAATAAAGTAATTCTTAATGTTCATTATTAATTTTTACTTTAAAAATAAAAAATCCGTTATCACTTAAATGAAAAAGGGAAAGTACCCTATGCATATTGGTAATGGTAATAAAATAAATGATAATGTTTATTACAGTACCAACTGATGGCGTTTCAAAATTTAACTGGGTTTTCTTTGAGAAAATCAGTAACCGGGTTTGCTGTTTGCGCTTAGGTTGTCCAGTAATTAGTTGTTTTCAAATTTTTGGTCTGTTGTTATTGGATTAAATTGTTTCGGGAGTTCGATTTTGCCTGTTATTCCTCAATTAAAAGATTATGTTTTGTCTAGGACAAAGTAGGCAAAGATTCAATGTCCAAGCATATTACACCGGTGAGGAACGGTAGCATTTTAAATATGGCGCGTATCGGAAAACAGAAGTCTATTTTCATTTCTTTAAATGTGTTCTACTGCATGCCATATACACGACATAGTTAGAAATCAGTCAAACACACTTATTTTAAAAATGAAATGAAAGACAGAATCTATAAGTTTTCAAGACAAAACAATATTTAAGAACAAAGAAGTAAAACGATATATAAACTGAATATGTAACAGAAATTTTAGTTGTAAAATAGTTAAGAAGCGAGAAAGTGCTGCTTTTTAAACACAGAAAGTGCTAAGAGTACCAACTAAATTTTAATTTATCCTATGAACTTTTATTCATTGCAGAATTATTTTCTAATTGCAATTCTCTGCGATTCACGAAGGTTACGCAAGATTGTAATAAAAACTCCAATACAAATAAATAGGCATTCAACTTACATAACTTATTTCAACATTTCAGTTTTCTCAAACTGATTTACGAAGTTAACTTATATGCTTTAAATCAATATGATATTGATCCAATTTAGAAGATTTTCATTGAATTTTTGGTGCATTACCTTTAGTGTTTGAACATGAAAAATGAGTTACGTTGTAACCAATGGGGAGTAAAAGGGACTGAAATATTATGTCCCATTTATTAGTCAAAGCTTTAGACTTGTCTGGTGGCAGGCTTTACTGTCATTCCTTGTTGCTTCTCAGCCAGTTTTCTTCCATATAAAAGTTCATCGTCCACTTAAAAAACCCCCCAAAATACTAAATAATATGTCTTTGAAGAATGTCGTTGCAACACTACTCTGTGGGGCAAGTAGCTTAAATGGCTCTGTAACCTCAGTGAGAAAGAATGGGGATAAAACCAGGTTGCATTTTTATGACGGGGCTGATCATATGTCGAAATAATCTTTTCTGTTACGAAATTATGTGTAATACCCTGCAAAGATTTATAGTGCCCTTTCTATCAAAACTGATGGAGAAGATTTTTGATAATAACCTTACTGACATGAAAAATGTAACATTTTTCGACAGTTAACAACAGGTTAGAAATTGATAGAGAAAAGACAATTCTTTCTGAGGCAACAAAAAAGTTATTAAATAATCTAATCAGTCTAAGACAACATAAGTGTAAAACTGGTAAGCTAATGATTAATATACATACTTTTAACCCGGGAATAGTGTGGTTCTGGAATGGATGAGGATTTTAAAACATTGATTAGAAATAACACTTTTAGTAAGGTGCAGTAATCATATAAATCTCACATCATTAAGTTTTATGGTAGATTGAATATTAAATAAATCCACAACAGAAGTGTATTGTTATATGCATTGTAAAAGCTAAGAGAAATTAACATCAGCTTTATAAATTCTAAAAAAATCTAAAAATAATCCTCAGTCAAATCCTCACTCAAGTTATGAGTCTGATTACATTTGTTTTTATTTACTACAATTATGTTTATATTAGTAAAACATGGATATCAGTTTGCCTCAAAATAATACTGAAAACTCTAAGTACATTGTAGGTAGTCATGTTTCATTTACACATGCAGAAAAATAAAACCAGAAAAGTCGTATGAGGTAAAAAGTTTCTTTTTATTGTATCGTATCACTAAAATACAACAGAACATTCAATGCTCGTTTTCAATATTTAAGAAACAAAGCACAGCACATGACTAAATAACCAGACTAATCTTAATGTACTTGTGTATTTGTTTATATTAAACATAGCTGGTCAGATCTAAAGGGCAAAAGCTTTTTTTTTGAAAGTGTAAACGTTGAAATCATATAAAGTGTGGCAAATATTCTGGGTGGCTTTTTCGGGTTGTATGTGATCCTACTTGGTGGCACTTATTGTGGGTGGCATTTAATGGATAAAACGCCAGATACCTTCCATTGAAATGGCTTGATTGGTTTCAGCCTTTTAACCAGTTGGTATCGTCAAACCATACCAAAACGTTTATGAAGTTATGCCCCACAGTAATAATAATAATAATAATAATAATAATAATAATAATAATAATAATAATAATAATAATAATACGTGTTGATATTTAAATCGTAGAGCACACACTCGCCTTGAGTTTGTAATTCAAGTTTAACACCGCCGGTTTGCTATTTGGTAGATTATTTCCAGAGTATACAATTAAACGGTTTTAGTTCTAAAATCCCGGCATGTTCTATTGCAGGCTAGTGAGAAAACATTAGACATTGCAAGCATTCTGTCTAAACAGAGCAGGTCCTGAGTATGTAATTAACATCTCAAAATAGATCTATCTGAGTTAATTATACGCGTATTCCATAGAAAGTTCACGGATGGAACACAAAATATCCCGGCATTTATCCAAACTCCATATTTAGAGCTATTACATTTTATAGAGAAGCAATTTAAAGCAATATTTTAAAATATGTAATAGCGTAGAAATCTGTAACGTATATTACAAGTAAAAGCAAAAAATTCTGCACATATGCAAATTCTAGACCCATTGAGCGAAAATCGAAAAGCATAAAACCTTCCCCTTGCAACTTAGTTTAATAGAGTAGAACTTTAAGGAGATAGATACAGAAGGTGCATAGACATGAAATTTATTGAAAGGTAAGTGAATATAGAAATAAACGACCAAGTACTTGTCACCCAAGAGCACCAGTAGTTATGTTAATAAAAATCAGTATATTCCAAAGGAAGAATTAGAGAACATTTCTGGTAAATGCCCCTCTTGGCAAAATCAGCTCAGCTTCTTGATACTGCGTTGTAGTGAAATGAAGATAAAAATGTTGAGCAACACATATAAATGTCAAATCAGTATAAAACAGTAAGAATAATGCAGACAATGAACAAGATTTTACCGTTATTCCACGCTGTCCTCCGAGAGGGCTTTTTCCTGTTGTGACCTCCTGATATACCCAATCACTTGTAACCTCTGTCACAAGTGGATTTGTTGGATCAACTAACTGAAATGCTGTTATATTCACACCGTCGTGTTGATAATCCTCAAGATCGATCAACCCAATGTCCTGAAACAAGTAAAAATGACTGACATATTATACATTACTTGACCGTACATTTGGGTAAATATGTTTAACATGTGCCAAATGTTCTATATACAAAGAGGAGACATCAAATTAACTCCTTTACGTAAATCAAACAAAGGGTGAAGTAGAAGCAGTTCAGTCATTAAGCATTGCAGTATTGTGTTGTAATTCTTCTTTGTGTGTGTTCTCCGGATTTCGATTAACTTATGGGTATGTACAAAGAAAGAATATGTCACCTATGCATAATAACCATTGCTTACACACTCTATAACCACTGTGTGACATTCCTTGAGGAGACTTACCAAGCTCGTCAAAAGGTAGTGATAATATTGAGACGTCATTTCGAGTTCGCCTTTAGCCTACAAAAATATACATTATACGCTCATTGCCATATAAGCGAGATGGCTTACAATGCTAATGCATGATTATCTCGAGCCACTTACCAGTGACGTTACCAAATAGGCATACGATGACGTCATCATGCGAATTGTGAGCGCCTGCAAGGAAGGAGAACGACACCTAGCGACTATACCTAGCAACTCAGTGCTGTCTTCATTCAAGACATATCACTAGACATACACCACAACAAACATAAAAGCAGGTGCCTGCTCTTAGACAATGTTTCCACAAAATATACTTGCAAATAATGCAGAATAATTATGTCATGCAGTAGATAAAATATATTTTAATATAAGATTAAGTCATAATAAAGTCTTAGCAATTAATCAAAATAATGCAAAACAATGTAGACGTTTTAAAAAATATATTCCTACATAAATCAACACAGAAAAATACGCACAAATTGGTAAGTGAATTGTACTTAAAATAACTATTTCAGAGGCTATATCGTTATAATTATACTACTATTTTCTAAGTAAGTGTACTACATCAACTAATCTTTCCTTTACTTCCAAAATCTTTTAAATTATTTCAAATATCTTTTGCAAAGCAGTTAATCAACTTGCAACAAGATTAGAAATTATAGAAGCATTATATAATACCAAGGTTTGACATTTTACCTGATGTAAAACTGTATGTATGGTTTCAAATTCGCAATGTAGTATAATTCTGGTTTCTCTCCCTTTCTTTATCTCTTTGAGAATAGGTCTATAGTCCTCGCCATGGTTTAAAGAATAAACGGGTATCAGTTCTCGTAGTGTTACCTTAAAATTATACTTTGGAGCCATTTTCAAGAGAGTCTCTAAACGGACTAGCCCTTCAATAGAAAATTAAAGAAATTATCTAACATATTTTTCGATATAAAACGTGTATTACGAAAAACAAAAGATACTACTCAAAAAGCAATACGGGTAAAGAAGAGAAGTTGTTTATTCGTTAAATTTAAAAATTGGAAGAACCTTTATTTATCGACTTCTTCCATAAAAATGATACAAATAAATTCTTGGTACATAACTAAGTTGCTTTTAATCTTACAAAATAATGTTTGGGTCAGTTACTTGCAACAAAACTACGAAACAATAGCCATTTAATTGTACATAATTTCAGTTATTTTATTTTAAAAGACAAACGTACTTTAAATACCAAAAACATGGCCGTAAGAGTGGGTCTAATTAAAATATTTTCAAGACAGAGTCATACAATTTTTAAATACTTACCCTCAGTGCTATCATACAGAATTGTAAATTCTTTCCATCCATTCTTCACTATGTAATCCAGATAAGCATGTGCTAAGGTTTCGTGATACGGATGAAGATTAATTGCAAAATGATTAGGATCATGACTAGACTCCCATCTTGTTTCAATGTGAGGGATGGCTACGTGATCACAGATAGACTGTACGTGCGAAGCCGATGTGGGGGACATCGGTCCAAAGATGGCGGTCACGCCTTCACCCAACAGTTCACACGCTACAACACCAAGATAAAAAACAAGTTAACACTTAGTGATAGCAAACTAAAAACTGCATAAAATACAACATAAAAAAACCAGACATGAACTCTCTTTTACGACTGAAAATGATCATTAATTTTAAACAAATCGAAACAAAAATAACGCTGAAATCCTATTAAATCAAATATGTAGAAAACAAATAAAATGCTTATAAATAATTTGAAACATATGGTTTCCTCCTTCATGCTAAAAATTCTGATTCTGTGACTTTTACCAATGTTGTGGTGTATGTTAAATTACCTTTTCTAGAAGCTAAGAAACTATCGTCCATTGGAGCGGATTGTACATCACAGTTTAATGCAGTTATAGGTAGTAAGTCTCTTCTTTGGTTAACTCTATTTACAGCGTACCGAAGCACCATTTCTAAGCTTTCATATTCGGGCTCAAATACGCCTCCTGGAAGTATATTTCCAAAATGTAATTGCTTTTAATCAGTTTATTTCATATGAATTGTAAAATGTCTCTTTGCAGACTCATAACGGAGTTTTTCAGCAGAAATTGTAATTAAGCTGCGACGTTCTTTTTTTCAAAATATTTATTCAATTATTTTTTGTGGGTTTCTTTTGTCCCACTAACCACAATAATTACTCTTGCAAAAACGACAACTACACCTAGTTACCTGCAAAATCAGGTTTTGAATTCGCAAATTATCATTGTTAGTACCTTTTTGTCTTTTTATGAAATGAGAGTAAGTACCAAGCTCATTGCTAGTGCAAGTCAACCTAACAGAGGCACGACTCAGCAATCAAAGAGTCCCCACACTTATTTTCATATACTTATGTCAGACTTTTAACTACTAAGATGTGATTGTCAGCCAATATAGCATGTCCAGACAACAGGCGGCACCTGGTGGATGAGTCACAAACGGCGCCGTCAAAACAACGGTATCGGCCGGAGAGTGCACTGTATTTTGCCCTTTATTCTAATTATATACGGTTGTTTCTCAAACGGGGGCCATTTGGGATATGCCCCTGATATAAAGGTGTCAGGCTGGTATTTAATACATGACAGAATTAGGCAACAAATATAAATCGCAATGTAATAATTAGTGATTCTATTATTTATTGAATATTGATATAAACAGAGCTGTAACTGTATATGTTCAGGGTCGTTTGACGACTTTGGCCGTTTTAAAACGGCCCTGCGCCGTTTTGTTACCCTTTACTGCAATTTTTAGTTATTTTGCCATGAAATAAAATTGATATAACATTTCTTACACCTTCATTCTGGGGTCAAAGTGATCTCAGTGAACACAGAAACGATCTCACCTGCCTGAAGATCTGCTTCATATTTGGGTGGACATGAAGCCACATCTATATTTTTTTGAAACCATCCAATATAATTACATTTGCTGAGTGAATCAATGCCAATCAAAATTTACTCATGAGTTATTCCAGCAACCAATAAAATTCTGCTTTTGTTGAGCATCATCACTCGTCACTCGATCGGCTAACAGCGACGCCAACCGCGCTGCCGATTACGACATCGCCCCAACGCCGATCAATTCGACGCATCGACGGACGACTTCGTCACTCGATCGCATAACCACGACGCCGACCGCGCTGCCGATTACGACATCGCCCCAACGCCGATCAATTCGACGCCCGAGATATCGACGGACGACTTCGTCACTCGATTGGCTAACCGCGACGCCGACCGCGCTGTCAATTACGACATCGCCACTCGAACAGCCGTTCGTGAAGACGCCCGAACTACGACCCCTCCGAAGTCGGAGCTACCGACAGCGACGACCAAAACGAGCAGGATCTCTGATGAATTGAGTGAGCGAAAATCCACAAAAGGCACACTGGAACCAACGAAAAAAAAAAAACAAGCCGGAAGAATGAAAACCATGTACGCCAAAAACACGGAGAGAATCTCAGAACCTTTAAGGACGGTGACACAGTGTCTGTTCTTATTCCAAAAATAGACCGAACCTCTACAGACCTGAAACGACTTCCTTGTGAAATTATCAGAACGTCCGGCAAGAACAGTCCAATGTTTATGTTAGCAACGGCATACGGCTTTTTAAAGCAAAGTACAGAGGTTGCGATCAGATGTCGTACAACGGAACTGCTATTAAAAAAACGGAAAGTGAAGTAACGCTACGTGAAGCTGTACGAATGCACTATCAGCACAACAAGGCCACCCGAAAGAAACGCATATGTACCGGATCTTGCGAAACAACCCGCTGCGAAACAAAAAGCAGGGCCTGCAATGTTCAAACTACTGCCACCTGAAACACACTTGTAGCAACAGTGGCATCGAAACGGATTTACCATCAAAGAAGGTGCCCCACATCAGTAGGGAGCACATATCTGCTCTAGATAACAACGTGTGCCTTTCGGATATTCTCATGCAAGCAGTTTCGGATATGTTACGCCAGTAAGATCCAGTAGTAGATGTATTCCGTTTAGCTGTTATGTGACCCCTTGCCCCTCTCACTCACCCCCTCCCGCTCCCCCGCTTCCGGGGGTCAACTGACCGTCGAATGCGCAGGTCGCAAAAGGGCGTGCAACGTATATATTATCGATAAAAAATCTCAACCCTTGACACTTCTACATGAATTAAAAGATGCTTGCATTTAACTCTGACTCAGAGATATCTCTAAGACAGCCTTTTGAAATCATTTAAAACCAGATACTGCTAATTAATTAAGATAAGATTAAGGAATACTGATAAAATTATACTTTTTTACATGGAACTTCAAGACCTATCTGAAACAATCAACATTTTCACCGTCATGAAGAATGTGAATGTTCCACAAGAAAGCGCTGTCTTAACACGGCTGCTTATTTGATGGCAAAGTGAATCCTTTCTATACCAGCCGTGTAAAACGCTGTAGTCAAGCTTCAGTAGAAAATATTTCGGAAAAAAACACACATATGCACACATACACACACACTTGTATTTAAGGGAGAGTAGGAGGGAGGGGGGTTTATAGATTTCTTCAATGAATAAAATTTGCACCGAAAGAATTCAAATTGTTCTCATCTTTTTTTGTATCAAGTATTGCTTCATAAAGTTTCTGGGCTGAATTTAAATCGGCTCGTCTTCCTTAACGGTCAAGTAATTGTCATTACTTAGTTGTGTGATAGTTACAGTTGCGACAGTCACCAAGGGCGCTGTAAAATAGCTGGATGCTAAAGGCTAAATAGCAAATGTCATATCTTAGTAGTTAGTGTCTTCGCTTACACTAGCTTTTTTATTTTTTACTCAAGGTTTAAACAAATTACAGACCTCGTTCTTTCCCAATAAGGCCAATTAAAACGAGCACATCTATATGTAAGTTAAATGCACAGTGCACTTTCTAGAACGTGGGACACCGTGTCATTTTTAGATTCTTACGGTAAAATGCAATATGACATGCATATAAAAACCACCATTGAAGAACAGCTATGGTATCCTGACATTTAGTCGAGCGATGTTTAACCAAGCAACATATATTCAAAATTGGCATATACGACATTTAGTCGAAAATCATAACTGTATAAAATGTTTTATTTCCGACCAGAAGTCAAGGAAATCTCCAGTATAAAGATGTAATTAATATATCCGTTGATCTATTAACTATATCCTTAATTAAGTTATCAACTGTGGGAGGCGGTATTAAGAAGATAATTAATTGCAATTTTAGCCGAATTGCAATTGCTTAAGCTCATTTAAAATTCTCTTTGTTTCAATGGTGTTATTGCATTTCTTTGATACAGTAACCGATTAATTCGAATCCGGGACAAAATGACTCCGCCCAAAATGACTCCGCCCAAAATGCCTCCAAAAACTGCAAGGGGGGACAAAATGACTCCGCCCAAAATGCCCCGAAATATTATTTCGAATTTTTTTTAACTATTTCTGGCAAAGTGCCAGAAAATGTGTTTTGAGTAGACGGGCTTAATCCTGATCACGGGGAGTGTGAGAGGTGTGGCTTCGTTTCCGCAAAGCTGCCAGTAACGGTGTTTTGAGTAGACGCACTTAATCCCCCTGCAGTGCACTGCCGGCCTGAAACGCATGTTAATCCCACTCCGGAGGACTTTGATAAGCGTGGTTTTGTTTCCACAAAGCTGCCAGAAACTGTTTTGAGTAGACACACTTAATCCCGCAGCAGTGTAATGCCGGCTTGAAATAAAAAAAAAACGCTGGCGACATAGAGGCGCTTTTTTTTTGTTTTCATAAATCTGCCAGAATCTGTGCCTTGAGTAGACGCACGTTACCCCGACTCTGGTCAGGATGCATATATATGGGGGGTGGAATACATAGCAGTTATCAAATGTCCATTGGTAATATTGCAATGGAAGTGTTCGAAAGCAATAAAGGTGGACTGAAAGTTTCACACAATGGCTTCCTTTATGTCAAAAACAGAGAGTTGAAGACTGGTAGGATTTCATGGCGATGTTGCCGGCGTACAAATCATTGCAAAGGCACATTGTCAACGTCATCCGAAATGAACGATCCTCGTCTTGGAAATGGTCATAATCATGATTCGTGTCAAGATTATGCCGCTCGCATACTGCTTTTCGGTTCCCCCGCCTCCCTGCGCAAGTTATCTACTGCTACGATGTGGTTCATGGATGGGAATTTTGCCATGGCACCACGAGGATTCCTACAAATGTACGTCATCCGTGTTCCGCTTGGGAACACGGCCATAACATCGGTGTACGCCCTCCTCCAAAACAAGTCGCAGGACACGTACGATGAAATGTTTCGGGCGATCTTAGATTATTGTGAAACTCTCGAGTTGTTTCCCGATCCAATGACCGTTTTGTGCGACTTCGAACTGGCCGTGATCAGATCCGTGCATGATGTTCTTGGTGCCGACATTAACATCCAGGCATGTTTTTATCATTTGACGCAAGCCACCTATCGCAAGATTCAAGAACTCGGATTGGTTGCGCGATACAAAGTGGATGACGGCTTCAAACTCTTTTGCGCAAAACTGGATGGATTGGCATTCTTACCTATCGATGAAGTGGTGCTTGGCTTCGAACATTTACGTGCCACTGCACCAGAAGGTTGTGAGCTACTTCTGGACTACTTCGCCAAGACTTACGTTATTGGCAGCTACCGCAGGGCCCGAACTGCCGGGGATGGCGCCATACGAGTGCGCATGCGCAGAACTCCCCCACGATTCCCACCAGAGGTTTGGAATGTTCACGACGCGACCATCAAGGATGAGCCGAGGACCAACAACCAATGTGAGGGATTTAACAATAGATTCTTCCACCTGGTTGGCCACCATCATCCAACCATCTGGACGTTCATCACGGCTATTCGGCAGGAAGACTGTGCCGTCCGTGCAGCTATTGAGCAAGATTTGCGCGGAGAACCACCGAAAAAACGAATTCGCAAGGAGTATGTGGCACTTCAAAGACGACTCAAGACCCTGTGCACAGATCGCGCCGAAGGACGGAGAACTATGGCAGACTTCATCGACGGTATCGGTTACAACGTGCGTTGGATGCCAGTGAACTTGGAAAACCAAGAACTCCAGGGTTGATTTGCCAGCGAGTTAAGAGACACTGTGATTTTTAACTGAGTTGATGAGTAAAGTGAGCCACTGAGTGAGTGAGTTAGAGACACTGTGATTGCTAACTGAGTTGATTAGCTAAATGCGCCAGTGAACTTGGAGAAACAAGAACTCTGATTATCAGTTTTGATAAAATGTGAATTAACAAGAGTTGTCTTTTTCATTTATTAAAATAAACCATTCTTCCCTTCACTTTGAAAAAATAAGATTTCGAGGTATTTTGGGCGGAGTCATTTTGTCCCCCCTTGCAGTTTTTGGAGGCATTTTGGGCGGAGTCATTTTGGGCGGAGTCATTTTGGGCGGATACCGATTAATTCATCAGTTGCTGCAGATGGTATTATCAAGCTAATTAACGGCAATTTCCGTCGGATTACAACTATTTAAGCTCACTAAAAAATCATATAAACAAAGTCCATGAGATCATGGTATATGCCAAATACACAAGACAGGTTTTCGGGAGAACATATTCAGTGTGTGTATTTTTTTTTAAGGGGGGGGGGGAGTCCCCATACTATTTTGCAATGGAAACTTCAATAACGAACCGAAGAAGACAACTTTTTCCTTTGTATATTAATCAACAAAACAATATAGCTACAATTATGATTGTTGACTGAATGTCGCAGATACCGATTTCGACTAAATGTCGCCCGGTTAAATGTCGCTCGGCTTAATGTTAAATGTTAAATGTCGCACATTCCTGGTATATTGCTCAACAACAATACACAGTTTAATTCCAGTTCATTTGGACTTGATGGTTGTAAGGTATATGGTACAAAACCTGGAAAACATTACACGTTTCTCTGGATTATTTCCCACGTTATTCGGTACACCATAGCGTTTTGATGAGTAAAATAGAAAGTTGTTATGAGCAGGTTAATTCTTCCCAGACAAACAACAGTGGCCCTGTAGCCAATGTTCTGCCAGGCTTGGGCAGTTTGCCACTTCATTTACATAACTCATTACTGACCGTCCGACGGGTAAGACGGGACATCTGCATGCTTTGAATACCAACGGCAAATAGATTAGGGAAAATGACCATTAAGGGTCAGATTATAACACCCTTTCGATTCATGTAGGACGTAACTGTGAGAAATGTGCATTTAACGCAGTACTGAAACTTCCGTCGTGTTCAGCTCGAGTAAATAGCGCTTCCTGACAAGGAAGGGGAATCATCTCTGCTTTAAAACCGATCACATGTGGAGGAGAAGAGGAGCGGGACGTTTACCCCTACCGCACCCCACCCTGATCTTTTCCAGCCACTGCCTCCCGTATGAGCTAGCAAGAAACAAAAAAATAGTCTAAAAGTAGTTCCTTTTCAGGTAGATTAAATAAAACTGAACCAGCATTCAATAACGTGGCTCAAATTCAAACACAGTCTCGAACTCGGAATTATGAGCTACTTTCATTCACCAAGTAAAACGTAGGCTCATAATGAGTGCAGACTCAGCCCCATTTTAAGCTAGCATGGAGATGACTTAAACTTAACAAAAATGTAGCGAGAAAGCGAGTATTGTATTTTTCTCGTCAAAACTTATTTTAAATCCCCGAAGCAAAGATTTATGCACAGATAAGGAACGAACCTCTTCTCATACTCCACAGCAAATTCATTCCTTGATCATTCCTTATATTTTTTAGAAGACTACTAGTAACATTTCTGCCTTCGCTACTCCTTCACAAATCGGACAACCCATGATTTTACACAATCATTGCTGGTAAGAGTGAAACTCTATAAGGAGAAACTTATTCTTTGTGGTGCAAGTGGGAGAGAGTGGGTTGGATTCGACCAGCAATTCAAACAGCCATCCAAAGATTATTGCACACTCATCCGGTAATAGAAATCCATCACATGTAGATTCAGTGACAGTATTGTGAAAGAATAATAAAAAAATGAAAGTTAACCATCAATTTCCAGTTGAAAAATTGGGAGGGGTTGGTAGTCGCTATGCGCTTGGCTTTTATTACTGTTGTTGGTGTTTTCCCTTAATCGTCCTTTTCTTTTGTATCATTTTTGTGTCATGTTTAAGCCGCTTTAATAATTCGAAGTTGAGACAAAAGTGTCTGCTGATAAACTCCCATGTGTTATAGTTATGAATCAACAGATGGAAACAATGGTAAAATGTTATCTCAAAAATTTAATCATGGGCTCAGAAGGGCTTTCGATGTTGAACAGCTTAAACTGATATTTTGAGCAAATGCTCAACTGAGATTGAAACTTAAGGTTCAACTTATTTTGAGTGTGAGTTTGATCTAAGTTATTGAATAAGGGTGCAGGATGGGCAGTGAGTTTTACTATCCAGTGACGTTGATGTACAAAATAATCCCTTTTCTATAAAAGAAGTTCAAGCAAAGAGAATATCCATGTGTTAAAAGAATCGAGATATTCGAGTGGACACCTAATACTGGATACCAATCTATTTATTATTATTATTTTCCCCAGGTAAGACGTAGCGATTCGGAATTATTTTGCATCGCCTCAGAAACGTTTCTTACATTGGCATTGCTGCCATTATCTATGACGAAATACGCACGTCTGGAGGAAAAAGGAGGGTGGGAGGGGGGGGGGGGGTGTTGAGGTGGGCAGTAGTGTGGCTATGATCACTCAGCCAGAAAATGTTGTTTGCATATTTTTGTATGTGGCCGCTTCACTATTCATTTCCCCACCTAAATCCATGTTGTGTCGTCGCCACAACGTTACAACGAGGACGCTCTTTAGATGTTTTTTATTCGCTTTATTATGTCACATTAGCAGAGTTTTTTTATTTACTTATTTATTGGGACGCCGCAGAGCCCCCAGAATGGCTTACTAGATGCCTGACCTAAAGAGAAGAAAACATACCTTACAATAATGTACGTGATTCTTTGAATGTTCAACTGATATTTTTATTTAAAATTTAAAATTTTCGGATTTTTTTATGGTACTATTAGCGATATTTTAACTCTATTATCAAAACGAATCGGTGGGAGTTTACAGGTAAAACGTACACCTTAAATGAGAAGCAACATCTAATTTGTGTAATATGCTAACAAAACAACGCATTACTGACATTAGAAAACTCTCAATACTCTTCGGTCAAATAATGAACTAAATTTCTGAGCCAAAATTCACCTATTTGTGTAAATATTGGTTTGATTCTGTTTAGATCAATTAGGGAGGAAAATACGAGACCATTGGGTTCAATTTCAATAGCAATCGTTGACTGGACAAGAATGTTGTGTCTCTTTCCCAAACCTCACTTACCACAAGACTTACAAACATTCCTTCAATCAAGGTTCCACTTTGTTTTGAAGCAAATGACAGAAATTAACCACTTTAAAGGTCTATGATATATGCATAGGGATCAGGGGGAAATCACAATTTTCCTCGAGTAACACACTATGTTTACTTCCCCATAACAGCTACCGGTGTACCACAACCCCTCCCCTCCCAATCTGAAAACGCCTTTTCCCGCACGTTAAAGCACAATACCGTATCAACTGAGAAACAGAAACGGTTGCAAAGGACAATCGATACAGTAATTTTCGAGCTAACTTTCCCGCTGAGTATTACGATTAAAGATCTTGTTGGTTAAGAAATTGAATGTGGTGAAGAATAAACGTTAGAAACAAATCGCACACAAGTGTATTCAAATACCTAAGCCAATGCATATATTTGACTAAGAAATACATATGTAACTTTATTCAATGCATTCTCTAACATCTGCCATTACTTTTCAATTTCAAAACATTAAGAATAAAAAGTCTGCTTATACAACATAATCACACACCTATAGAAAATTATTAAACCCACTCTTCTGGAGATATTCTATATCTTTTGTTGATTTTTTTTTATATTAAATCCACATGCAGTGATTGTTTCTGGTCAGTTACACAGTGTATTGAAAATTTACACTTTTGTTATTTCGAAGTCAACTCAAAATTGTGAGCATTGTTCTAAATTTTCAGAGATAAAGCGCTATTGATGTGATCAACAGAATTGGTAAGACACATATTTGATTGATTTGATACCAGATACGAAAAATGATAAATAAATAAAAAGCCTGTAGCTTTTCAAAGGAGATAATGTGGAATATACTATTGCATTAAACACTACATAGCCGTTGTATTTCATGATTTATGCATAAACAAATTTAAATACACGTAAAGTAAATATTTAGCGACGTATGCAGATTTGAACTGGAACTCGGTGTGCCAGGCATATACTGTTCCTGGTAATGTCGCGGTTTATTTTACTGGCCACAAATCCGCCCTCATCCTGCCCCAGACTCGTATCATTCTGTCATTGCCTGACTGCTCTCTCTTTCTCTCTCTCCCTTTTCCTCCTGCTCTCTCTCTCTCTCTCTCTCTCTCTCTCTCTCTCTCTCTCTCTCTCTCTCTCTATATATATATATATATATATATATATATATATATATATGTACATATGTCACAGGGTATCTTAATTTCAGGGTAAGTATACTTACACTGAAAATTTTCAGTGTAAGTATACTTACACTGAAAATTAGGCGTGAAAAAATTAAAGATACCCTGAAATGAATGTTAACCATGGAGATGAGCAAATATTGACCACCAAGAGTGTTTTCAGCTTTTATTAACCAATCCCTCTTTGTCGGACTGGGTTAGTCGTATCACTGTAGGGGGGCTTGAATGCGTGTGCGTATGTCCGTATGTTAAACTTTTTCTTTAAAATGCTACTCCTTCAATCGTTTTGATATTACGCACGAATGTTCCCTGGGTTGTCCCCCACTTGGCTATTACTTTTTTGACGATTGGCGAAAAACTGATAAAATGGCGGCACTTTTTGTGCCCGTTTTACACCAATCGTTTAGATGTTAAGCAGGGATGTTCTCCAGGGGTTCGCCTACGAGGGTATTATTTTTTTTTGCGGTTCGCCAAAAACTGTCGAAATTGGCGGAACTACGTTCAGAAACGAAGTTGTTCATTTTTCGGCCTGACATTATTCGTTTCAGAGTTTTTCTCCTTGTTTGGTAACTCGGTTGGGTCATGTCCTTGGACATGCTTGCTTATTTCTATATCACGGGTCATATCACAACACATAACATCTTGCAATAGCAATTAACTCATCAGAGCTCTAATCAATGTTCATGTTAAACTTAACACCATACTAAAGATCGTGAATAACATTTTATTCGATATGAACTCTACTATTATCAACAAAACCTTCACAAAAGTAATAGATGCTTTTCATCAATGTAACATTGTTTAGCATCTCTTTCAATTGCAATTAACTAAGCCCTCCTGTAATTACTTTTACAATCTTAACATCTTATTCAGTTGCAATTATTCAATTGCTTTTGCAACTAATTTTTGTTACCGCATGTCAGATTTGAATGGCAGCGCGAGTTACACATCACATTTGCTTTGCAGCATTTACAACGCTTTGTTCTACAGGGAAGGGAACGAAGAGTTCAACTCCAGTTCCATTCATTGCAAAGTTATCACAAGCTAGTTATTCAAATTAAATGCCTTTAATGAATCTTCAATTGCAATTATTTACTTGTGGTTTAATAATTAAAGACTATAGTACAAAATTCAATTAATAATTGCAATGTGCCTTCAATAGGTGTTTTGTTGCAATAAAAAACCTGTGATGTGATAATTACAGATCAGGCGAGGACCTTTCATGTATAATTGCAGTTTACAGTAACGTGCCTTCAATGGTTGTTTAGTTACAATAAACCACCTGTGATGTGATAATTACAGCACATGTCCCGACCGTTTAAGTATAATTGCAATTTAAAAACACTATTGGTGGGGATTTGCTCATCACGTCGTCTAACAATCATTTCAGGGTATCTTTAATTTTTTTACGCCAAATTTTCAGTGTAAGTATACTTACACTGAAAATTTTCAGTGTAAGTATACTTACCCTGAAATTAAAGATACCCTGTAACATATGTACATATATATCTCTCTCTTTCTCTGATCCACTCTCTCTACCTCGCTCTCCCTCCCTCCCTTCCTCCCTCCCTCCCTTCCTCCCTCTTAGTAACAGTATAAATGTGACTTGTGTGCTGACAACACTCTTCTAGTTATTCTAATACCCAAGGTCCTGCACTTTTTAGACTTTTTAATACTTAATAAAGTTAGGCCCTTCATTTACCAGACCACGCATCAGACTTACATAACAAAACCTATGGAAGTTACTTTATGCAAGGCGACCCTGGACCCTAGCGACCCCGTGCTGCGTCCGCCAGTGATACAGAAGCTCTTATTTCGACATTTTGTAACATTTTGTAACGTTAAGCGATACACACGGGGATTGTCAGTTTCAACAGGAACAGACAGTGCGTGTGTACGGTTTTTTTCATTTGTAGTAATGACAGCCCATCTGTCTGGCCCTCCCCTCACTCCACCCTCTCTCTCTCTCTCTCTCTCTCTCTCTCTCTCTCTCTCTCTCTCTCTCTCTCCTTCTCTCTCTCTCTCTCTCTCTCTCTCTCTCTCTCTCTCTCTCTCTCTCTCTCAATGAAACCCGTCACATACATAAGGTTGATTAGAGGTAAGTACCCATATATTTTTTCTGATCCATAACTATGTATTAAAAAAAACTAGCCAGTCTACTTTTATTCTATTCTGATGTATTTTAAACCGCTTCTAAATTATTTAGCATTGCTTTATCAATTTTCATTTTAAGCTGCGTTGTTTTATTTATCTAACTCCTCGATTAGCTGATCATGGTTCTACATTTCTGCAGGACTAACTATAAATAAGTATGTCTTTTGCGCCCTTTTAGCAACCCAACCCCTTCCGAAAGTAACGTGCCTTCTGGCTGGAGCCTGCCAGCTCTCCACCGAATCAGAAGCTTTTCACTCAACAATATATTTTGCCAAGGAATGCCTGTCTTCAGGCAACCATTCTACGTATGTTCGGAACTTTAATGGCCTACAGACTGTGCACGTTTACTGGGCAAGTTCATCAAATGCCTAACTTAGTTAAGCAAATTGAAGCAATCACAACAAAACCTTGCAACCAGCCCCCCCCCCCCCAACAATAATAATAAACATACAAAATATGTGAAACATTTGGTTACAAATTCCACTCCTTCTAATGGAAGACTAAGTAAAAATCAGGAAATAAAATGGGCTGGTGGTGAAATGGTCGGTTTCATTTTGCTGCTTGTCATAGGACCAGTGGGCTTTTGTCCAGTGGTTATATGACATATGGTGTTTTGTCCGGTGGTCATTTGATATGGACACCATGTTTTGGTGCACCATTGCAGTATGCTTAAGTGGATTGTCATTCCTTAATCCTTTGTTATCCAGAAAATATCTGTTGTCAGAAGAACTGCTGAAAAAAAGTGAACGGAAGGGGCATTCAGTAATCCCCGCCCTTATCATCGACAGATAAAAAAGATGAACAGGCTGACCAGTCATTAATCAACGCCCCATATCAACACCCGACCCTCCCACGCACAGTCGCACACTCACGCGTTCATTCAGTCAGAACACATCAAAACCTACAAGGTTGCCAGCTTAGCTATTTGTGAGTTTGTTTAAAAAGCCCTTAACAAATATGAATGTGGAAGAAAACGGCCAAAATCGAAAACGGCCCAAACGAAAACGGCCTAAAACTAAAACGGCCCAAAACGTGAGAGAAAACAGTCCGTGTTTTTTTTTATGAAATATGTTATATTGTTATCAGATGTGGCACCCAGTTGAATTTACCATTATCACTTTATGCCGAATCCCGGTCATCTGCCCCCCGGTCAACTGCCTCCCTGTCATCTGCCCCCCCTTTTTTGCAACCCGGTCGACTGCCCCCCCCCCCTTCAAAGTGGAGGGATGGTCGCTTGGCCCCTCCATATACTATTTTTTCTTGGGTTCTTGGCTTACGAAGACACAATAAATAAAATTATATTTATTTTATTGAATGCATTGCACCTCGGTAAATTGCAATTCACCAATAGGAAAGTAATTGCAATTAGAATTGCAATTAGTTTAAGGATCAGTCTCTCCTAAGATCAATATTGGTGAATTGATCAAAGAAGATCAATTGTTTCAGAGACAAAGTAGACGGGGACATCACAATTGCCTAATTTTTTAAAGAATTTTTTCCATTAAAAAAAGGAGGGCAGATGAGGACCCCGTCAAATTGCAGGGGGGGGGGGGGGGCGGGGCAGTCGACCGGGTTGCAAAAAAGGGGGCAGTTGACTGGAGGCAGTTGACCGGGGGGGGGCAGATGACCGTTTACCCTTTATGCCAATTGCTGAATCTCCGAAAGGTGATTTCAGGTACTCGGTACATAAAACGCGACTTTGAAAAAAAAATGCAAACAACCAGTTTCTTGATTGTTTCGCACATAATTTGCCACAGCCTGTTGTCAAAAGTACTGACAAACGACAGTGAATTTCTCAATATAAAATTTCTAAACATAATTGACATCAATTGTGCAATTAAAAAGTCAGAGAACATCAAATTAAAAGCTTAAAAATTATTTAAAAAATGGCAATGTGCTAAGTTTTTAGTATACTTTCGAAACGATATCAGACTAGAAAAGTGCATAATAAAAAGCAAGATTTATGTACCGTTAATTGCAGTGGCGTTTATATTATTTACACTTTTTTGGGACACTCAAACCTAGCCTTCATTTTTTATTGTAAAACTATACTATGTGAACACAAAAAGGCTTTATTAAGAAAGTGGTATTAATTCAGAGCCAGTCTTACCAAGGGTTACTCTGTATCTTTTCTAAGGATGAAAGTGTTTCTTCAAACTACTTATTTCGTTCTTCAAAGTAAATGCAATCCAAAATATATAATCCTATGTCCAGTCAGCCGTCATTTCTGATCACATAAATACAACCTTGAACCCAATATTCCTTTTTTTATTAATATATTTTTTCTTAACGTTTAGTGCAGTATATATGTACATAATCATTTTTTTTTTGGTGGGGCGGGGGGGGGGGGGGGGGAGATTGTTGATAGTTACTCACCAATTCTAATGCTTCGTGGTGCACTCCTAGCTGAATTTACAATATCTGTAGTTAAAATTATCCACAGACAAACGCTCACCACGGAAAATATTTTCAGTTTCATATTTGTCAATCTTTGTATCCAGTCCATATTTGTAGAAGATGTAAGTAGCACTTTTTATGTTCCTCTTTTGCATTCCACTCTTGACACGTTTATCTATTTTAATTGTCCATCTCATAAATGCGGTTAATTATCCGTATGCTCCCGTCTGTGTCCTGTCTCCTTCGCATTCCTTGATTCCCTGATTTATTCGCGAAAAAAACTTTGAAATTCTATAGACTTCTATAAGAGTACTTGAGGCTCTTGTGAAGCCATCTTTCAGAAACTAAAACACCCCTTTTGTTTGGTTGAAACCGTTGACCGTAAGCCAGCTTCCATTATCCATTCTGAAACAGAATATGAATACAGCTTTAGTGTGGATGATTTTATATAAGCCTTATTTACATAGCAAGAAATATATACTTTTGCTTCTAAATTTATGTAGTAATGCCGAAGTGAAAGCAGTATGGACAGGGCCGAGCACTTTTTAGGTTGCTTAACAAACTTAGAGCTTCTCGAGTGGAGCGGCAATAGTACCTATAAACAAAAATCCCATATTTAAAGGGAAAACATCAAATAACGTAGAAATACGCCCAATCTTTCTGCATATTCTGTTGAAAATTTCTGTTTTCTCACGGTATAACTTAACAGTGCCACATGGCTTCCAGTAGCCGCATTAGAATTCCTATCGGCATGTATTCTACAGTAGCTTCCTTCATGGCTAAACGTGATCTTCCTTTTCTATTATTGCACTTTTTTGCACACTGACAACAACCTGTTTTTTTCATTAAGTAATAACTTCAGCGTGATCACAGTAAATAACCTTTGCTCTACAGATTTTATTAAACTAGACAATTTGTCGGAAGAAACAAGTGTATTTTCTAGCTCTTTTGTTCCTAACGATATTTATGTCATTTTACAACTAATGAACTGCTTTCCTACACCAGTCGGTATATGCCTGACTTTGTGTTAATTAAGGCCAACAACGCCATATCTCTTATGAGTAATATTGCGAACAGTGCAAATGAAGCATCGCTTATCCCCCTTGCAGTTAAGCGGTATTAAGCATTTTTGTATGAAAAAAAGATTTGGCCACCCGGAATTCTATTTTGCCTGACAAAAGTGGTCTTGTGTGCGTTGTGGATTGGACGACAAAGCGATGCTTTCGGCACAGATATTTATGAGCAAACACTGTCAAAATGAACTGATCCCAAGGATATTTTGTTAACTAGGAGGGACAGCATTAATTTATTCAACACCGTTTTGGAGATAATCAAACTCTTAACAATAAAGAATAATAGACTTATCCCACCCATATGCCCGATTTATTTGATTTGTTTGCCCAGAAGAAAGTTCCCACAATATATACATTGAAGCTCCAGAATCTTGAAGCCAAAATCAATAACTAAAAGAAAAAAAATTGCTGTATTTTTAGAATTGATCAGTTACCCTTCGGGCCTTGACACAGTCTGTGTAACAATGAAATAAATCCAGGCGTTAAATATTGAAATTATACTGTTTTTTCATTTACCTAAAAGCCAGAACAGCTAAGCTTTATTAAAATTTATTGTACTGTTTTGTTATATCCGGGGCCGGGTGAGGTATGGATGCAACCTTCACCTGCTCTAGAGTCCGATTTTTTTAGTGAAAATCATGTCACAACCCTCCGGAACTTAAAATATGCCCCCTCCTCCCCACCATACACTCACTGGATCTGAACATAGTTTTGTTCTATTTTTTATTTCACGTCAAAAGTCTGACAATGTAATTTATAATATAAAGCATCTTTATATACATCTTTATAGAAACACAAAGAATGCATAAAAATAGAAGCTAAAAATATGCCACTTCTATCTCCTTTAGCAGTATCACCACCGCCATCAGCACCACCACTGCCGCCACTACTATCACCGCCACCACTCCTACTTTCACCACCACCACTATCACTACTGGCGCCACCAGCACTGTCACCACCGCCATTAACACCGCCACTGAGCCACTATCACTATAACCCCAAACAACAATTTTATGCGTTATCAGAACTGCATAATACGAGAAATATTTGCACCAAAATAACAGAAGCATAATTTTCTTACAACTGTGACCTTCTGTTAAAAAGTATCTTCATGTTATATGCTATTATTACAAGAGGATTTAGAGTAAATATATACGTATATGTTGTCATTATATTCTACACTTTGCAGGCCTTTTGTGTAGAAAATACACAACCGGCTTAACCGGGTTAAAGAACCACCTTTTGATTTATTCTAACCTTTGTTAGCAAGTATCAACGAAACATACCCAAAAAATTTAATCTTTTAGGCCTCTTTTTGGTAAATGCTGAGGGAAATAAATCTTCTAACACTTTGGTATTTGCTAAGATTAACAAAAAACTCAAATGTATGCAATCAGGTTTAAGTAGGGTGAAGAGTGTGCCCAAACTGTTGTGTTTGAAACCAAATCAAACATTCTTCTTAAGAACTATTTCATAAAACCGTTAGCTTCATTGCAAAAAAAAGAGAATAAATACATAATATTTAGGCCACGTTTTCAGCAAAAAAGGTAAAATGTTACAGGAATGTTTGATCACGGGTGTTCCCTTGTATATTAAGTGTCTGTTCGAAAAACAATATTTGACTATTACTGTACAATGAAGTGAAAAACCAAGCAAAAAATAATTTGAGTTAATTTGCAAAGACGCGCCGGACTTTGTTTACGACTGTGCCTATATCCATGACCTAATTTTCACCAAGTTCAAAGCAGGAATGAACTGGCATCTTTGATAAAAAGTTAATAAATACTTTCAAAATATTTTTACTAATCTTTACTCTTGTTCTTTGGTGTTATTTCGTGCGATTATATTTATTATTGTCAGGTGTGAACTAAGCTACTCAGAAATCAATGACGTCAAGATCCAAAGTGCAAAGTTACGCATCCTATACTTCATTAAATGGCTTCATTTTTATTAACTCTGTACGCATTTTATGTTCAGCTTGGGCATGCCAGTTTCATCCCCCACCATTCCCAAACTTTCACTTTCCTTTGGTTTTAAAAAATTATTCGATATTTACCTTGAATTAAAAGAGAGCAAGAGGCAAATCTCTTCAAGCATTTTTGCAGGTCAATTGCAATTTTAGAACAGGATTGGAAGCAGTTTTTTAAAAAGGTTTTTTTTGTTTGTTATTAGATACTATTTATCCATAGTGAGTCTCGGCGATCTCGAAGATCTAACTTTACATAGCATCGTTTTAAGGTTGATTTTCACATAAGAGACAAAAGAAATTTGTAGGTTGTATATAAACATACTGTACCCCCAAAAGGCGTCCAAAATATTTTTCTCAATACGCTATTAGTATCAATAGCCCCTGTGAGAAATTTTTATAATCTGTTCGATTATTAGGTTCGTATCTTGATCAAATCAGCGTGAAAAAGTTAAATGATGGGTGAAATAAAAGTAAATATTTCCTATGGGTGCACATTTAGTCAACTCTGCAATATCACTTTGTGCAATATTTGAATGTAAATTTGTTTCCCAAAATATCTAATCTCTGAATCCGAGACAGAAGGGCCCTAGACAAAAGGGCCTTGGACATAAGGGCCTTTCTCAAAACGGGATTTTTCAAAATGGCCTTTCCCAAAACGACCCTAAATGAAAAGTTGGACAAAAGGGCCTTGAGAAATTTTTTCTTGGACATGGTTCTCAAAATTATTTTTAGTTTTTGTGTAATAAAATAACAACTCCAAAAACAAAGTTTATTAATTTAATCAAAAATATTAGCGTGGGAGCTAAGAAACAGTCTTGTTTCATACTATTGCTGAATCCGAACGTGGCTGAGAAATCACCGCTCTCTCTTATACTCTTCCCACCATGCCATCATAGAACGAACGTTTTATCACAATCATCTTATCTGGGTAGCCTGCTTTGCTTCGATAGCCCTCCCTACTAACGGTGAGGTCCACAAATGCTGTGTTGAGCCCAATACTTGCAAAAAGATACATATAATAAAAAAGTGCCTCTGTGATATGATGCTATCAGTATTAGTTAGACAATATCCGCAATTGAAAATTCAAATATTATGTACACTAAAAGAATGAGCTTCTCTGACTGTAAAGCAATCGAATGCTATCAAATGCTATTTCCCTGTTGTTCTGTAAAATCCGGTTGCAGAACATAAGAAAACATATTTATAAATTATTATTATTATTAATACTTTATTATCATTATTATTAGTTGAACTTGCTGTAACAGTAGTTGTAGTTGTAGATGTTCCAATAGTATTGTTGCATTTAAACAGTATTATTGTTTTATTTCTATGTAGAATAATTTATGATAACATGAAGATGTTCCGTTTCTATAAGCTTCACTTTACTCTCTGTCTACAAACGTAGTCCTTGTCTTTTCTCATGATAGTGAGACTACAGAGAGCGTCCTATCTCTAGCTATTCAAGTTATTAATAACTTTTATTCTGTTTTATTTTCATGCACTTAAATTCCGACGTACATCGGAATCGGAAAAAGCACACTGAAAGACGCAAATTGAACCCTAAATACAAAATAACAACATTATTACCATATGTTCGAGACATATATATGTTACGGTAAGCTTATTTTTCTTTTTCTGTCGATTACACACTGAAGTGATAACCCTATCTGTTAATCACTAACCATATGGAAACTGAAGGATTCATTAACAGTCGAATTTCTTATATGTTGCTGACAAAGACGGACTGACGTACTTGTCCCGTAAGTTTTCCCTTTCGTAAGATTTGCACTTCGTAATAAAAGCCTCTTCTACGCGCAGGGGAAACTTACGCTCACAGTTGCATAAGTTTTCCCTGTGCGTAAATTTTCCCTGTGTATTGATTGGCAGCTTTTTGTAATTTGCTTGTTGTTTCTCCCCATAAAGCTGCGTACACTTCTTCAAAAGCATGTGCCACTGAGTTTTCCACCGGCCAGACTCAGTACCACCGCGTATTACAGATGCGCTTCGGTGGTCCTGGTGCACTTTTGTGGTACTGAGGAAGAAACTGGTTAAATGAATTTTATTTTAGCAAACTAGTTTATCGTGCTTATTGCCTAAGCGCCACACCTTATACCGTCGCCCCACCCAACCCACCCCCCCCCCTCTCCCGAAAAAATGATTTCAGTATTCTATGACGATATATCGAACGCTGTGAGAGTATGTTTCGTCATAAATATTAACTGGTCGGATTACCCGCAAATTACTTTTCACATACCATAAGAGTAATCCGTGCTTTGACTAAACGTCTCAGTAAGGGTTGTCGTCTGCTCGGGACCTTAGTACCATTAGTTGTACTGAGGTTTCGAAGTGGCACTGAGGACCCGGTGGCACTGAGGACCCGACAAATTTTTTGTATGAACTCCTCGTCCCCGTCCCCGCCCCGCCCCGCCCCCATCTTTAATTGTGTCTTAAAATCACTGCTTCTTCCGCCCCCCCCTGCCACCCTGTTAGGCGACGCCGTCAGGGGTGGCATGGGATCTTTCATCTTCTTGTATTCCCACCGCCCCGCCCCCCACCACCCAATATGTTTATCTCAATATCTTACAGTTTTTTCATAAAATATACACAAATACATATGTCTATTCATAATTTTTTTTAAAAAAAATCAGATTTTCTTAAAATTTTCTACGAATACTCTTTACGTAGGCCTCTCTTGAAAATTTGGCTAAATTGGGGGCATCCAATTTTCAAAATGCTTCTTCACCCACAGATTAGATTGGCCTCATTTCCAGTTTTGCGCGATTGTTCTCTTGATGATTCTCTCTTGAAAAGTTACTTATTTGGAGGTCCGCCGAAAATCATCCAAGTGGAGGGTGTTGGCATTTACAATTTTTCAGTGGCTAATTTTCAAAATGCTACTTCTCCCACAATTCCTTTATAAATTTATAATTTTTTCTGCAGCCGGGTTTAGCAATATGACCACTTTTTGGCGACCATACAAGCCTACTGATACTTGATTCACTAGATCTCGGTTGGTCACAATGTCCCTGGCATTCTTACTTTGTTTTCATTTTACATATTAGATTTGTCATGTTTGAGAGGGAAAATAAACCATTATAACAGTAACAAAAATCATATTTTTCGAAAAAATCTAAGTGGTAGCATCGATGACCTGTTGGTGGGGCTGAGGCTCGGTTGGTGGTACTGAGGATTCGGTGGTGGTAATGAGGATCCTGTGGTGGTAGTGAGGACCCAGTGGTGGTAGTGAGGACCCTGTGGTGGTAGTGAGTACCCGGTGGTGGCCCTGAGGACCAGGTGGTGGTACTGAGGACCCGACTATTTTAAATTTTAGATTATGTTTTTTAGTGAGAATAAACCGTTAAAATAATGAAAAAGCTATCTTTTTATTTCGTAAAACGCTTTTTTACGAGTGAAAGCGTAGTTCGCGTTCTCCACCTGCGGTAACTGATGCATAAATTGTGACTCGAACGTTTCTTTCAGCTTAAAACCCCCTAATATAGCATTTTGAAGCGAAAAAAAAGTTTGGGTCCTCAGTATCATCACCGAGCCTCAGTGCCACCACCGGTTCTTCAGTACCATCACTATATTTTTTTCTGAAAGTATGCATTGATTGTTGGTTTTGAACGTTTCTTTCAGCTTAAAACAACCTAATCTAGCATTTTGAAGTAAAAAATAGTTTGGGTCCTCAGTGTGACCGGGTCCTCAATGCCACTTCGGAACTTCATTACCACTGGTAGTACTGAGGTCCCGAGCAGACGGTGACCCCGCCTCAAACGTCTTGGGGAATGGGATAACAGAGAAACAGACCCTCTCCATTTATTTATTTGCACTCTACCTTACCCCATCCCCCTAGAAAAAAGCCAAAACACACACACACAAACACACACACGCACACACAAAGTTCTAGAATTAATGTTCTAGAATTCAAATACATTCTGCGATGAATTTATCAAGGGGGATGGCGGGGGCACTCACGTACCGAATGGTTACCATGCGTGTCTACATTAGTTTTGAAGTTGTTAGTTAAAAAAAAGATTTTTTTACGGAAAGAAGCGTAAAAATGGCCTGTGCGTGGGAAATTCACGTCTAGTTATATTTCGAAAATGACTTTTCTACGCCTTTAAGGCGTAAAAATTCCATTTCAACTTAAAAATCAATTTACAAATATATAATCTAGAACCTGGATAGTTAAAAGAGAAAAAAGGACTTTTTTAGTGGATTAGTGGAGTAAAAATGTCTTGAGAGTCTGAAATTCATGTCTAGTTTTCTGGTTGAAATGACTTTTTTACGCCCTTAAAGGCGTAAAAAATGCCCTTTTAACTTACAGATAGATTTTAATATATCTTGCTTTAAGGCTTGATAGTTAAAAGAAAAAAGGCGTTTTTCCCGATACTGGCGTAGAAAAGTCCTGTGCGTAAGAAATTCATGTCTAATTTTATTTTTGAAATGGCTTTTCTACGCCTTTAAGGCGTAAAAATGACATTTCAATTGACAAATCCTTTTTTAAGTATATTACCTTGAAAGTGATAGTTAGAAGAGAAAAAAAAGACTTTTTGACGGATTAGTGGCGTAAAAATATAATGTGCCCCAGAAATTCATGTCTAGTTTCATTACTGAAATGACAGGCTGTTTTTACGTAGAAAAGGCTTTTTCTACGGGCAAGACTGTATATTTCACCTGTGAGCGCATTATTTCAATGATTTTCTCTCCATATACTGTTTCTTTGTTCCTTTTTCGATAGGGAGACACAATGTATAAGGCTGAATTTTTATTGATGCAGGGAAAAATTACGCTCCTGAAGCATAAGTTTTCCCTTTATAGCACCCGTAGAAAAGGCCATTTCTATGCACAGGACAATATTAAAGATAATGTGTTGACAGGTAGATTTTACGGGTTTGACCGTAGAAAAGCCCTTTTCTACGTAAAAACAGGCTGTTTTTACGCGCAGGGAAAATTTATGCAACAGTACTTGTCTAACTTATGTGATTTAGTCATATGACAAATTTTTTTTTAATATGGCGAGGAATGACCAACTCAACCGTAACACTGCAAATATCATGTGAACAATTGTCTTTTGAAATTAAACCAACGCTACCGGTTAAACGTTATAATCATTATTGCAACTTTCATTATTACACTATTAATATGGCTGTTTTAATGACAATTTTTCACGCATCTCTACTATTCATCATTTTCATTTCGTACGGCTAGTTACCGAAGAACATTCTGACTTAAATCAGAGGGATTTACAGCAGACAATAAGACACTTAAATGAGCAAACTTTCTGTTATCTATAATGCTTTCATTCATTGTCTAATAAGTTGTCTATGATTTTGAATGTGGTATAGTCTCACTGGATTGTGTTAAGTAAAACTGAACGGTTGCAATAGGGAATTAAAAAATAGCTTTAGTTTAGTTCTTGATTTTCAAATTTCAGTCCAGTTGTCCAAGAACTTTTCACATGGCCTTAAACTTTCTACAGGTGCATCATATAAATAAAGATTCTAAGCACTGTCACAGTAAAATCTGACATAAAAGGTTGGAATCGAATCGCTTGTTTTAAGCTTTGCCACACATGTTAAACGGGATGTTTCATATAAGCTATCCCAGTTCAACTTGTACACCCATGACAGACTGTGACACTTTGCAATAATACTAAAAATTGATTTATATATGTTCAAATCTGCTGAGGCTTAGACACATGCGCAGCTGAACGTTCCTTTGATGACTCTCCAAAAAGAGATTAATAAGACATTCATATCTTGCCATGTAAAAAATGTTTCATTCAGTTTTTGAAAAATATGTATAGAATAAATGCAACTTTTATCGCCTTCGCTACGAAAGTTTTTGTTTCTGTTACACTATCTACTTATTACCAGAATTTACTCCATTTTAGGCCAAAGGAGAAAATAATAATACCCTATACCTTTCAGCACTGTTAATTGCATGAAAAGACAACCTAATATGTTCATATTTTCATATTTGTAATAACAATCGCTAGTAATTCGCAATCTAACATGAGACAAAATAGACAAAAACAGATTCGGTTTTAGAAGTCTTTTGACAACTGGATATGTTTGTTTGAAATAGTAACTTTTGATTTTCACTTTATTTGTTCTTCATTATTAATATCATACAAATATAGACTATATTTGTTACAAATATCCTTCAGAATACGTTATAAAATGGTATTGAAGATTTGAGAAATCAAAAGTATTAAGGGTCAAATAGGTAAAACGAATTAATACTTTTCTACAGTTTTTTGTGTCACGCGGTTGCAAAAATCCTTTCACTTTGCAATAAAAAATATTCTTAAGTTTACCTTCAAAACGAAAAGGTTTTAACATGCTAAACAAATTTGAAATTTTTCCATAACCATAAAATACAGTGTTGGGCAATCAAAATTAGAAGTCGTTGAGTAACGTTTAGCCTACACGAACGGTTGATACAGATAAAGTATCTAAGCTTTTCAAAGCTCGCAACAAAAGGTAAAAAGGGAAGTGATTTTATGAAGAATTCTAAGCAGAGATTCATGAGTGGCTGATTGACAGTAATTGCTTCCTTTTTCCTTATATTATTACAAACATATGTTAGCAAGCTGATGTGTGTTTTAAATTTCTTAATCTCCAAGAAAATAGGTAGGTGTTAAGGAGATTAGCCCTATTTGCTGAAAAAATAAAACACAAGGTTTTGCTAAAGGTGGTACGAAATTGCATTGATGTGTAAAGTGTATAATTATTCGTACACAATCACTGTATGTTCCAGCTTGCTGTCAGCTGCGTGTACATGGATGTATATATTTGTCACATGACTAAAGTAAATCTTATTGGTCGATTCCCAGGCCAAAATTGCAAATAACTTTCTGGTCCAGCCATGTAAAATCTCTGACCTGTGTGAATATACAAAGTTTTTGCCTACACGTGACGTTACAGACAAAATTAAAATTTTCCTGATCTGAAATTTATCAGAAGTCCAAATAGAATATAAAAGAATACAGCATAAGACACACAATATAAGTGCTGTTGTCAGTTTTAAAGATAAGCACTCAAATACAATTTCTTTTTCTCGAGGCAAAAGACCGTTTTCAGGTAACGTTCCATTTTACCATGAGCAAGGTTCGGAGAGGTATTCAAGCATAGCTGTCAGTGTTGTTACCAGCAAGTGGCTGCGGGATATTATGGCTCCTTGTGCGCATTGATATAACCTGGTAAGACAAGGGGAGTGTTTATTTATGCAATGTGTATTGAGCTAGTTAGCGATGTTCATAAACACAGCTGTTAGCTTTTTGGATTTTTTCT
Source organism: Protula sp. h YS-2021 (assembly GCA_949752745.1). NCBI lineage: Eukaryota > Metazoa > Annelida > Polychaeta > Sabellida > Serpulidae > Protula > Protula sp. h YS-2021. Next base: position 76,716,845 of record OX457025.1, on the reverse strand, counting down.
CCTTTACTTTACTTTTCTTAGTAATTCTTTGTTAAAAAATTATTGTTCCTAATAACCGTTTAATAGTTTTGAATTAGCAATGAAAGTACACCTGAACACCTGACAAACTGTAAGTGGCGCGGTGTGCAGATATTGGCAGTAATATAATACACTGCCGAAATAAACTAGAACCGCATTTACACTGCCGAAATAAACTAGCGAAATGTTAAACGCTTGAAAAAAATTAAAACGCAAAAATACTGCCTTCAATGGGTTATTTCTTGAATAGTATAAAGTATTTTACAACATGCATGCAGTGTGTTATGCAACTATGTACAGAGCTTATGGCACAGCATGTATGCGGCTTATAATATTCTAAAAAATCGGACCACTGTCAAGAAAAAAACTCCATAGGTTGATAACTCAGTATCAGCCAAATATATTAGCAAACAACACAGCTTGACTACGTCTTATAAGCCGAATAGTGTTTGGTTTTTTGTTGACTTAAGGTTTGAGTGACTGATCAGGCACACGCTGTGTTATCTGTTTACGCAGTGAGAGCTCGCACAAAGCTGAGCAACTGTGTGGTGTTCTCTTTTCACGTGGCGTTTTAACAAAGAAAACGAAACAGAAGACGAAAATGAAAAGTGACATGCATACGTTCAGATCAAGCTCTTCATAAGTCCCAAGATTCATGGTCCTGGGGCCCATAGTGTCAGAGAAGAAGAAGACACAAAAACTGTCAAGAAAAAAAGGACGAACGGCTGCTCGCACAAATTCATATAACCCTTGCAAGCTTACAGCTTGTCAAGTGTTAATTAGTACATTAAATGAATAGCATAAAAGACAAAGAGCTGCTATGATTTTTTCTTTTTAAGGCATAGCTGAAATACTCAATGGACGATAATTTGGAAGTCTGTGATGGGTCATCTAACCCATTGCTGCTGGTAACAGACAAAATTTGCCGAGACAAAACCAGCACTGGACAAAATCCACCCTGAAATTTGTAGATTTGCACAAACTGCCATAAAATCTGTTGTGTTGTATTATGTCGAGCTAGGATTTAAATAATCTTACTGCTACCAATTTTCAACATCCATCATTATCGATACCAAACTTTTATTCTATACATGCTCACCAAGTCAGCAGATTCTTCCACTGGTCAGTCAGAAGAGAATATTTTACTTTGCCAGCTAAGCATATTGCAGGAACTTGTTTACTTATTATTAACTTCCTGGCACACTTATTCAGATACAAATTGTCAGTGATCACCAGATAAGGCTTGAACAGGTGACAACGCACATTTTAAGACATTTCAATAGTATGGAAGTGGTATTAATATTTTTTATATATTTAGAAATACATAGTATCAATGTAAGTTGTTTCAGAGTCTTTCACTGTCTTTGAAAGTGGTGTGGCGAATGAAAGGTCTGGATCTCTTCCAGAAAATGTTCAAAGGATTATTGTTTAAAGTAGAGTATGCAACACATTTCCACTATTATATTGTAACCGGAAGACAGCTTACAACATCATGTTATCATGCTGAGAAATGGGGGCGGTGCTAGAGTTGCTACCGTGGGGTAGGTGGTGTTGGTGGTTACATCTCTAGCTGTTGCACAACGGGTTGTATGGGATGCGGGCTTTTTCGATGACCATCTTTCTGGGCTGAGGGCTCAAACTTAACCTATATACTTAATGATTTACTCTGTGTTTTATTTGGCAGGGGCATATCGGGAGGGCTGAGTGACTTGTAGTCTCTACCAGCGCCATTGAATCAGCACCTGTATTTACCTTTTATGGTACTCAGGATATTGAAACGGACTGTTAGAGTAATTGATGGCATTTTTTACGATTTCCCGTTATTAGCATAGATATGTATTGCTCTTGAGAACCGCCAAGATAAGTAAAACGCAGTTGTTACCAAGATTCTTGGGCAAAATTTCCTGCAGATGCCAATGCACTACAGTGGATATTATTTACGGATATGAGGATACCCATTCTGGTTTGGACAATGAGAAATTTTGACTAAAAGAAAATAAATAAAACTTTAATTTGAAAGCAACATCTAAATATAAAAACTAGACCGTTTTCGCTACCGAGTAGCGAACATTACACTTAGAATGGCGACAAAAACTCAGAACTCAGATAAAATTTATAATTGACCATGAACGAGGAGGCCAAGGTCACTAACGCACATCCTATTTTTCGTCCTTTAGACCCAAAGGGTCGAAAATAATTTCAAAATCGCTCGATCTCTAACCAGTTTCAGGTTTTTGGCATTGACCATGATCAAGGAAGTCCAAGTTCACCGAGATATTTCTTACTCTTTTAGGCACAAACATTCGGAAATAAGCGCAAAATCGTTCTATATCTAACCGTTTTTGAGATAGTGTTCATCTTCCGGTTTTTTATATCAACCATACCCAAGAGGCCAAGGTCACCGAGGTACCTCTTACGTAACGTTTTTATGCCAATGGGCGAAAATAAGCTCAAAATCGCTCTACCTCTAACTGTTTTCGAGATAATGGTCAATTTCCGGTTTTGGCATTGACCATGACAGAAGAGGTCAAGATCACCAGGGCACCTCTTACATAACATCTTTTAGGCCCAAATCGTTCTGTCTCTAACCGTTTTCGAGATAATGGTCAGCTTCTGTCTTTTTTTACCTTGACCACGACCAAGGAAATCATAGTCACCGAGGTATCTCTTACACAATGTCTTGTAGGCCCAAAGGGTCGAAAATAAGCTCAAAATCGCTCTAACCGTTTATGAGATGATGGCCAACCTTTCACTGAGGTCAAGGTAAAAAATTGCGGATTTCACGACTTTTCATCGTATATATTTATATATACTGGCAAATGGGGGAAAACTGAAACGATGCAATCAAAATATCAAAATGCACACAAGTTATAATCACTCTCAGAGTGGGCGGGTGGGCGATCAATATGCCTATGCTGATATCCATGTCCATTTCTGCATATAAAATGTTAAATAGAAGCGAAATGTTGAACACTTGACAAAAATTAAAACGCAAAAATACTTCCTTCAATTGGCTATTTCTTGAATAATATATTGCAAACAACACAGCTTGAATGCGTCTAATAAGCCGAGTAGTGTTTGGTTTTTGTTGACTTGAGGTTTTATTGGCTGATCAGGCATACGCCGTGTTATCTATTTACACAGTGAAAGCTCGCATAAAGCTAAGCAACTGTGTCTTCTGTGTTGTGCGATAAATGCTCCATATTTACTTGCAAAAAATACACTCTTTTCACATGGCGTTTTAAACAAGAAAACGAAATCGAAGAAGAAAATAAAAAGTGTCATGCACACGTTCATATAACGTGTCTCAAGTCCCAAGTTTCGTGGCCCTAGGGCCCGTAGTGTCAGCTGAGTAGATGACACAAAAAATCCGTACACTGTCAAGAAAAAAAAAGATACCAACGGCTGCTGGCACATATTCAGAAACACCTTGCAAGCCACAGGCTTGTCAAGTGTTAATGAATTTCTAAAAAAAAGTGAGCTGGACCAAATAGAATGATTGTGCTACTGCCAAGTATGGTCGTCATAGCCCTAGGAGTTCGCCTGATGAGGTTTTGGCGAAAAAAAAGGAATCATACGGAAACACATACGGAAACGAATCGTACAAATTAAAAAAACTAGAGTATTGAATATCTCCAAGGGAAATAACTCACCTGCACACGGTTTCCAGTTGTGATTCTCCTAGCAACAACAAATATCAGTATTTTATCCGCTTTTTTCAGTGTTTAGTCCCTGATCAGTATTTAGAATATTGACTATTTCCTGACAGGTTATTAAGTTCTTCTTAAAATAAGAACATCACTGCTCATGTGATTTTCTCTTATACGCCATCGATATAAATATATTTTAGTTATTTAATTGCTTACAAATCAATTTGCAATCAATAATTCCTAAGCCGCCTTTGTTTACATTCGTAGCTTGTTTTCAAAATGTATACAAATTACGTTCATAACTTTCAGCATCTGTTAATATATCGCTTTACATAATTTGAACATATGGGTCACCTTATAAAAACTATTTTTCCAGGTAACAAAATAGCATCAACTGTGAAGTGACTGTTCAGCCGTTATGTGAACATCAAGAGACAAGCTGTTACAGGTTTTATTGTCGGGCAAATTTCTACTGTTATTTTATATGGTGATGCGTCATAAACCATCGCTTGTCCCCTCTTCATATGATATAAATCTTAAAAGACATTAATTTAATTGAAAAACTGTATCTATCTCAATTGCAGAATATTTGTGCGAATTATAGAATAGTAATAGTTTTAAATTAAAATCAACTTTATTTTAATGAGCTTATACCATTTATAGCGTTCCACAAGATACTAATTAATGTGTAGTTTAAAAGTGTTTAGGTTTATGTTTATTGATTGAACTGCTTTAATAAATCTCAATGCCAGATATATGCTGCAGAGCAGAGGTTCTGACCCCACCTCTCCCCCCCCCCCGCCCCGCTAACCCGCCCGCACTTTCCAGTAAACACAGTCTCGATTCTGGGTAAAAAAGTTACCACCTCACCCTGAGGTAGCGTCCTGAGGCATTCTAAGATAATGTACTATGTGCTGTTTTAAATATAAAGTTATATACAAATTACTACTGCAAGATTACTTATTATTGTCAGCAAAACTGTCTACGCCCACGTCAGTAGTAGTTCCTCAAAACAATTAGCAGAAATAGAGATTCTGTGTCATTATCGCAATTTTTGTCTCAATAACAGGAAGGCGTGAGCATTTCAAATTGTTACAGGAAAGAAGCAAAGTGGTGATAATTAAAATGGCGTGATCATTTGTGTTCATAGCATGGCTCTTACTTTGGTTCAGGTCACGAAGTTAGGGTACTGGTGGTGTGATTGGGAAAGGGGTGGGGATTCAGGGGCATGGCATATCAACTTAATGTCGCTGCATTCTGGAAGGAGGGGGGGGGGGAGATTCAGGACATGGCAGATCCACTCAATGCCGCGGCATTCAAAGGTTTTGAAATCCATTTCAAATTTTATTTTATTACAAAGTTGCAACGATGGAAATTCTTGCGTTGTTTTCTAACGGCTAACCCCTGAGGCGGTTCGATCTGCTTGACATTAGACCTTTCTGTGCCGCTGGGATTGCGAGAAAATTCTATTCTTTTTGGCAGACAGAAACTACATTTTGTATCAATCCGCTTTGCATTTATACATGACAAATTGATTTTTCCAGGGTTCAGCTGTTAAATGACAAACTTAATTCATCAATTCTGATTTATTTAATAAAGCAGTGTTTTATAAAGAATTTTGCTGTTTTGAAAAAAAAATGATATAAAACCTATTGACACAGTGGTGTATTTTTAGATAGAGAATGCATAAGAATTCAGATAATTGGTTTCTACTGGTGAAGATTAAGGATGACTAATGTACGTAATACTGCATTAGCATCCTAATAATACTTCCACAAACCGCTATAGTTTCGTTGAAAAAGCACTTATTTGTTCCGGAAGATGTGATTATCATGGTCTGGCCACATCATTTGCTCACCCATGCGCCGAAGATAACACAGAGCAACAACCGTTAGCTTATCTGAATGCCAACAACACTGCTTGGTCTGGTGAGGCGCACCTAGAATTCACCTCGTTATGCTGGATGCATTCGGGCATTAATAAGTTATTATTCATAAACATTTTCACCTTAATAAATATAGTCAGGATTTTTGAAATCACTGTTTCAACCCCCCTCCCCCCTCCCCCCCCCCCCGAAATATAAAAATGTTTAGTCAAATACAACCTTAAGTTAGCTAATCTATTGAAACTTGACAGATTTTAATCTGAGATGCTAAAGTTTATTATCAAATAGGACAGACTGTTTTTATGCTACTTGTTTTATATATTCATTTTTGTTTTGAATTGTCAACTGTCCTTAAAAATAAGAACACCAAATTCTAAAGACTTAGGTTTCAGGATAATTTTGGGTGAGCTGATTTTTATAATTTTCCTTATTATTTTGGCTTTATTATTATATCAAGACCTGCCATTTGTTTTCTTTCTTTTCAAATTGTGCTAAATAAAACCGAGTAGAGTGAAACAATCTTTATTTTATATGCTTTATATTAGTGTGTTTTATTCCCGGTTAAAACTTTCAACTCCATTAATAAATATAATCAAAAAGAACTAACGGAAAATGTTCTGAACAAACATTTTTATGTTACTCCAGATTTGCTTTTAATTTAGAAACAGAAGTTCGACCATGCTTGTCTTGAAATCACATTTTTTGTTCACCAAGTGAGAAAGCACAAGCACTCATTTTATTTTGATGTAGATACAATGTAATGCAGTCGTAGAGCGCGGTCCTGTAGAATCTGGTCATCAGGAGAGATGAGTGAAAACTCCCTCAATGCGATACTAATTGTTACATTGCATCAATTTGAAGCCTTATTAAGGCATCAAGCCGCACAATAGGACTCATTCCCCTGGTATCACACACCCTAGACGGGCCGAAACAAGAGCCGAGATGATAACGAGCTCCGTTGTATCCCGTTGTAAACATTTCCACGTCTGTCCAACGTCTATTTCAGGTCGAGACCTCTGTCGATCAATTTCCAACCGCTCTAATAGTTGCGGCTTGTTGTTTTTCATCGGGACCAAATCGCATAGTTTATCCATCTTTGTGGCAACGCTGGATAGACTTGGACGTTGTTTAGACATCAGTGGCACAACAACAAAAAGTCTTGTCAGATTGTCACTCATCGGAAGTGGCAGCCATGATAGGCCTTTCAGAAAATAAGTATTTTTACAGCCCACTTTTGGAAATTAGGCAAAAAAAAAAAGTGACTGCGTCCATCTATATCTTCTAACATATGGGATGACCTATGGGCGGGAGCTACATTAATTGAAGGGTGGCCATGGTAACTCAGGAATGCAGATTTCACATGTCTATAGGACAACCTTTGCCGCCGTCTATGTTACGCCGCTCTCCCAACCTCAACCCAACGTCGGGGAAAAGGCATTGTTTCAGCTTTTATAAGCAATAAATTCAATTCTGACCACCGGTCGCGACATATATCGAACATCACATGTTCAATGCAATTTCAGCTCTGGCATACAGCCTGAAGGACAATCTTTATCGAATGCCATTTTCACATATATCAAAAATTAATTTTTTGCTCTCAAAAATCGATTTTTTATCAAGAATTAATTTTTGCTATCTGCAGTTCTGTTTTTGATATATCTAAATTATTCTTGTTCTCAAAAAAAATTCTTGATATCAATAAATATTTAAAGATATCAAGAAATATTTATTGATATCTAAAATGATTAATGACCTCTAAAATTGATTTTTTGAGGATTCTTTATAGCAAAAATGAAATATTGATAGCAAAATCTCAAATTTGAGCCCAATAATTTATTTTCTTTTTATTGATAACAAGAATTTATTTCAGGTATCATTATTTCAGAATGGGACTTTTTTAATCTATATTTTGAAATCTGCAAATTAATTTTTGATATCAAAATATCAGTCTATTGTTATATGAAAAATTCAGAAGCACACATCTATGGAATGCCGGTTTCACATTTATTACGGAATTATTGATATCAAGAATTAATTTTTGATCTCAAAAATTAATTTTTGATCTCAAAAATCCATATTTTGATATCAAGAATTCATTTTTGCTATCTGTAATTGTATTTTTGATATCTCGAAATGTATTCTTGATCTCAAAAAATAATTTTTGATATCAATAAATATTTAGAGATATCAAGAAATATTTATTGATATCAAAAATGATTTATTGATATCTAAAATTGATTTTTTTAGATCAAAATTTTAATTCTTGACAGCAAAAATGAAATATTTGAGAGCAAAATATAAATTTTGAGCTCAGTAATTCATTTTCCTTTTATTGATATCAAGAATTTATTTCAGATATCATTATTTCAGAAGGAGATTTTTTAATTTGTATTTTGAAATCTGCAAATGATTTTTTGATCTCAAAAATTGATTTTTGATGTCAAAATATCAGTCTAATTCTTTAAATAAAAATTCAGAAGTACACATCTGTAAATTAAAAATGACTGATCCTTGTATACAGAATCTTTCTTTAATTTTTTTACTGTATAAAAAAGAAGCAATTCTCGAGATCAAAAATTGTGTTGTTATTATTGATTTCAATAATTCAAGTTTTCATCTCCACAATTTAATTGACGATTCGTTAAATGTTATGTAAATGTGTGTCTCCCTTAAGATTTTTTAAGTTTGTAAATTTGATTTTTTGATCTCAAAAATAAATTTTTGCCATCTAAAATTCAATTATTGATAGCAAAATATAAATTGTTGAGATCTATATTGACTTCTTGATATCTTGAATTATATTTTGATATCAAAAATAAGCATTAAATGTTAAAACGGCATTCCATACACACCTGTGAATAAGATAATGACTGATCGTTGTATAAGAATCTTTTTTTATTTTTACTGTACAAAAAAGAAGCAATTCTTGAGCTCAAAAATGGGTTGTGATCATTCATATCAATCAGGTTTTCAACTCCAAACGCAATTGATGATCCTATAAATTTTATATTATTATTTCAATTGCATTTGATGTAATTCGCGAATTAAGGAAAATTGTTTCAGATGCTTCGTTTTAGTTTGCCAATAATTTGTGCTTAAAAAAAGCCACTTGAGCAATGCATGATTATGGCATCACATTTTTTTTAAAAATTTACATATATTTCATTTTTAGGTAATATATTGTAATGGTCAAATAACGTATAACACATTTTAGACGAATGCCAGAATATAGTTTAATCAAACCTGCAGTACAGACCATCCCCTATAAGGCACACCAGGTTGTGGCTTTAATATGCCGGGTATTTAATATGGTGTGAAACTACATACCTGAATAAAAACAGGCCTAGAAATTATCCACTTTTATCCATTTGATAAAACGGTTTAGCTTCTCAATATTGTGTTCAATCTTGAATCTGTATGGCTTAAGCTATATTTCTTTATTTTTATTTATTTTTCCTTGCTGGGATTGTATATTTCAGACAGTCAGTCCATTGGTGGCAGAACAGAGGCTGCTTTCACAGATGTGAGAACCGACAATAACTGTCTGTTGGTTGGCTCCAGCTATCAAAAAGGGACCAATGCGTTATTGTACCCCAAGCTGTAAAGACTTCTGCAGATGCCCTCGAAGACTGTCTCTGTTTGTTTTTATTCTGTCTTTGCTGCTGTACAAAGCAGCAAATAATCTTCAAATGAAGGGTACGCCCAACCTGTTTGATTCTTACATAGTTCTCTTTAAGGAATGGAGTTCGCGTCAGAAACAGGTATTAATCCTATCGAAGTGCAATGTCCACAAATGAGAGTGGGGGTAAATTTGCGTGGATTCCGATACAAAAGACTGTATATCGCAGGATAAAGTCACTCACGTTATTATTCACGTTAAAAGTATACTCCTGATTTATTGTTGCACTTTAAGGCAGGCACTTGTCAGCTTGATTAAACATATCTGGATATATATTCATCGAGAAAGCAAAAGTGCCTAAAAGCCTTACAATAAACCGACGCTGAACTGTTTTATAATAACTCTGAACAGACAATGTATACATACATTGTTTGTTATTATAACAGACACTGCAACGGATCGGGGTGCTCAAGAATGTGTGGTCGCTTATGAGGCTTCCAGGGAGCCTTGAGCACTGGCATGCCTCCTTCGACAGGACTCCAGGCGTTCAGCGTTTGGGATCACTCATGTGTTTTAACATGTTTCAATTTGTTGTGTGTTCATGCCTACAGTGTATGAACTTCGAATGGCTCTTTTAAGCATAATTTATATTATTAAGCTTAATTTGTATTCCCAGGGAACTGTTACATAATTCAAGCCGTTAATTTTCATATCATAAAGTTTTTACGCCATAAAAAAATATCGAGCTCAAGTTAGGGAGTTGGGTGTAAGCAATTCTCACCGATATTTAGTATAGTGAAGCTGCCATATAAGGAACGCCTTCGGGAGAAGAATAAATATTCAATTTGAAGAGGTGAATTGTGGAAGAAACTAGACCGAATTTCGCTACTACGTGCCGACACAGCACCACATAAGACCGTCACAGTCATAGCTAACATCAGAAGTTGCCTTGAACTCAGGACCAAGGTAACTTCGTGGAATTTCATTCAAATCTCTAAGCGTTTCCAATATATGCAGGTCATTTGGAAATCAAGGTAAAAGTAGACATCATAGTTGACATACTACTCACCAGGTGGAATGCATAGAATTAACCATGATAGTATTTCGTATTCACCTACTGAGTATACAATTACACTATACCACGTTGTACATGAGTACATTATGGTTTGAATGACACTTGTTTTACATACTTGCATTTTAAGTTTTTACAGACTCAAAACTTATTTTGTGCGCTCGTTTCTGACATCTTTTTCCAGAAAGATATTTTTACGTTACAGTGTTGAAATGGCTATTTCGTGAGCAACACCGAGAAATAAGTGTCATTCAAACCCTAATGTACTCATGTACAGCGTGTAATTGTATACTCACCAGGTAAATACGAAATACTATCATGGTTAATTCTATGTATTCAACCTGGTGAGTAGTATGTCAACTATGCGCTTCCGTACGGACTAACCCTTGTGTTACTCAGTACTCAGTAACAGGATATCTTAGCTCTCCGGATATCTTGCACCCCCTTTCTTACAAGATATCCTAGGATATCGTGGCCCTCTCTAGCTCCTGCTGTGGAAACCAAGTTATCCCAGGATATATTGGTCCCCTGTTAAGACAAATCTTAAAAGAACGTATGTTTTATATATTTTATTTCTTATCAAACTGAAACCTATACAGTAAATACGACCAGCATCGTACAAAAAAAAATGAAATAAAATTACGGCAACAAGAATTACGATTGCAGTTCTACACTAACAGGTATTTGTTTGATTACGAAATTCTGTTTACTATTGTGTAAGTGAAGTTTCCATGTGAAGATATTTCAGAGGGGCCAAAGATATCGTAGGAGGCGAAGATATCCTAGAGGGGACATCTCCGAGGGCCAACCGATCCTGGAAAACCGGTAAGAAACCGAAAAGTGAGGTCAAGACGCACTCTAATGAGATCAAAACGCGATCTCTGACGGTTGCCGAGATAATACAATTCACGGTAATATAACTTAAAGGTCAGATCGAGAAACAATTATTTGTGCAACTTAGTATAGGCAAAGATTTGGACAGTGAGGTCAAAATCACTATGCCTTTAGCCATAGGTCAAAGTTCGGTTCGAATTTGATTCAATATCACCAAAGGTTTCCGAATTAACACAGGTTACTTGACCTTTAGTCTTGAAAATTTATGTCAAAGTTCAAACCACATGTAGCTCACAGATGGGGTAGAATCCCAAAAAAAAAAAAAAAAAAAAGAAAAAAGATAAAGGCAAGTTTTCGGTATTTATTCTCGACATGCATAGTTAGGGTCAATGTCCAAAAATTATTTATAGTTTGTTATTATCAACCGAAGAATGTTTCCGACCATGTTGGTACCTAAAGTTGGAAATGAGCTCAGATTCTTTCATCGTTTTTTTGAGATCAGAGGATTTTTATGACGCATTTTATTGTATATTGACCATGATGTCGAAGATCAAGGTCAATTTTTATCGACGGTCCAAGTTCCTGTTATCTTATACGTGTTCCCAGAGTTTGGATTTTTGTGCCAAAACGTAGCAGTCTGGAAATCACACACACACACACAGATATATCTGTGCATATATTTTGACTTAGATATATATAAAGGTGAAAGCAACATGTAATCCTAGGATTTCATGCCGGAAATAATAGGAAACGTGACGGAAAAGACATGCTCCTTGTTAGAGGTTGTTCTTCAACGGGAGGTGTTCCCTAACGCAGGTGTCGCTGTACTAAATATTTAGAAATAACAGTGGACTAATCATATTTAGAAAATCTTAAGAGGCATTAAGATCTAGAATTACTTTAATATATCGCGTTTGCAAAGAATCACCGGGAATAGAATAGACTTTATTGGTAACAGATAGTGTTTACGGTGTAATTTTCAATAAATGGATAGATTAAATCTCATTTTGATAGTAAGCAAATAACTACAAGTTCGCGCACTCAATATCTGAGCGATAGAAAGACAGTCATACAGACAGATATAGATGGAAGTGAGCAGGTGAGAGACAGAGAGGGGGCAGGGGGGGGGGGGGAGAAAGGAATGAAAGCAGAGTGCAGGGGTAGAGTGACACGGAAGAAACAGGGAGGGAGGGAGGATAGAGATTTGCAAGAGTGATGGCTTCGGTATCACAGATAAGTTACAGATGAAACATAGAAGTAAAACATTACAATCGATTTTTTGTTACTGATAGTAGATTCAACTTCGAATTTAAGATCACATCAAAGAAAAAAGATGATATGAATGCCTAGCGTCGACGAAATAAAGCACAATAGCTAGACAAACCGTCTTCCCCCTCCCCTAGCACTGCGGTTTTAACAAGCACCACTTTCACGTTGACTTGTTTCTCTAACATCCATACGAAAAAATCGTGCAGCAGACAGGGCGAAATCATCGCAAGCAATCATATAAAATCGATTCACAGAAAATGTATCTGTTTGTTTGTCAATGCAAATTTTATTCATATATATATATATATAAAGTAAACAATTTTCTTGGTAACATTTTGATAAGCTGCAAATCACAACCTGCTTTAAGTTCTTTCAACAATAACGATGAAGGAACAGCAGAATGCCTGATAACATAACATAACATGCCTGATAGCGTAGCACGTTTATCGTGTGAATGCCCCCTAACAACTGGAGGACTAAACTCTTACAGATATGCCTGCAAACATATATGGAAATGTATATGAATATGAAATCATTTGATTAAAAACTACTCCAATTATAATCACTGGGTTACATGAACACTCCATCTGATTTAGGGGTGTGACGTTTCAGTCCGAAACCGATCTTGAATCTCCGAGTGTTTAAGTTTCGACTGATACTGATTTATACTCGCTTAATCCAACCAGATAAGCGCTGAACTGTCACACCCCGAAACAAAGCTTACTGAAAGGAATAAGGGTTTAACAAGAATGCACATTTATTATGACACTTCACACACTTTAAGTACACAACTTTTAGGTACTATTTATAAGAGTACATATGACACAGGAAAAACTCCATCTATTCATGAGCTCGAATTATTCCCACGGACAATATTTCATATAGTTCAATAATAAGAAATGTAACCTTTGGGCCATACCCAACATTAAATATAATGCTTTCTTTAAATTTATTGGAAAATTTCAGTGTCGGTTAGCATCAAACACTTTATTCATTTCAAAAACTTTTTTTTTTCAGCCTTAATGTTAAATATTTGACTTCGCTTTTTTGGCCTCTCTGTAAGTACTTAGTGTCATGAACATAGCAAATATCAGGTCAGTGTTTTACATATTCATGCCCTGCTTTTGAGCTTCAAATTCGGTATGCAGGTAACGCCGTCCTAACGTTAATTTTTTGCAGCCAGTGGAGGGTTGTTTTTTTTTTCCACTCACAAATTTTAAATGCGGCCGGCTCGAACCCGTTTACTTTCCGTATAGAAGTCATTTGCCCCGGGATGAGAAACATGGTAATTTTCTTGCGCGTCAGTGCTCGATATGTCCTCATGACGCCACAAAACACGACGTCGCGCGTACATTCGCACTTGAATTGGATAGAAATCTTAACAGCCAGCAATGAGCCACGTGATAATTGCAGGAAATTACTGCAGTGTATTTTGTAACCAATTACAGATAACTCACTGCCTTCTACAGGCAAACCTAAGCACAAATGCCTTAAATCCTGAAGAAGAAATGAAGCAGAACTTCGGCATATCAACTAAACGCGAACTGTTTTATTTTAGATTACAGGAACCAGTGTGAAAAAATAACCACGACCCCCCCACCAATTAAAAAACCTGTCTGCAATGTGTAAGCATTGTCACCTTCAAATTGACCCAATATCGAAGAATGGGACGACGGGGTGGGAGCAAAGGACACGAGTATGTGTTTGAAATGCTTAGTCTGTCTTGCTCAGCAATCAGATTCAACAATCATCTAAGATAATAAATAGGGAAAAGCGTTCAGGGTCCACTGGGACCACACGCCCCCGCCCCCCCGCGGGGAAAAGACTGCAGCCTCTTTGTGCTCTCCTCCCAGCTGTTGCGAGTAGCTATTTTCTCTTATACTTCATTTACGTCGATGGGTTCGCTCGATAATACCGTGTTTGATCCGATAACTTCGAAGTACAGTGCGACTGGTCTTATAATTTATAGCTCCGTGTTTTTGTTTTTATTTATTTTTTTTGTGTGTGTATGTGTTTGTTTGTTTTTGGGCAATTCAATAACTCTGAAAATCGATTTCTCTCGACACGATCAAGCTATCAAGTGGTCACTGTGTGAAAAGTTCAAAACGATGCATACCAGTCACACAACACATCTGATCCTGAAACAAACCTGGCAAGTTTTTCCAACAATGAAAATAATTTCTTTAAAATCTATTGCACGAATGCCATATTTCTGCACACAACACAACAAGTTTAAACCAAATTTAAAGCTTTAAACTGAAAAAATACAGTATTTTCTGTCAACGACGGTTATTTGCTCCGACACACAAACATAAAATTAAAAAGATTTAAAATAAAAAATGTTGGGCAATAATTATATAGCACAAAATAAAGAAATCCACGTCTGAAAGTTGAAACCCTGCACAGTGCAAATGTAAATTTTCTGGTCTCAAAATAAGCAAAATCCCAAGTATCTGACAAACAGGTCATTAAAGATTTCTTCAATAACATTAGACCGACACATTTTACGCCGAACTTATAATAATAACAGATCCGGATTTGGGCACATTAGGGATAAAATTATCACAGTTCGAACACAGATATATTAGTTAATTCTTTTAAGAAAGTCATTTGGCATTACCAACGCTTATAGTAAATTTACTACTTCTGTAAAGTTTGAAAGCAACGTACGTGACGTAAAATACAAACACACAACACACCGTCTGGTCCCTTTGATTTCAGGATATGCATTTCCGGTGTACAGATTTTTCTTAGACTTTACAGTGGTGCATAGTATTAAACCTAATGGCATCTCGATATACACAAGATAAGACTACCCAACGCACACGGAGACTTGTTCCTCACTTCAGTCTTCAAAACGTTGGGAAAAAAAACAATTATCTTGTATTATCGCCCAGTAAAAAGCGGCCACTATATTTAAATCTGTTGGCTTGGCTTAACCTCTACTAGGTTCTACCTGACGTAGTAGAGCCATTATCAAAATACCGACAAACTCTTACAAAAAAAGAACATCTATTACTTTGGGACAAAGGAAGTACCTGATGATGTGGGACGCAGATCCGCCAGTTTCAGCTGTAGACAGTTCTCTAACAGATACACAACTATTCCATTATACAATTGTTTTTATATCACTTTCTATACATACATAATAATAAAAGGTACAAACTCGTTTCATATTAAAGATACTTTTGACTATCGAAAACAACATTTATTCAACGTAAACACAGAATAACTGTAGCCCCCATTAAGTGACAGTTTTCTGTTCTGCACAGCACCAACAAATCCCAAAGGGCATAATTTCACATAAAAAATACAGCATATTCTGCTATGTGTCAATGTAAAGCATAAAACTATTTCAAAACGCTTCACGGTGGCGTAAGCACAAACCATATAACGCCTCCAAACTATATATTTTCCGGGCTGTCATTTTGAATCCTACGTAAGTTTTAAATATATGCAACTGATTACTGGGATCAGTAACTTACAGATACTAATACATACATCGTTATACATACAAGATACACATATACTGCTATAAGTATTCTGTCAGAGAAACGAAAATCTCTACAGTTGTGCATCTTTGGTTAATAAGCTTTGAACGCACATTTTAACCTCACAGATTTTACCAACTTTTGATTATGTGTAAAGAATTAGTTATTTCTTATTGAACGTCTTAAGTGTTTTTTTTTTTTTTGCGTTTAAATGTCAGATTTAAAACAACACTCTTCTCAGTCAGGTAAAATAAGACCACAAAAGAAAGGGAGAAACTCTTCTCATAAATTACTCAAAACAAAAGAATTCTTACAATACCAGATTCGGGTCCATTTTCACAAACGCTACATATTTCATAACCCCTGTAACACTCATGTCCCTCGCGCCTTCCCTGAATGTCCCGCAACATTTACCATGACTAGGAGTGACACAGTCTTTCCGGCTACGTTTAGATTTTCGTTGACACCTCCCCCCTCTTCCCCCTCCCCCTCCTACCCCGTACGGTTCATTCAGCTTACACAACATCTTCGCGATCTGAAAGAAAGCAAACATCAACAGCGATTAAACACAAAAATAACATTAAAATATTTCCACATTACCAAGAAAACATACTGGTCCAAGGACAATGCCACCAGCCGAAAGAACATTACTTCAACAGGTACATTTAAAAGCCACATCAGAAAGTCTTTCAATAATTTCATCGCAATCTTTCTTTCTTCTTCATTGCAAATTTGTCAATAATTATTATTATTATAACACTTTCATTTCGTTCTAAAAGCAATCTTTTCTGAGTTATAAAAGCAATTTGAACTTTATCGCTATAAATGTCGTTAAAATGCAATGCCCAACTGATTCCCCTCCCCCACGCGCTCTCAAACATCACAAAAATTGTTGAAATATCCCTGAGGCAACGGGGGTAAGTCTACTCGCTCTAAAACAGTAAACCAGAACCATAACGGAGTTTAATTGATATAACATTCTAAATATAGAATAGCCAATGAAAACTACGGGATCACAACTTAATTTCCTCTACGGCGGTGACCCTACCGCACGTGCACAGGTAGGTTAAAAACACACACATAAACATATATAATTTTTTTTCTGTCTAAACTATTGACTCTACATGGCCTGTATTCACAAGGCACGGCTGCACGGTTAACATATTCCGTTAACTGCTCCGTACAGTGCAGTACGCAAACAGATCTCTCAAAAATTGATGAAACATTAAATTTGGCTTTTTAAGCAAAATACAAAAGTAAGCCCATCTAAAAAGCAAGGATTTAGCTAGAACAGCTACTTTCCGCTGCCTAGCATAAAGTGACATGTACTTTCCGCTGCCTAGCATAAAGTGACGTGAGCCGTTAACGTTCTGAATACAGCGGCACAAGGATAAAGCTACAAGCATAAGTGATACATGTACATGCGTAATATGGTGCATGGGGGTTTCCGCTCTCGCTTCTGTTTTCTGTCATTTGATCAAATCAAATCCTGGACATGCAACACTTGTTTTGTAGAGGGAAAATTCGCAATTGCACTTTCGCAGCCGGACGACTGGAAGTCGTATGCAAACGGGATGCTTCACCCACGACACCCCCCCACCCACACATACTCTATAACAAGTTTGTCCAAGGACAAAGTCCCAGCTTACGAAAAGCAATAAGACCCATTCCAGCGTGCATGAGCGAAGGAATTTCCCCGAAATATCGGGCTTCAAAAGATGAGACGGCAAAGAGCTAGCTCAATAATTAATTTAGCACCGGACCAGAACATAGACCGATAAATGCATACAAAGATTTCTTTACGTGAAAAATGGGGAACAGATTTTTTGTATCTCTGGTAGACTGGATAGTCTGCCATAGATACCTTCAAACAACGCTCGCATTTCGGACCAGTGCGCATATTTATGTAACTTGCCTCGATGCGCGGTTCTTATTCAGATAAGTACGCATGTTTATTTAATTTGCGTTGATGCGCGGCTCTCATTTTGGAACCGTGCACATAATCATTTAACTTAATAAAGATTAATGCGCGGTTCTTATTCCAGACCAATGCGCATGTTTATTTTACTTTCGTTGATGAGCGGTACTTATTTTGGACAAGTGCACAAGTTTCCTTAGGTTGTCTTGATACGCGGTTCGCATTTCGGAAGAGTTTCCATGTTTATCTAACTTGCACGGTGCGCATGTTTATTTAACTTGCGTTGACGCGCGGTTCGAATATCGGACCAGTGCGCATGTTTATTTAACTTGCATTGATGCGCGGTGCTTATTCTGGACCAGTACAAATGTTTATTTAACTTGCGTTGGAGCGTGGTTCGCATTTCGAACCACTCCACACGTTTATTTAAGTGGCGTTGATGCGCGGTTCGAATTTCGGACCAGTGCGCATGTTTATTTAACTTGCGTTGATACGCGGTGCTTATTTTGGACCAGTGCACATGTTTATTTAACTTGCGTTGATGTGCGGTTGGCATTTCGGACCAGCGCCCATGTTTTTTTACCTTGTGTTGATGTGCGGTTCTTATTTCGGATCAGTGCGCATGTTTATTTACCTTGTGTTGATGTGCGGTTCTTCTTTCGGATCAATGCGCATGTTTATTTACTTGTGTTGATGTGCGGTTCTTATTTCGGATCAGTGCGCATGTTTATTTTACTTGCGTTGATGAGCGGTACTTATTTTGGACAAGTGTACAAGTTTCCTTAGGTTGCCTTGATGCGCGGTTCGCATTTCGGAAGAGTTTGCATGTTTATCTACCTGGCGTTGATGCACGGTGCTTATTTTGGACGTGTGCATATGTTAATCTAACTTGCGTTGGTACGCGGTTTGCATTTTGGACCAGTGCGCATGTTTATTCAACTTGCGTTGATGAGCAGTTCGAATTTCGGACCAGTGCGCATGTTTATTTAACTTGTGTTGATACGCGGTGCTTATTTTGGACCAGTGCAAATATTTATTTAACTTCCGTTGGCGCGTGGTTAGCATTTCGAACCACTGCGCATGTTTATTTAACGTGTGTCGATGTGCGGTTCTTATTTCAGGCCATTGCGCATATTTCTTTAATTTGAGTTGATTCGCGGTTCTTATTCTGGACCAGTGCGCATGTTTATTTAAGTTGCGTTGATACGCAGTTCTTATTTTGAATAGTGCGCACGTTATTTAACTTGCGTTAATGCGCAGTTCGGTTCGCATTTCTAACCAGTGCGCATGCTTATTTAACTTGCGTTAATGCTCGGTTCCCATTTCTGACCAGTGTGTTTGTTTATTTAGCTTGCGTTAATGAACGTTTCGCATTTTCCACCAGTGCGCATGTTTATTTAACTTGTGTTGATGCGTGGTTCGCATTTTGGACCAGTGCGCATATTTATTTAACTTGTGTTGGTGCTCGGTACTTATTTTAGATCAGTGCAAATGTGTATTTAACTTGCGCTGAGGAGCGGTTCGGAATTCGGACCAGTGTACCTGTTTCTTTAGGTTGCGTTCATGCGAGGTTCGCATTTCGGACCAGTGCGTAGGTTCACTTAACTTGCGTTGACAAGCGAATTGCATTTCGGACCAGAACGCATGTTTATTTCAGTCCCGTCGATGCCCTGTCTATTCAACTTGCGTCGATTCGTGGTTCTTTCTTCGGACCACTGCGAATGTTTATTTAACTTGCGTTGATGCGAGGTTCTCATTTCAGACCACTGCGCATGTCTATTCAACTTTAGCCAATGTGTGGTTCTTTTTTCGGACAAGTGCGCATGCTTGTTTAACTTGCGTTGATGTGCGGTGCTTATTTTGGACCGGATCGCATGTTTATTTAACATCCGTCGATGCGCGGTTCGCATTTCCGACCATTGCCCATGTTTATTTAACTTGCGTTGATGCGTGGTTCTCATTTCAGACCAGTGCGCATGTTTCTTTGGGTTGCGCTGATGCGCGGTTCTTTTTTTCGGGCCAGTGTGCATATTTATTTAACTTGCGTTGATGCGCGGTTCGCATTTCGGACCAGTGCGCATGTTTCTTTAGGTTGCGTTGATGCTCGATCCGCATTTCGGACCACTGCGCATGTCTATTCAATTTGCGTCGACGCGTAGTTCTTTTTTTGGACCATTGCGCATGTTTATTTAACTTGCGTTGATGCGCGGTGCTGATTTTGGACCAGTTTGCATGTTTATCTTCCGTCAATGGTTCACATTTCGGACCAATGCGAATGTTTATTTAACTTGCGTCGATGTGCGGTTGTTAAATCTGACTACTGCGCAAGTTCATTTAACTTGCGTTTATGCGCTGCAGGAGAAGATTCATTTATTTTTTTTTTAAATTCCGAAAAAAATTCAAAAGTTTTCCAATTCACTCAAAAAGCACAAGCCGTATGCATGACCCCCTAAAGTCGGCTTGTATCAAAAATAAATGAAATCTGATAAAAACAGTAGGAGGAAATGCATTTTGAAGTTTTTTTTATTCAAAAATTCACCACAAATTCTGATCGACTCGAAAAGCACAGGCCGTATTCACGACACCCTAAGCATGCCTCAGCCCCAAAATAAATGATGTCTGATCAAAACTGCAGGAGAAGATGCATTTTGAGGTATTTTCATCAAAAATTCCCTATCGAAATCAAGAATTCCCAAGTCGAGTCAAACAGCACAAGCCGTATGACCGACCCACCTAAGGATGCCTCATACCAAAAATAAATGAAATCGGATTAAAACTGTAGGAGGATATGCATTTGAAGTTTTTCCCAAAAATTCCCTAAAAATACAGAAATTATCGGATCGACTAAAAAGCGCAAGCCGTATGCTCAACCCCTTAGGGATGCCTCAAACCAAAAAAAAAAAAAAGAGAGAGAGAGAGAAAGATCAAAACTGTAGGGGAAAATGCACTTTGAAGTTTTTTTCTTCAAAAGCTCCCTAAAAATACAAAAATTGTCCGATCGACTAAAAAGCACAAGCCGTATGCACGACCTTTTAGGGTCATCGGATCTTTGAGAGGTTTCGGATCAAAAATGTAGGACGAGATACATTTTAAATTTTTTTTCTTCAAAAATTCCCCAAAAATTCAAAAATCACCCGATCGACTAGAAAAGCACGAGCCGTATGCACGACCCTTTAGGGGTGCCTCATACCAAAAATAAATCACATCCGGTCAAAAATGTAGGAGGAGACACATTTTAATATTTTTTCTTTAAAAATTCCCCAAAAATTCAAAAATCACCCGATCGACTAAAAAAGCACAAGCCGTATGCACGACTCCTTAGGGATGCCTCACACCAAAAATAAATGACATCGAATCAAAATTGTAGGAGTAGATGCATTTTGAATTATTTTCTACATTGTTTGCTTAAAAAATTCCCCAAAAATACAAAAATTGCCCGATCGACTAAAAAAGCACGAGCCGTATGCACGACACTTTAGGGGTGCCTCATACCATAAATAAATCACATCCGATCAAAAATGTAGGAGGAGATACATTTTAAAATTTTTTCTTTAAAAATTCGCCAAAAATTCAAAAATCACCCGATCGACTAGAAAAGCACAAGCCGTATGCACGACCCCTTAGGGATGCCTCACACCAAAAATAAATGACATCGAATCAAAATTGTAGGAGAAGATGCATTTTGAATTATTTTCTAAAATTTTGCTTAAAAAATTCCCCAAAAATACAAAAATTGCCCGATCGACTAAAAAAGCACAAGCCGTATGCACGACACTTTAGGGGTGCCTCATACCAAAAATAAATCACATTCGGTCAAAAATGTAGGAGGAGATACATTTTAAAATTTTTTCTTTAAAAATTCGCCAAAAATTCAAAAATCACCCGATCGACTAGAAAAGCACAAGCCGTATGCCCGACCCCTTAGGGATGCCTCACACCAAAAATAAATGACATCGAATCAAAATTGTAGGAGTAGATGCATTTTGAATTATTTTCTACATTTTTGCTTAAAAAATTCCCCAAAAATACAAAAATTGCCCCATCGACTAAAAAAGCACGAGCCGTATGCACGACACTTTAGGGGTGCCTCATACCATAAATAAATCACATCCGATCAAAAATGTAGGAGGAGATACATTTTAAAATTTTTTCTTTAAAAATTCGCCAAAAATTCAAAAATCACCCGATCGACTAGAAAAGCACAAGCCGTATGCACGACCCCTTAGGGATGCCTCACACCAAAAATAAATGACATCGAATCAAAATTGTAGGAGAAGATGCATTTTGAATTATTTTCTAAAATTTTGCTTAAAAAATTCCCCAAAAATACAAAAATTGCCCGATCGACTAAAAAAGCACAAGCCGTATGCACGACACTTTAGGGGTGCCTCATACCAAAAATAAATCACATCCGGTCAAAAATGTAGGAGGAGATACATTTTAAAATTTTTTCTTTAAAAATTCGCCAAAAATTCAAAAATCACCCGATCGACTAGAAAAGCACAAGCCGTATGCCCGACCCCTTAGGGATGCCTCACACCAAAAATAAATGACATCGAATCAAAATTGTAGGAGGAGATGCATTTTGAACCAAAGTTTACTAAATAAACAACTAACTAACTAACTAACTAACTAACTAACTAACTAACTAACGGACACCGCCCGCAAACCGATAGGAATACCCCAGCTTACGTGTAACGTAAGCTGGGCTAAAAACGGCACCCCCCCTCCCACACTCTTCTCCGAATCATCTCTATAACCAAAGCACCCTCTACTCCCCCCCCACATACACACACTCATTTCAGAATCCACTCTATAACCACGGCGACCCAAACCCCTCCCCCCCCCCCATCCCATCACCACACACACACTCTTCTCAGAATTTTCTCTATAACCTAGGCACCCCCCCCCCCCCCCGTGTCTTTACAAAACTACTCTATAATCACACACTATGCAGAATACATGAAAAACAAGGCCAAGTGTTAAAAACTGTAACTAATTCGAACCTAGTAAGGACAAGATATTCGGAAAAATCTTGCAAAAGCTTAACCAGGAAAGGCAAAATAAACAAATAATACAGCAAAAAGCCAACAGCCCGTTAGTGGTTAATACTTTAGTGAGGGATGCACGATCCAAAAACCTTCACCTCAAATAGTTAGAAACGTCTGCAAACAAACTCTCGCTTTAACGATGTTTATAACGGATAAATACTTTTAACAAGGACATTTTCTTTAGTTTGGTTAAATTTTTCCACCATTGAGAGCATCGATTGTAAGATTATAAAATTATAAAGCACTTCTTTCCACCAGGCCCTATAACGAGACTGGGCTATAAACAGTATAACATCGTCATAACGACATAGCTGTGGCTGAGAAATTATCTCGTTATATCCGATATTTCGCAATGGTTGATATGTTGAAACAGTGAAAAGCTTAACTGGGACCATAAAATTACTTCGTCACCAGAGCTGTGTCGCTGTAGCTGATGTCGCCATAGCGAGTTGTTACTCCATACAAGATGTATGAACTTACTGCACGGGTACACATACATGCCTCAGGGTATGATGTGTACGCGTACATGTACATGCCTCACGGAACATGCCTCAGGCTATGATGTGTACGCGTACATATACATGCCTCATGGAATATGCTTCAGGGTATGATGTGTACGCGTGCATATACATGCCTCACGGAACATGCCTCAGGCTATGATGTGTACGCGTACATATACATGCCTCCGGGTACATGCCTCAAGGTATGATGTGTACGCGTACATAGACATGCCTCCGGGTACATGCCTCCGGGTACATGCCTCAAGGTATGATGTGTACGCGTACATAGACATGCCTCCGGGTACATGCCTCAGGGTATGATGTGTACGCGTACATATACATGCCTCACGGAACATGCCTAAGGGTATGATGTGTACGCGTACATATACATGCCTCACGGAACATGCCTCAGGGTATGATGTGTACGCGTACATATACATGCCTCTGGGTACATGTCTCAGCGTATGATGTGTACGCGTACATATACATACCTCACGGAACATGCCTCAGGGTATGATGTGTACGGGTACATATACATACCTCACGGAACAAGCCTCAGGGTATGATGTGTACGCGTACATATACATGCCTCTGGTTACATGTCTCAGGGTATGATGTGTACGCGTACATATACATACCTCACGGAACATGCCTCAGGGTATGATGTGTACGCGTACATATACATGCCTAAGGGTACATACCTCAGGGTATGATGTGTACGCGTACACATACATGCCTCTGGGTACATGCCTCAGGGTATGACGTGTACGCGTACATATACATGCCTCTGGGTACATGTCTCAGGGTATACTATGTAAGCTATGTGTAACATACTTTCGCGTTAATTCCCTGTTCATTAATATGTCGTTAGAGTGAAGAAAAAATGTGACACCTGGAGAAAGTTTTCGCTACTTCAAATATTCTTTCGAGAGCCATATTTTTTGTGAAAACTCTACACCTTCCAACGGACAGGAAATTGAATTGTATTGGTTTTGAACTACGTTTGAAGACTCGCTTACATTTTCAATGATATAAAATATGAAATTTGCTTGAAGAAACAAGTGTAATTATGTGACAAGTAACATGTAGAATCGGAGAAATGTGGTCGGCAGATGGAAACGGTGAAAGAATTGCCCAGTCTGTTATATTTATGCTGTAATATACATACTGCAAAAACGTGCAATGCCTGCGCGCAAATCTACAAGTGAAAGAAATTTAACACTGAGGTTGCCCTGCGTCCTGGAAATACTTTCCAGAAATTCATACATTCCCTGATGATTCTACATTTTCTCTACAACGCAAACATTGCCCGCCACACAAAATACCTAAGTAATGCAAAATAAACTTCCCCTAACAAGCTCCCGGTGTAAATGACACTTACCATAATCACAGCTTTGCAGAAAATCTTGCATGCAGAAGTATAATATGGGAGTTCTGTTGTTGATGGGTTGATGTGAAAAAGTAGCCTTCACCAGCGGTAGGCGTTGACAAAATTCATGCTTAACCATCAACGGAATCTGTCAAGTGTTGCCCCTATGCTGGTCTGAGTACAGGGGTAAATACCAGCTTCATGTCAGCTCTGCTTTGGGCCTTGGCGTCGGGTCCGGTCGGCTGTGTGTGTGTGGGGGTATGTGTAGATGGCTGGCTTCAGTACGCAACAACTGGGGCCGTGGAGGCATTTTAGTACAAGTGCACGGCTATGTCTTTCACGGGTTGGCACTGAATTTCTTCATTTCTTCCCAAAAAAACTTAATTTGCATATGCTAATTATCACCCGTATTGTTTTATATACCACAAGATGGTGAAGTGTCTGCCTAATACATGAACAAGTTTTGAGACTAAAAATATTTGGTATTCGTTCAGTACATATACACTTCCTATTTTACATAAATTTCCATGCATTTAGCCATTTGTTTTCCTAAATAATAGTATTTTTAATAGGATTTAATTGTCTATAAGCACGAATTATAAATAAACAGCACTGATCTATTTTGCAAGCACTATCAGCTAAACAAACAAGAATACTGTACACAAGCATGGCACATGGCGAACACGCCATCATCTCACAACAAAGTCACGTGTCACGGCAAACACACGTGCGTCAAAATTACACGTGTCACAAGCAAAATGCACACAAACATGCGCCAATCAAAAATGCAGATCACAAAATCCAGGGGTGTAGGGAAGTGGAGAAACAAAAATCAAAATGGCTGACTGAAAAAAAAGAGCTGATTTTGCTAAACACGATGCTACGCTTCGGAGTCCATTGAGTAGGGGCTGAGCGCCGCCTGGTGAGCGGCCAGCACATTTCTACCTGGTCCGTTCTCCCAGTTCTCGTACAGGGGCTCAGCGAATCCGTCCTCCTCGCCATCCATGGCCATGTTGCTGTAGACGTTCTGGTTCTGGCCTAGATGCATGCCCCGCTCTATGGCGTCATTCAGACAGTCGTGGATGTAGATGTACTGGTCCTGTGTACACACGGAACACATTGAGTCATGCCTCAAGAGTGTTATACAGCTGACATGTACATGCAGTTGCTTTGAACATAATCTGGAACAGTTAACGAAATCGAAAACTCGAAACGTGCATTGGAATTTCACAGTGCCTAATTTCACGGATCGACCCTAACGTGTGTCCCAGATTGGTCCCGGGCAAGCGGTACAGCCGCATTTCCCGGATTGCCCCGAACACGTACAATAGAGGGGGTTTGGACAACTCGGCACCTTGCCATCTCGGCACCAAACAAACTCGGCACCATTTGGACAACTCGGCACCATTTTTTTTAGACGGCTCGGCACCACACTTTGGACAAGTCGGCACCAATTTTTTTAAGTCGGCACCAAGAATTTAAAAGTTGAGTTGACTATTTTATTTTAATTAACTCTTGTTTTATTGTAGAAACGAAGTAATTAAACGTCGCACTACAACGAAATGCCAAATTTATTGAAAGCAGTGTGAATCTCACAAACATCAAATATCACAATATCCAAATAGGGGTCAGGACATCTCGTCATAAATCCAACTCGCCATACTTTTTTTTGCTTACATTGTACACACCATTTTCGTGAGAATGTCCTCTCTTGCTTAACTTCTCATTATGAAACTGAGGGTAATTTTATGCATTTTTAACTTTATGGTTTTTTTTTGTTTTTTTTTTTGCTTTAATTTTACACACCATTCTAAGTTTTGCCCATGTTAAGTTTAGTGACATTGGATCGCAATTACTTTAAATTAAAATACATGAAAGTAATTAAGTAAAACCGGGAGAGAAGCAATCAGTTGGAAATACAGTGGATTGTAAGTGGGAGATATTGTAATTGTTCTTGAAATGAAATTGCAATCCCACTATGAGCGAGAGAGAGTGCAATTATTTTTTGAATTAAATTGCAATGGAGTGTTAGTGAGAGATATTGCAATGATTCATAGTTAGCCAATGAGACTAGCAAAGTGAAGCTCTGTCACTGGGTAACCCGACAGACCAATCACACTACAACACAGTGCAATTTTCCTGTATAAAAGGAGTAAAATTTTGGTCTTGAAATCAGTTCAACAAATCTGGATAAATAAATTTGTTTTTCCTTCTGTTTCTTACTTCTTCAACACCCCTTTTCGGTAGTAAACAATTTCCTTATACACGCACGCTCTGTTTAGTTCTTGTATTTTACACACCATTTTTCGGTTGTAACCAATATGTATAGAAGGCCGAAAGGGCATTTGAAAAGTATGGCGAGCTGGCAAGACCTATGGCCAGTGGGTAACCATTTGGAAAATTATTGAGACTTGGTTTATGGCGAGTTGGTAAATTGTCCTCAACGTGCTTTATGTACCTGATGATTAGGATGAAAGATGTACTGTGAAATGTGGTGTGTAAAACG
Organism: Protula sp. h YS-2021; assembly: GCA_949752745.1. NCBI lineage: Eukaryota > Metazoa > Annelida > Polychaeta > Sabellida > Serpulidae > Protula > Protula sp. h YS-2021. The sequence goes on along the minus strand of OX457025.1, from coordinate 76,689,663 downwards.
ACCCGTTCTCATTACAAATTAAAGTTAGCTAAACCGTGAATGCCATGAGATAGCCAAAACATGGCGAGTAATTTTTGTATGTCTATCATAAATCGTTCAAATTGTGAAGATTCTTGAGATAATGAACTTTGGGTAATACATATATTTGGATATTGTGATATTTGATGTTTGTGAGATTCACACTGCTTTCAATAAATTTGGCATTTCGTTGTAGTGCGACGTTTAATTACTTCGTTTCTACAATAAAACAAGAGTAAATTAAAATAAATTCTTGGTGCCGACTTAAAAAAAAAATGGTGCCGAGTTGTCCAAAGTGTGGTGCCGAGCTGTCCAAAAAAAATGGTGCCGAGTTGTCCAAATGGTGCCGAGTTTGTTGGTGCCGAGATGGCAAGGTGCCGAGTTGTCCAAAGACCCAATAGAGTGGACCACGTACGGCGATAGTGCCACATTTCTCGGATCGCCCCTAACACGTACCTCGGACTGGACCATAGTACAGCGGTAGTGCCGCATTTCCTGGATCGCCCCTAATACATACCTCGGACTGGACCATAGTACAGCGGTAGTGCCGCATTTCCAGGATCGTGCCGAACACGTCCAGACTATCGTGATCTCTCATGCGCTGCAGTAGCCGGTCGACACACACGAATGTCCCAGTCCTACCCACACCAGCACTGCCAAGCAAGCCAAACAAAACTTCCAGTTTAACTAGAAATGTGTCCGTTGGAATAAGGATGCCCCGACCGAACTCCCATATGGTTTTGGGAATAGGGATTCCCAGAATAGCAATTGTTTACATATATTTTCAAGTAAAAAAATGATAATTAACGCATTACGCCTCCCACAAGAAGACTTAATAAAAACTTAGTAAGGGAAATTCCATGTAAAATGGGATACCATCCCGCAGTGACCTTGAACAACGACACAAGGTCACGAAAACCTAATCAGCTTTACAACATTTATAAAAGTCAAAGACATAATACCCCTCCTGACCTTAGTAAGGTCGGGGCATAAATTTCTCATTTAGCCTTCTTTATTTCTTATTTTCTTATTTCTTTATTTTCTTCTTTTCTTAGTTTCTTTTTTATTTCTTTATAATTTGAAATAAAGTTTTTTGTAGAAATACCGTAGATGCTAAGCTGAAATATTGTATTGTATTTAATTTTATTGTTAACCATTTAAAACAGTTTTAACAGTCTTCCCTTGCTTTGTAATAGAATTAAAAGCTGGACTGTAAAACAATCGAGTGCAACAGAGCATATCACATGGATAAGCACAAAAATTAAATGTTTTGACAAACAAATGCTAATCTGATAACTAACAGGCGCTCTCACGACTGTAATGACATAAACACATAAACACCATGCACGGTACCACTTTCCATAGCTCTACAGGGTTATAAGTGTTGACCCTAAAATCCGAACCTATGGTTCTACAGGGTTATAAGTGTTGACCCTAAAATCCGAACCTATAGTTCTACATGGTTATAAGTGTTGACCCTAAAATCCGAACCTATAGCTCTACAGGGTTATAAGTGTTGACCCTAAAATCCGAACCTATAGTTCTACAGGGTTATAAGTGTTGACCCTAAAATCCGAACCTATAGTTCTACAGGGTTATAAGTGTTGACCCTAAAATCCGAACCTATAGCTCTACAGGGTTATAAGTGTTGACCCTAAAATCCGAACCTATAGTTCTACAGGGTTATAAGTGTCGATCCTAAAATCCGAACCTATAGTTCTATAGGGTTATAAGTGTTGACCCTAAAATCCGAACCTATAGTTCTACAGGGTTTTAAGTGTTGACCCTAAAATCCGAACCTATAGTTCTACAGGGTTATAAGTGTTGACCCTAAAATCCGAACCTATAGCTCTACAGAGTTATAAGTGTTGACCCTAAAATCCGAACCTATAGTTCTACAGGGTTATAAGTGTCGATCCTAAAATCCGAACCTATAGTTCTACAGGGTTATAAATGTTGACCCTAAAATCCGAACCTTGAGCTCTACAGGGTTATAAGTGTTGACCCTAAAATCCGAACCTATAGTTCTACAGGGTTATAAGTGTTGACCCTAAAATCCGAACCTATAGTTCTACAGGGTTATAAGTGTCGACCCTTAAATCCATACCTGCAGTGCACACACACGGGACCGGTAACAGCCGGGCTAATTTCATTTCTCACAACTTGGACAAGGTTCAGTAGTCCATTCGTATCGTCGGGACAGCCAAAATCAGGCCACTTAATATAGTGCAGCTGTTTAACCGTGCGCGTTCTATCCCCCTACAAACATGCAGTTATTCAAACTTACATCTCATCAACATAAATAAGACATGTTAACGCTTAGTAGTGGCAACACACACCAACCTAAAAAAAAGCAAATTCGCATGCTTTGTTTGTTGTTATTTTTTAAGACATTGTAAAAAAACATATTGCTTACAAATTCCATTTAATCCCCTTTTTGTGAGAGTGAAGTTCTAGTGGTTAAGTACACGAAGGAAGGAGTGTTCAATTACCATGACATTTATCATGCTCATTATAGCCATGATCCAAGATATAATAACTACGCATCATTTCACTCAGACATTTTTGCAAAAAAAAAAAGACAAAACGCTGCATCATAACATTTAACTTTTATTCCAATAACTGTTATTAAACATCATGGCTTAGAACAGACAATGTAAAATTCCTCGCAATAACAATCCGATTTTCTTTCAAACAGTTCTCATTTACTATTAAAACCGCACACTACAACATAAAATCACTTTTGAAAAGAAATCAACACATGCGTATAATCGGCAAAAAAAGAAGACAGACTCGGGTAGTATCAGCTAGGGTGGGAGGAGCTGCCAGAAACGTACAACTGCAAGAACCATGAGGTTGTTTTTCTTTAAGATCATGCCATTCGTGCAGTATCAAACCTGCAATGCACCAATGCGGGTCCCCTTTTTCGCTCCACCAAATGGTAGATACTCCCGCTGCCCATTTTGTCACGCACTATCGTTATTAAATTGAGTAGTTCGTGACTTGTCTGTGGACAACCGAAATCTGGCCACTTCAGAAAGTGGAACTGCTCAATGGTTCGTTCTTCGTTGCCCTTAAACGGGGGAAAAAGCAACTTAGTCTGTCTCAGAAAGGAGCAATCTGAGAATAAGAGAGATCGAGAAAAAATCATGCACAAAAAAAACAAAAAAAAAAAACAAACAAACAATTGGTTCACACTCCAACTATAGTGAAAGATATACCATGAACTTGAAAATTACGAACTTCGTGAACATTAAATTTGCAGAGCAAAACAGTACCAAGTATATGCATTCAGTATAATCGACCTCTGGAAAAACGTTGACAAGATAACTTAAATATCAGTCCACTATGTTTTTAATCCATCAGTGAAAGAAGTGTTAGTTTTGGTCTTATCATATCGACAAGAAATTGACAAGAAAAAGTGAAAATACAAGATGGTGGCCAGAGTGACATAATCCCCAACTAAAGACTCTCAGCACCATAGCGAGGTGACGGCTACTTACACAGCTGATGTCCAGCACCCTGGTCACGTAATCCCCTACCACAGACCCTTAGCACTGTAGCGAGGTCACGGCTACTTACACAGCTGATGTCCAGCACCCTGGCCACGTAATCCCCTACCACAGACCCTTGCACCGTAGCGAGGTGACGGCTACTTACACAGCTGATGTCCAGCACCCTGGTCACGTAATCCCCTACCACAGACCCTTAGCACTGTAATGAGGTCACGGCTACTTACACAGCTGATGTCCAGCACTCTGGCCTTGTAATCCCCTACTACAGACCCTGAGCACCGTAGCGAGGTGACGGCTACTTACACAGCTGATGTCCAACACCCTGGGCACGTAATCCCCTACCACAGACCCTTAGCACTGTAGCGAGGTTATGGCTACTTACACAGCTGATGTCCAGCACCCTGGTCACGTAATCCCCTACCACAGACCCTTAGCACTGTAATGAGGTCACGGCTACTTACACAGCTGATGTCCAGCACTCTGGCCTTGTAATCCCCTACTACAGACCCTGAGCACCGTAGCGAGGTTATGGCTACTTACACAGCTGATGTCCAGCACCCTGACAACGTAATCCCCTATCACAGATTCTGAGCGCCGATGTACTTTGATGTCATCATAGAATGCCGGCTCCGCATCATTGGGCCAGTACTGCGTGCATTTAACCTATCAGAAGTCAGTGAAGTACATTGGAATCATATAACTTGTTCTTCTTAGACTGTGTACTGTTCTTTTCAAAAAAAGTACGCTTGTATACTTACTAACTTTAAATATAAAATTTAATCAAAAACTCAAATGTACAGTGCAATCGATGTTGCTAAATACTGCCAAATTTTTCAACACAACAGATTCCTGTCTTTTATCTTCCTTTAAAATAAGAAAAATACACAATGTAAAGATCTGAATCTGTTTTTCTGCCCAAAGCCCCTGCTCTAGTGCAAGTGTAATATAAATTCAAAAGTGTATTTTGGCAAACATGGAGTACAATGCACGTCGCTTTCAAACAGAAACTTTTAGAACACCGGTGAGTTTGCCAATTTTATTTTGTTATTTATTATTTTTTATTTATTTATTTATTTTTGTTTTGCTCTTTTTAGATTTCTACCACTCACCCTATCCCTTTCCTTAAGCTTGGTGAGCATAACGACAATGGAGACGTGCTGCTCCCAGATCATACGCCAGAAATCGTCCACGGTGCCCGGCAGAGGTCCTTGTGCCGCGATAAACTCGCGCTTCGAGTTATAGCCCTGTCCAAAATCAGAAAACGGCATCCGCGTGAAATCCCCACGTCATATAATGGAAATATCGTTGACATTAGAGATAGCTGTTCCTATTTTCTTAGCATTTTTGGGTATGTGGCAACAAGTCAAGAACACAGTGTATAGTTCGCATACAAAGAAAGGAAGAAAAATAACCAACATCTGCAAAAAAAAAAAAACACACAAAAAACATGCAGATAAATCTCGCTACGAAAGTTGTAAACTCGAACGGGTAGGGCAATTCTGTGAAAAAATACCACTGAAGAATAAAAATGTCGTTTCATATGTTTACTGGTGCGGTACTATAATCTTCAAAAACCTAAATATATTCATTAGAAAATCGCATCTCAAGATACTCAAAGACACATAATTAGTAACGACACACAGGGACCTACAATACTGTTCGGTATGCAGCGAGTACTGATGGACTCGGACTAGAAGATACTCACAGGCATATAATTAGCATTGATATAGTCCGAACCTTCCACGTCTTCAATGGGCAGCAGTTTGACGCGTGTGTTGTCGAAGGGTAGAATATTGGTGTAACGATTCTTGTTTCTGTTTTCAGCAATCAGTGCGTCGTCATTATCAAAACATGGCGACAGATCCTGAATAGTCATGAGACATCAATATAAAAGGTGAAACCAACATAAGGGAACAACCCAAGTAAAGAAACACTATCCAAAATCCAAAATTCTGCGCATATCTATTAATTTCTTCTTGAATATCTTTAACTTTTTTGAGGTAAAACACATGTCGTTTTTTAAGAACAGAAATGCAGACATCACCAAATTACACCTATAAGAGGTTGTCCGTAAACACGACTTCCCCCATGTAGGGGACAAGGGTGGCTTTGGCTGTACGCTAACGTTACAGTAAATGGATGACGTCGGTAACAGTGTTGTGTAAGCGACCGACGTTATTCTGCAATCACGTTAGCCACTAAATATGTTTCAATTTTAAGCGTTTGAAGATTGCGGTGAGGTCTGAGATCTGGTTTGTACAGAGAATATTGTGGCTACAAAATTAGGTGGGACCCTTAAACGACACATTTGCCATGACATGAATCCACTAGGACACAACAAATGTCTAAAAAAAATCAGTGATGTGGCTCCAGATACAAACCTCCTCACGCCCATCCCGGGCCGTATCAAAAAGGGCCTTACTTTGAGTTGCTCATATTCATCCGCGAAGCCCATGTTGGTGTCCTTGTGAAGTGTCTGCACGTGCTCTTTGAATCGGCTGATCTTCACTGGCCGCTCTTTCCTTTCTGACTCCAGCTCATGAAGTTCTCTGATCACCGGCTCGTCATGGCTGCTTGCTCTCTCACGCTGCTGCCTATACCGTGTATACACAGTGCGTATCCAGTACGTATACAGTGTCTATACAGTACATATGCAGTACATATGCAGTACATAAAAAATAACAGAAAGTTTTTCGTAGAAGGCAAATCCGAGAATCACTTTTCGCCAATATTTATCTACTTTAATATCGTCTTCTTGTATTCTTTACTGAAGCGTTATCATTTCGTTCTCATCTAATTCCCATATGCTGCTGTATTTGCTTTCAAGATGCACATGCTATCCACAGCAAAAAACCACACTGTCGGAATGAGTCTGGACCTACCCAAAGATCCAGAGCCCCTTGCGATGCATGTAGACGGCCCCCACGACCACGACGGATGCTAGGAGGACAATGAGGACAGACATACAGGCTATCAGCACCGTGTAATCCTTATCTGTAAACAACGACCCAAAGTAAAGCACCACAAAGCACTCCCCTAAAATGTCCTGTTAGTCTAATATTCTACTTTGGATCTGTTTTCACTGTATCAGTTCCTTGTCGCCAGATATGGAATTTTGAACATTTTAAGCACACAGCAGTGTATTTCGAGGGAGTATACCTAGTTGCTTTATCGAGATATTCTCTATTATTATATCAATCCATATCCAGAGTTACAGTCTAGAAACGCGTGCACAACATTCGGTGAAATATCAGATACTGATCCCAGCCGTGCAAAAAAGGTGCGATTATACAAAAACGATCACTCCTCGATACCATTAGTAACATTAATATAGATTTAGTAGCGTTAGGCTTATTTTAGTACAGTCTGTTAGAGCACGCCTAGTTAGCTAAGCACCTCATCAATAACTCACCACATTTTAACCGAATGTTGTAGTTTTTTTTCTATTTTATTCTGCTTCTTATAATCCTTACAGCAAAACCAAAACGAATTAAATCAATATAGCTAAATAAACTAAATAAACCAATGTAACATTAATATCAGTGTTAAAAATAAGAAGCTAAAATATCTTCAATACACTAGTTATCTCTTCTTACTTCACACCTGCACAGGGCACGCAAACATGTTATGATGCACTCTGAATTTTACCACTGTAGATGCCAAGGCACATACTAGAAATAAAGACTGCCATGGCTCAAACATATTAATGATAGGGTGACCCTCCCCCCCTCCTTTCGCCTTGCATAAAATTTTAAACTGATACTAACATAGTATGAGACCAAACCCATTCAAAGCTTTGCTAAGGTTCCATGTTCTAAATTAGACTATATTTATGTACTATATTGCGGAATAAAACAACGCACTTTTTTGTGCTCGACTTGATTTCGAATTTAATATATGTATTACAAGGTCTACTTCATGCAAAACCTTGGTGAAAAAATAAGAGACTGAAAGGTGAAGTATCCTTGAACCTTGACTAGAGTTCGCAAATCGATAAATCGATAAAACGTCGGTTTCGGCTATCTCATTTTTTGGAGGATGGCGGACGCTAGTTCTCTATATACTAAAGAGTGACATTGTAAGAAACTGATGTTCTTTTACACCGATCCTTGCGGTCAGGGACGGAAATCTCGATGGGCCATTGCGAACCCTACTCATAACCAATAAGTTATTTCATTAATTTTAAAAACGTTCTTGTACGAATTCATGACAATTCTGTGCATTGCTACCGTTAAAGAGAATGGTGTGTAAAGATATTATAAAGCTCTAAATACAGGGCGATAATACACCGAAAAAGCCAAAACGAACACACAAAACTACCTTACCAACTTAAAATAAGGTGTAAAAATATAAAAACCCGAATCTAGATACATGCCAATACTGTACTTGTTAACTGGAAATCTTGATAGACGGTCTAGCCCTTTTATTAGCGAGCATATGTTAAAACACAATACTGTTATTGGGCATAAACACGTAAACATAAAGATAAGGCATAACGTAAAGCCAAGTCTTAATTTCGCTTTTAACATCATTAATTTTATTGAATAAATATTTTGATAGCACCGTTAGTTGACAATTTGGACCTTGTCTTGAAATCAAGCACTGTAACTCGTTTTCAGGGCACTAGGAAAACCCCTAATAATCTTCATACCGGCCTTAACAGCAAAAAACAGGAAATGTGTGACTGAATTTACGTTTTGGGTTCAGTTAAAGTCATATATGAAGTTCTGACTGAGCATGTAACATTAGTGAAATATTTAATATTGCACAATTCGTTGTGGCTCAAGCGAAACTTATGTAACTACACAGTAACAAGCCGTACGAATATCACCGTTCTGGTAAGACTTCGGGTCAAATACAACAATTCACTGAGATGCATAAGATGATTGAAAAATATAAGTTACGAACAACTGGGCACATGCGCAATTAAAACGGTTATATTAATGCATGCCTTAGTTCCCACTAAAGATCGCCTCCAGAAAAAATGCACTGGATAAAACTATGGACTTTTCTTGCTCAACAATACATAAACTGTGTTTGGTTGTTTTTATAAAATCGAGTTAAATCAGTCAAACAAAGGTAACGAATACACGTTTGAAAATATTACAGAAACAGGACAAAATTCTGCCCAGTCCATAGTTTTGCCCACGCGTTTAGTTATATTACAACATCTCAACCAGCACGCAACAAACCTCCCCGATGGCCACTGTCTGGTCTCGTTTCTTTTTCTATAAAAGTGTTCACTTATATATCTGTATCTTGCTTATCTTTACTTCTGTTCATAAAATTATGTTAATTGTTTGTCTTTATAACAGGAGTGTATCAGCGCTCAAAATTCGTTAAATTAAACGCCTGAAAGAGCAATTTTTTACGCTTGAAAATATTACATACGCTAAAATTCAACACCGTTTCTTTTGTTTTCTTTGAACAAGCAAAAATGCATTCACACTTGAGTTTATCTCAAGAAAAAGTTTCGATCATGATCAGTCTGTAGTTTTAATGTTTTGTAAATTACAATCCACATTTAGATTTTATCATTCCGATATTTCGAGTGCTGATACAGATTTATCACTCAGTATATATGTTACAGGCAAACTACAAATCAGGAAGTTTACAAAGTACCGAAAATTTCAGACAGTTTATATACACAGTCAGCCACTTTGTAAACTGCCTCAAATTTTCAGCCACTTTGACAGTTTGCCTGTAATGGCATTTGCTTCAGTAAACAGTTACTTGTCTTTTAACTATTCATCATCTATGGTAAAATAACCCTTTCCGGGTTTGCTTTCACCTTGTAAAAATAAAATTGAAATGTATACTTGTATACAAATTAAATTAAACTGCCTGATTTGATAATTTCTGTAACATATATATATATGTTACAGATAATGTTGAAATGAGTTACTTCGTGTATTGCCTGACGAATGCCTCTTATTGTGTATTGCTTGAAATGCACAGCAAATACGTGTATTGTCTGAAATGTTAATTCATGACTTTACCCGAAGTAATTACACATCTTTGCCAGATTTGAACCAAGCAATCTGTGAACAAAATGTTTAAGCTATTTTCACTGAGATACATCTTTATTTGGAAAATTGCATTCAAACTCATCTTATGGATGTGTCAATAGTATTTACTGAAATTATAATTTAAAATACAAGCAGACAATTGTGAAATATTATTCTATATCAATTAGTGTTGTACCTCAATATTCCATTTATTTGCATTTTGCGGGTAATTGGTTGCAATTTGTTTTGAAACTTGTTACCGTAGTTCATATGTGAAGCTATATTGATTGCAATCAATCAATGAACGATCCTGCAGAAAGACAGCTTAATATATATTACAAAAGTAATCTACTCCAGAGGCACTACTGACTATTTGCAGACTCCGGACAAGCATTGCTCCCTATACAGGTAAGCCAGAGGCGGAAACAGGGCAAAACCCGACTGGACATAACCGACTGGACAAAACCCGACCGGATAAAACCTGACCGGACAAAACCCGACCGGACAAAACCCGACCGGACAAAACCCGACTGGACAAAACCCGACCGGACAAAACCCGACTGAAAAAAACGACCTAGGATATAACCCGACCGGACATAACACGATCTGGACAATACCCGACTGGGGCAAAACTCGACTGGAGAAATATCATAAAGAAGTGATTGGTGTGTTCGTTGTGCCATGCCTGTTTGCACTCCTGTCCAATAAGACCTGGGACACGTATGATCGGCTATTCCACGCCATCCAAACTCTTCGCCCACAAATGGCTCCGCAAACAGTTATGATGGATTACGAGAAGAGTGCAATGTCCGCTGTCCATGACGCATTCCCACAAGCGAAAATCGGTGGTCGCTTCTACCACTCATCCCAAAACGTGCTGCGAAAGATCCAGACTGAGGGCCTACAAGGGCAGTACAGTGCAGGCGATGAGTTCGGAACGTATGCCCGAATGATTCCGGCGCTGGCGAAGTTGTGAGTGCGTTCTGCAGGTTCTACAGGACGAGGCTCCTGCAGAGCTTGCTCCTGTCCTTGACTATTTTGAGGACACCCACATCGGGCGTTCCAGGGGCAGACGACGTGCTAGGACCCAACCGCGGTTTGCCCACCAGCTGTGGAATATGCGTGATCGCGTTGAGGAAAATCTTCCAAAGACGAACAACCATGTGGAAGGCTGGCACCGCAACATGCTTTCTTCGCTGACCGCCTGCAATCCAAACCTTCTGAGATTTTTATACGCTCTAAAGAAGCAGCAAAGTCTGACCAATGCGGTCATTACTCAGATCCTTGGAGGTCAAGAAGCACCGCCGCAGCGACGGGTCTACCAAAAAACTGCACGCAGAATTGCCACTGTGGCTGCGGACTTCGCCAACCGCCACATCCTGGTATTTCGCACAACATCCGCATGTGGAGTTTGTCAGTTATTAAATACAGGAAATATGAGAGCTGTGTTGATCGGAGTATAATTTTAAAGTAAAAGAATTAGTGTGGATTAAAAATAGGTTAGTTCTATATCAAGAGGATAAAGTGATGATTAAATCAAAAGAGTTGTGTAGCAGATTGTCAGTTATTAAATAAAGAAAAATATTAAAATAAATACCTTTTATAGAAACGGAAGTCGGGTTATGTCCGGTCTAGTTATGTCCTATGTCGGGTTTTTCAAGTCGGGTTTTGACCGGTCGGGTTATGTTCGGTCGGGTTATATCCAGTTGGGTTTTGTCCTAGACTCGCCATGGGCATTGAGACCATCCGTGACCTTGTCAATGGAAGCGATCCAATCAAAGGCATTTTGATACATATTACTGCTCCTACCGTAATGTAGAGATCGCTTTAATAATATGCCCCGGATAATCATGTAATAGGCTCCTCAAGTCATTCCTTTTTTGGCGAACTGTTGAAAATTGGTGGAATTGCGGTCTTGACAAGAAAATTTTCATATCAATATTTTAAACCTTTCCAAATTTATCGAGATCATTTTTCAGATCGTTTTCAACAATCGCTTCCTTAGTGGTTTTTTTTTCGTTGTTTAGCAACTAGAATGGGTATATTAGGACGCTGAAGGAACAAGTGGGAAAAAAGAAGGAAAAGTGAAGAAACAGCAAAAGGGCTAGAAAGAAGGAAATTCTTATTGGTCCCCTCTGCACAGAACAGAAGGCAGTGGATCTATTGTTACGATACCCCCAACCCACAGGGCGACCTTCCTTAGTGATAATTTACCAGGTTACAACGTTTAAAGGTACCAACCAAAAGTTTGTGGAACGGCCAGGATTTTTAAAAGCCTTAACTGTTTAATAAGAGTCTTTCCTAGGTATATGTCTCCTACCTAATGATCGTTTTAGTTATTTTCCAGAAATTGGCAGAGTTGAAGAACTCAATCGTTCACTAGATTGTTCCCTACCAGGCTTTTCTGGCAGGTCATAGGTCATAGGTGGTAACAATATCCCTGGCCGAGCCTATAAGAGAAGGAATACGTTTCTGGAGTCCGTATATAGTTAGTACTACCTGTGGACTAGATCACAGATGTATCTCAACTTATATTAGCTTAAACATTTTGTTCACAGACTGCGTAGTTCAAGTATGGCAAATCTGTACTTATAACGATAAACTGCAGGAAAATTCATGATTTCCTTTGCTTTTCGGGCAATATACAAAGTAGGTGGATACGTGTAGGCAATTAACGAATTAACTAACTCCAATATTGCCTGTAGCAGATACAGTCATTCACGGATAATTTAAAGTGTTCCGAACCGAGCAAATTACTTCGAATTATCTGTGTTTCGAATACACCGAACCAATAGAAATCCCTCTCACCATTTTGACCATGGAACACGCATACGTTGCATTTTTTAAATAAAAAGGCATTTGTTCAGTGTCTAAAACACATTTCTTAAAAGTTACTTATAAACTCCGGCTTCTTGCTTTATATTTTCTGAAACTTTTATTTACAAAAGAGTCACACAATGAAATTAAACAGCCATACAAGGGAATATGTAATGGTACATCTAAAGCCATGCTAACATGACTATTTTGTGATCATAAATACTTGTAGGGAATCCACGATAATGCGCTTGACGACATTTCGCCTAGTGACAATACGCATGGCGACGACTCGCTAGAACTGAATAGTGCGGCAATTCGCCTGAATATCAGAATCATACAAAGGGTTGGTGGGGAGCGATTTTTGTTTTCTGAAAAAAAAAGTGAAAACTTGGATATCCATTTTGTAAAGTCGCCTCTTTTAGACCTATTTGCTGACATGGAAGCATTCTCGGATTTAGAGCTGTATGACACCAAATGCCAGCGCTGGAAATATTGCGCTCTGAATTTAGAAAACTCCGCAGCAGCTCTTCTTTTATTCAGCCCAGCATTGATTTGAAATAATAGCTGATAATTGTTAACTTTTATGCAGACTTAAATTTATTTTAAATGACAAGTTTCTGAAGTTTTCTCCTTTTGTGCAAGCTTGCATTAATTTATTGACAGAAATCCGCAGAAATGTTTCCTTTGGAAGAGTAAGACATGAGCATTTTAAAACAGTAAAAATTCAAAGTTAAAAAAAATCAGGAGAATCGTCGCACTTAACAGTTCATGTTGGGAAGTGTATTGCTGCATCATGCAGAAAGTTAGAGTAATTGTCGCTAGGCGTATTGTTGGGATACCACTTGAAAGGATTGCAATATAACTCAATTGGGAGACTAAAGACACTCCGGCACATTATCTAAATATCTGCACGTTTTCTAATTGCCATTGATCTCATAAGTTGCAATTGCAATCGCATACAAGTGTGCACAAAAAAAGAAGTTCTCGGGTATGTACTCAAATACGCAGATTATGAATATTGGCTGTGAACTCAAATAAACAAAGTATGTAATTGTCTGTCCACATTTGCTTGAATTTAAGGGAAGATGACCAAATTTGCATTTCGAACTATCCGTCATACAATACACTATAAAGTGCCCAACAGACTCAATACTTACTTCAAATTTAAGAAATTTTGAATTAAACGTGTTTGACTTAACCGAATTTTAATGGTTATTTAACATGGTAGAAAAACTGGGACTGGCCAAAACACTTCGAATTAAGCGTATTCGGATTAAACATCCAAGCGTATTCGGATTAAAACGGAATCATTTACCATCCAAAATTCGTTTGTCTAGAACACTACCTGAGTCAATTGAAAACTCATTTATTTTTAAAAGCATACGATGATATCATCTAGTTATCTGTGGATATGATTTTAGCAAAAAAAAAAAAACTGTGTAGCGCTTAGTGGATATGATTTTAGTTATAAAACTGTAGCGCGTAGTGATTTTTAATAAGCGCTTTATAAACGACAGATATAATAATGTTTATTTCGTGACTACAAGTGCGCGTACAGAGACAAAGGTAGTGTTTTTGTAGGGTAAATACGCACAGTCGCATTCTCCGCTCTTCCGGTATTGAAAACGTCACGTTACGCATTACTGAAAGCGTGCGTAGGATAAACGGTGTAGGATAATTGGCCACCGGACAAGCGGTCACTAGTCATAGTGGTCACCGCACAAGCGGCCACCAGTCATAGTGGTCACTGGACAAACTGTCACCAGTCATAGTGGTCATCGGACAAACTGCCACCAGTCATAGTGGTCATCGGAGAAGCGGCCACTAGTCATAGTGGTCATCGGAGAAGCGGCCACCAGTCATAGTGGTCACCGGACAAGCGGCCACCAGTCATAGTAGTCATCGGACAAACTGCCACCAGTCAGAGTGGTCATCGGAGAAGCGGCCACTAGTCATAGTGGTCATCGGAGAAGCGGCCACTAGTCATAGTGGTCACCGGACAAGTGGCCACCAGTGAATCTACCCACTGGCTACTGGTGAAATAACACGAACACTTCTTAATCCATTAGTTTAAAAAGTGTCATCATCTTGCCTATTTTCTTTTGAAACAGCTCACCGTTGGCCATTAATTCGGTGGCCAGTAGTCCGGTGGTCAGCTGGTATGGACACCGGCAGAAAGCATCGCAGAGGCGTGCAAAATATCTAATATATGACAGAATATATCTGTATAAAAATCACAAAATAAAAAATAAAACTACACTAGCGTTTGGACTGATCCGAAAACATTCTTTTAACATTGCGCACTGTTGGTACTCGCCTTTCAGGCTTGTGTTACCAGTGCTATTGGCTGCGGGAGGGTTTTTTCGGATCTGTCCATCCGCTTCTGTCGTTTTATCATTGTGTACTGTCTTTGCTTTTCGATACTGCATCCTGGTTTCAGTTTATATCATACACCAGAACTTGCAGCAACTCGTATGTAGTATATGTGCATAAATGCAACATAATAATTTGTGTTAACAGACGGGAATAAACGGAGGAAAAAGCAAGAAGAATCTCTCACAATTTCTCTCTCAGGTTTAATTCTGAATTAATTTTTCTTTTAAACCATAATTGTGCATACCAGTAGGGAATGACTCAGCCGAATACTCCCCAACTGCACATCCAGCCACGGTGCAGGTAGCCAGTGCTACTTTGTAAGATTTACCGTCCGCTAGCGGGCCGTTACAGTACTCGCCACCGCCACCGCCACAGCCCTCGTCCTCGCCCACCGTGTACTCGCTGTTTGAGCGCTTTTGTCGTCGACTCTACACAATATAGAAACAAAACAACACGCAAGTTTTATTCGCACCTTTTTTTTCATGTTTTTTTTTTTTTTTTTTTTTTTTTTTTTTTTGGTAACTGCCGCGCTGAAGGTTGGTGCACGTGACCTGGTTATGTGCTCAATACCACAATGCTCTAGATCCCTAAAACAAAATACTTCTACGAAGAGTTCAGGGCGAAAGATACCAGGCTGATTTGCAAATATAGTTTTCAATATAAAGATGAAACAAGCCGCCGTGGGCAAAACCCACACAGACCCCACCCAAGCGCCCTTTTCTTACTTATGTTATGTTTGTTCACAATTTTATTCAGGCAGTCACAGTGCGTTTCCAATGCTAATTTAGGTAAAAAGGTGTACAACTTATAGAGTTGTCACACCAATTACGCCACACAGTTCATCGCCTCTGATGGATTACCGTGTGTTTCTTAAGCACTAAAAACGAACAAAAAAATCTTTATTTTCTTTGTCTATTTTCACGGATTAAAAACTCAAAAACATTTTACAGGTAGTTTCGTTTAAGTACATTCTTCTATTTAAAAAGCAAGATACAGCCTGAAGCATGGCCAGGTTTCCGCTTTTTTATCGTACCTCATTTGGAATATAATCAATTCTGTATGGAGAGCGAAAGCCATTTCTTTTCGACTCATCCCAAGACACAAATTTATCTAAGAACTCGTCCTCCGAATCACAGCACTCTTCGTACTCTGAAATAAATGGTAAGCTTGTTAAGCGTCGACTAAAACATGTAGTTTTTTTTAGTTTTTTTTTTGGTCACTAACGACCGTTCAAAGTTCTGATAACTTTATGAGCGTGATGTGTTAATCGTTAATGACTGCAGGGCAAAAAGTTTACTTTTCAGCTCGGGGTCCCGCGGGACTGCGACCTCTGAAACCAGGGGTCCCGAGGTAAAGTGATGGGGTCCCGACATTTTCGGGCAATAAAAAAATTTAAATTCTATAAAATCATTTTTATTGCAACAAAAAAAATAAACGCGATTAGTGATATCATGAAAATCACAAAACTACTACTTCCAACAAAAAAAAAAAAAGAAACACTGAATGATGCTACATTAAGCAATGAAAAAAAAATCGATCATTTTCGATCTTAGCGGTGATACTGAACAGTTGCAAGAAAACACCGTCTTTTTTTCTGGGGTCCCGCGGGACCCCAGGGTCAAATTCCAGGGGTCCCGAGCCGATTATCAGGGGTGCCCGGGACCCCGTGAACTTTATGCCCTGGACTGCCTTATTCACAACACGCAAGCACTTATATCGAATTTTGTGAATATTCAACAGTGTACAAATAGCTCAAATTAAAAAAAGAAAAGAAAAAAAAACACCACCAACCTGCGTCATTGGCATTGACAACAATGATGGAGCTTATGGTTAAGTCGCCATTAGAAGCATCAGTGAGAAAAGTCTCGTTTATGCCGATTCTTATTTGACTTTTAGGCTTCGCTGGTTTCTCCTCAGCCGAGTCGACACCACTCTCTTCTGGGGTAACAGGAGCTGAAAAATTATTTGGAAAATTATTTCATAGAACTGGAAAAGCCAATTTTACTCTCGGATAATACCACTCTCCTGCTTTTTTTTCTGTGTGTGTGTGTTTTTTAATACTCAGCTGCGCATTAGAATTGCTTATTGATCGGTATTCAACTCCCTGCATTTTATTTAACTACAGAGAGTTTAATACAGCAAAAGATACTTTTGAACCAAGCGGCATCTTAGAAGGCGAAGGCAGAAAAGTATTACTGCAAATTCTGCTAGGTTACCCGACCGAAAATCCAGTTTGGGTATCAATTTCACTACGTTAGCCACGGATAAATTAACCACACCCAGAACTCCAAAGAAAAAAAAGGAAACACATTCAAGTCTTAGTATTCCTTAACGTTCTAGGCAGCCCTGGCTAACTGGCCATCACTTGCACTCATTCATATTGTTTAACAGACGCCTAATTACATGCAATTTTACAAGACTGACATAAGTATATATTTCTGGGCATTCTAAAAATTACGATAAAAAAAGTTTTCGACATTAGGACTTTACGTTTTCATTTCACTGCATTGCCCAAACGCTAGATTAACCGCTTGAGGGATTATGTTTCACAAATTCGATAGATAACCGCGGGTAATCTACCAAAAATTTACGGTAGTTCTTTGAAGGACCTACTGCTATTTTATGTGATATCGGTATGAAGATATTTATGATAATTGTATGCAATGAATTGAACTAAAACTTAAAACTGTTTTTTAAAATAAGTATAGAAAAGCAAACACGAATTTAGATATTTTTGTTCTGCACGAATTAGGTCGCTAGAGGCAATGTGAATAGTAGACTGTACTCAATGAGACTGAGCCTTCTGTATGAGAAAAAAAATATCCATATTCGTATCTGACTGACACATTCTTATTTTAACCAACAGACCTCCACCTTGCATAATTCGGAACAGTGGTAATACCGTTGAAAAACAACACCAAATTGATTTGTTAATTTAGTTGTAACACTTGAAGGAACAAAATTTAACGTCGATTGTGCATTACAACGTCTCCACATACAAAGACCACATCATCAACATGATTATTTACAACAAACAAGCCATTTCCGATTTTTTTTTTTTTTTGGGGGGGGGGGGGGAAATCCAACCGAGACATCGGAACGACACTGTGCTAAAATTAACTGCACGCCAAATCACTCTTATTTCCGAGTTCAAGCACTGGCGAAAGAAACAGGAAATAGAAAAGCTACTTGGTCGAAATGTTTCTAGTCATACCACACAATCCGGTGTAGGCATCAATTGTGCTTTCAGTCCCCTCACTGTACTCATTGACAGACACCACCTGCAACATTAAAACAGGGTTATACACTTTATGTCGCTGCAATCAATACAACATGGTCTTCAGATGAAGTGTTTATGGTATCGTGAGTGAATCATGCTTTATTTCATGTAATCAATCCCATACCGACAGCCCTGAATAAATTTAAAGACTGCTATACCTTTATAGTTATAATATTTATCCTAATTCTACAATCAGTAAAACGTATCGATCAAAACGTAATGCAAATGAATTCAAGGGAAGCACGAAGCAGACAAAGAACTGGACGGCACTGAAGGATGTATTCCTCACATCCAACACCAGGCCAATTTCAAAAAGAGTACAGCGAAACAAATATATTTTTGAGACGCCATGACACATTTCAACCCTACAGAGACCCATGTTAAAGTGGCAGGAATACAATTCAAACGTGGCACATTATGACAGAAAAACACATTAAACAAGAATGTGTGGAAAACATATAAATATAGATATCATTTTCTACCAGTATGTTTTAGAAACCTTGGACCTATTATGTTACCGTGAATACGTAGCTGGCGTTGTTGGGCACTAAATCGGTTGCCGTATAGACGAACGACCCGTCTTCTGATTCACACTCTTCTATTGGACAGTTATAATCACCGCCATCCTGTAATACATTACAGTAATCTTAATCTTAATAACATTATTGGAAGATCTGCGTTCAAAAAAGGGAAAATATATTTTTAAATTCGTTACCAAATTTATATCAAAATAGGCTATTGAAACTTATTTATTTACATGGGAACGAAGCACTGAATGTAACACCTCATTTCGATATCTTTTTCCGAAATTTAAAGCAACAGGATCAAAGAAACATAGGAAGTATTTTCCAGCAAACGATCGCAAGTACATTCAGTGCTATGGCGAACGTTAATGACACACAGCACCTCGCTGGGTCGAAGTACTAATCAGGACAGGTATTTGTGAAACCATACTCCTGTGGATATTACAAACTGCCATATGGTCACGATGGTGACATAACTAGAGTTTGTTTAATCACTCTAATTGTACTAAGAATGATTTGTCGAAATACGTCATGTGCATTCAATGAACAATTTTTCCAGAAATCAATCACCCAATTACAATCAATCACTCAATCACAATCAATCACTCAATCAATCTTAAAATGATCACCTCTCCACTCTGCCAGGAGATACGGTAGCTTTTCATGTCACCATTTTGATCACAAATATCCGGTTCTTCCCAATGGATTTGAATCTCATAACAGATGTCTTCTTTTTTATAATGGTCCATATTCTGAACCGCTCCAGGAGCTGAAAGCAACAATTCAAAGTGACTATACTTCACATTATGCCGAAAGAAAATAATATGGATCGGCACGGAATCACATTTTGAATTAAGAGAACCAAATAAAAAACTGTAAGAGAAGATTCCAAAACCAAAAAACCCAACAGTTACGGAAGGCGCAATGCGAAAACATTCTAATTTTTTTATCTAGCTCACATGCTCAGCTTTTAATAGATCTCTTAAATGCAGCAAGCTAAAAATTTAAATATAATGACTTGAAGGGTGTGTTTGCTCGGGGGGTGGGTGTTCGCCGTCGTCCGCATCGCTCGGGAGCTGTGCCCCATCCTCCACAGTCACGTAGGCCACCACGGTCACACTGTAGTTCCAATGTTCCTGCAGGTTCGCCACAATTGTTTGATTTTTATAGAATCCTGAAACCAAAAATTATGTCAAACTTTAAGAAAACAGCCAGTATATATGTTGGGCACAATTTTTAAATCTGCACAATTTATAAATTGTGCTGCACAGTTTTTAAATGTATAAAAGGGCCAACCATTTAAAAACGGGTTGTCCATTTATAAATGGGCGACCCATTTTTAAATGGTCGGTCCGTTTTTAAATCCAAATTGCGGACAATTTTTAAATTGTTCTGCACAATTTTTAAATATTTTCAATTCTTTTTAGCTTTTTTTCTTTGGGTTTTTTGTTTTGTTTTATATTTTGTCAACCTTTTTACTGCTTTTGGACACAGATTTAAAAATTGTGCCCAACATATACACTTACCGAATGAAATTTTTCAATTTGTTTAACAGTAACTAGAGCCTGGGAGACACACCATTTACCGCGTGGGGCGGATGACCCATGAAATCAGTGCTGAAGTCTGTTTGAAAAGTGCGATACATCTGGCACTTTCATTACGTTTTTCACAATTTTAAGTTTCGCACTTTCAAATTTCAACAAAAATTAAGTTTTATATTGAAAAAAAGTTATTTTGGCAATTCTCAATATATGTTTTATTCGTGTGTGAAATTTTAAAAAATCAGAAAAATAGTTTTGGAGACACAGCCTGGACGACGCAGTCAATTACGTAGACAAAATTAGATGAAAGTTTTACCTAATTTCAAATACTGTCATTGTGACGATTTTCCACGACTCCGAAAAACATGACGTAGCACACCTACAATATGTGCTCTATCCGTGTGTGAAATTTCAAAATAGTCCGACCTATTGGTTCGGAGTTTTAGTCCGGACACGGCATTCCATTACGCGGACAAACCTGTATAAATCTGAATTTTTACCAAATTTTAAAATACTGTCATTTTTTCATGAATCAAAATAAACACATGACGTTGCACACCTTCAATATATGCTCTATCCGTGTGTGACTCAAAACAATCCAATTAATAGTTTTTGAGATATAGGTTGGACTTGACGTTGAAAATCGATACGAAGTTTCAATAATTGAAAAAAATATTGTCATTTCGACAAACTCTTCATGATCCGAACAAAAATACCACGTTGCACACCTTCACTTTGAGATCTATCCGTGTGTTTAAAAACAATTTGGCCCATAATTTCGGGAATATAGTCCCGGACACGCACGCGGACAGGCGGACGGACAGACAAGCTCCAAAATATAGCACTCCGTTACACAGGGGATAATTGTTTATCAAGAAGTAGAGCTAATGTGAATTCGACATCTGCAATGTGAATTTTATGCTGAGATTAGGACAGGGTAATAAAATAAATGTTGAACAGACCACTCAACAAACAAATAATGTATTATTATATCAAATGCATTGTCAGAGAGTACAAGTTGTACAGTCAAGAGAGGGCATCTGAAGATAAAGATAACATAAAATAAAGATAAGCTAACCTAAAATAACAGCAGTGGACGACGGGCGAGGTCACAATGACCTTGGAGCAGCCACTCACCTATCTCCGTGACTGTGTGCGTGTCCGGGTCACAGCGCAGATCCGGCGCTACAGCCGTGACGTTGTAGCTCGTATTTCCCGTGGATTCCCCGTACATACTCCAAGACACGTGCAGCGCGGTGGAATTCAGTGCCTGAACGCGTACATCGCTAGGCGCCACAGGATCTGCAATAATATAGATATAAGTAAGCAAATCGTGTTTCTTCATCTTATTTCTTAATCGTAGTTTCACTCAAACCACAGATTAACAGTTCAACTGGGGATTTTATCCACCGATCGATAAATACACCGGCAACTAAAATTTGAAATTTTAATTTTAGAATAAACATTCCACTTTTGAACCTTTAAAATCTTGCATGTTTTCTTCCTGCCTTTGCGTTCCAAACATTACAAAGATGAGTTATTATTATTATTTAATACATTTGTATAGCACTTTATCTAATAATAAGCTCCAAGTGCTGCACAGAGTATAAAATTATAAGTTAAAATGATAAACGTGAATAATAATACAATTATAATACTGTTACAAATTAGTTGACAAAAGCATTATTAAAAAGGTGTGTTTTAAGAGCTCTTTCAAAAGCTGCAACGTTATTTATAGATCTAAAATGAATAGGCAGCGAGTTCCATAGTTTAGGAGCAAAATTCACGAATGCTCTATCACCATATCTATTGTTGGTTCTGTGTTCTACCAATAATCCTTGACTGCCCGATCGGAGCGAGCGACAGTTCCGGTACGGTGTTATTAGATCCATTAGATATTGAGGTGCGCGTCCATGAATACAGTTAAAAACAATGACTAGAATTTTGAATACTATCCGCTGTTCAACAGGCAGCCAGTGCAGTTCGATGAGTAGGGGCGTTGCATAGTTAAATCTGCTCACTTTGGAGATGAGACGAGCTGCCGAGTTGTGCACGACTTGAAGCTTTCGAATTAATGATTTATTTACGCCGTAGAGTAGGGAGTTGGAGTAATCCAAGCGAGATATTACATATGCGTGAACTAACAACTTAGTGGCCTGAGTAGTTAGAAATCGTCGAATTCTAGCTATGTTTCGTAGGTAAAACAATGCAGAAGATACTTTGAGGCTAATAAATTTATCCATGGTTAGCGAATTATCCAACATAGCACCCAGATTTTTCACTGTAGGTGTGGATGAAATAACTGTAGATTCGATATTGATTTCAATACCCTCAAGTCGCGACAAATAACATTTTGAGCCAAATAAAATAAGTTCAGTCTTGTCATCGTTGAGCTTCAAAAAATTGGCACACATCCATTTCTTGAAAGCCAGGATACATTCTTCAATAGTGTTGATAGTCTTTACAGTGTTCTTCTTGTGATCAAAAGCAATATAAATTTGCGAATCGTCAGCATAGAAATGATATTTAACGTTATATTTATTAGCTATATCCGCCAGCGGAGTAACATAAACGGTAAATAAAATAGGGCCTAAAACAGAGCCCTGGGGTACGCCATGACTGAGGGTAGCAGTTGATGAGGTAAAACCATTCACGATCACAGTCTGAGTTCGGTTACGTAAGTAGGACTTAAACCATGATAAAGCATGATCGCTTACTCCAAAGCGGTGGTGTAGACGTGTGAACATCGTATCGTGGTCAATGGTGTCGAAAGCTGCCTTAAGATCTAACTTCGCTAGTGCAACCATAGACTTCGTGTCAAGAGCGGCCATGACATCACTCTGAACCCGTAACAGTGCAGTTTCGGTGGAAGAGAACATGCGATAGGCTGATTGATATTTATCCAAAAGATTGTGTGTGATAAGATGTTCATTCAACTGTGCTGCTACTACACGTTCAACGATTTTGGAAACATAGCTTAGATTCGAAACAGGACGGTAGTTTTTCAAAATGTCTGGATCCAGACTGGCTTTCTTGAGAAGAGGTACAACGAGGGCACACTTCAGATTTTCAGACACTTCAGCGTTGGCGAGGGATAAATTCACTATGTTCGTAAGAATATCCAGAAATTCATTCCTACATACTTTCAACAGCCATGCCGGAAGTGGATCAAGCGAGCAGGTAGCCGGGGATGGCTTTTCAATAATACCTTTGAGTTCTACTGTGGTAACAGGTCTAAATTCAGAAAGTTTTGAGCTACAAAACGCACCATTGAGTTCACGAAATTCTTCAAAGAATTTTGAGCGATCATCGCAAGAAATATCATTTCAAATTTTAATAATTTTATCCAAGAAAAACTCGCAGAGCATGTTGGGCATGACTTCCTGTTCAATATTTGTTGGGAGTGTGCTAGACTTAGACCAACCTAGAAGCTCCTTTGTGACGTTAAATAGTCGTTTTTGATCACATTGTGAGTCGAGAACTTTAGCTGAATAGAACTCCGATTTGGCTTCATTGCACAAATGATTCACCAGTTTACACTGATTTCGATATAGTTGTTTATCCTTTTCGAGACCGGATTTGGCATACCGCCTTTCAAGTCGGCGTTTGATGACTTTGGCACTGCGTATATTGGCGTTATACCACTGCGTATTGGGACGTATTGTGACAGTTTTTTCAAGTTTGGGGGCGTTCCTGTCAACGATAGCTTCAATGCCGTCATTATAAGACTTGACCACTAATTGTAGAGTAGCGTTTTTAGAGGGTAAATCAAGTTTTAGAACATCATTTTTGAAATCATCGAGGTTAATATTTGAATATTTCCTATAAATAACACGATCCTGTAGAGCACGAGGCTTAGTCACAGTGATGTTAAACGCAACTAAATAATGATCTGAGATGCGAGGGTCACTAACATTTACGTTCGAGATTAGCTCAGGATTTGAGCAAATTATCACGTCCAACGATACTTTCTGCCGGGTAACACCAACAGACAAGACGTAGAAAAAGGTTATTACAGTCTCTTTCTGCACTTACAATCGGAGTAAAGTTGAACTAACTCGTGACTTGCAGGTCCAAAGCCGGGAGCAGTTTGAGCACGCACACTGATTTTATAGACGGCACTGGGCTGTAAATTTCGTATCTGATAGTGCAAGGTATCAGGCGAGGTTGTGTCGTTCCCCCCGTCATTCGAACAATCCGTCTCCTGCAATCCAATCCAAACATCAAATGATGTACGAATATGTCAAAATGCAAGGAATGTATTCCGAAAAGCCGTTAGTTATCGTCATCGTTATCGTTATACAACATCGTCGGGCATGGAAAGATGGAAAAATACTAGGATTTACAGGCCGGTGTAGCTTCCGGTGGGCCTTTTCCTGACTGGCAGAACCTACCCATTGTTTTTTAATTCGGTTCAAATTAAAGTCTACGACACGAAATTGACCGATTTTCTTTACCTAAATACTGATCTCAATTCCCTCCAGAGCAACGCATCCGAACGATAACGTGAGGGAAATGGTTCTTAGAATTCTTAGAATACCCACTTGTCTGCACCAAGATACTTCATACGCCAAAATGACACCATTCGGTTCTGACGGAGGCTCCCATGTGACGTCAACAGTTCTATTTGATGGTGTTGGCTCGAGACTTGTGGGTTCCGATGGAACTATAAAATAAAAACATTCACTTCATTCTGAAGTCTAACACATTTGACCTTCATACCCTGCAATTTTTTATCGACAGCTACTACGAAGCTCCTCTTACGAAAGGAGTACTCCTTTTGAATCTTTTTTTCTCAAGTTACTTCCTTACTTAATTTTCAATTAGTTTTAATTAAAGAAGTTTTTGAACTCTGAAAAACATACGAATGTAGTTTTAGCAAATAGTGTTTTGTGTATGTATGTGTATTTTTCTCTATTTTTTCTATTGGCAATTTCATATCTTTCACTTTTTAAACTTTTATTTCAGTTCAGAAAAAGTTAAATTAATATTCTTCCATTTTAGCCTTTTCTCTGGATACACTTTACACTGTGTCCAAAGCCGGATTTAGATTCAGTACTTTCCATACCCACTTTTAAATTCAGTACACTTTCAGGTTTTGAACAGATGATCGTCCTTACGACGGGTTACAAATAATTATATCAATTCATTAGTAAATGTATTTAGGCCTGAGTCACATGTTACTGTTAGTGACACTCAAGTAATCACACAAACAGCATACGATAAATAAAGGAACGAAAAAGTATGACACATGCAGAATACTCAAATACTCACTGTCTTCATCGCTTTGCACTTGTAACTCTTCATTGTTCGTGCTGTTGTATTCATGATTAGCCAGTATCAGTTGGAATGTGTAGTTCTTGTACGGGCTTACAGAAACTGTGTGAGATGTATTTCCAATGTCGTGAATAGTCTCCTCGAAATGGTCTAAAAACATAATAATATCCAAAATTCACGTCAAAATAGAAGGCATATCAAAAAGTTTAAGGAATTAAATTGATATTAAGGTCGAACTTCGACTAACAACAATCAGCCTCTTCTGAGTTGATACTTCCTAACAAAAACAATAATGTACTAACAAAAGCATTATATACTACCGCGTGATAACGATGTGACGGGGACCGAGAAAGGAGGTAGCTGTAACTGATAGGTCTATTCTTAAGATGGGAAAAGCTTATCTGGGACAAGAAAATTGTGTAGTTATAAGCGGGATGTCATTATAACCCATACTGCATTGAAGTAACATACAGTGAAGGAAACAGCTACATGAAAGTGGCATGTAGGGTACACTATAAAAACACTGCCAACGACAGGCGTGCTAGTAAATGAAACAGGGATAAACATGCGGTTCCCTTTATCTTAACAATAATATGCTATAATGCGTCCCCTCCTCCCCCTAACCACTTCCCTCTCCCCCGTACCCACTCCCCAGAATAAAGAAGATTCACTGTTACAATACTAAAACTGTATTGTTGATTGCCGGCAGTAAAACTACATGCCAACTTTGTTACTCACACAAGTAATACAAAGACTACCAGTAATACAAAGACTACCAGTAATACAAAGACCAGTAGCTCTTTTAAGGCAATTACTGTTTTGCTACTCACCTGAAGCGCCATCAAGAGGGTCAATGTAAGAGTAGACGAGGTAGTACGCCTTGAAATCGCCATTGACGTCACAAGGACTTACGGCATCCCACTGTAGATGTATCTCTCTTGCTTCGACGGATGTCGCCTTCAAATTGCTCACACTCTCTGGGTCTATTCAAACAGAAGAAAACAGCACGACGGTTAACTAAGCGGAAACGCATCACATTGTGATCTGCAGCATAGGTGATCCAGAGATTTGAATGGATGACTGTTGCTAGTTAACTATTTTATGACATACATGTTCGTCTGTTTGTCAGCTCCGCAGCACCTTTATGCAATAAGACAAACTTGACTACGTCTCGAGGAGTACGTCTATCCCCCGTGGGGGATATGGTGTGTGTAAGGCTGTTGCGTGTTGACAACGCAAAATTTAAAAGTGGGAGGATAGGTAGACGTAGTGTCTAACATTTAAACGAATCAATCCATTAACCAGTAGGCGCGTGAGACTGTCGTAGGAACGCTAAGTACAGCGCCAATTTTCAAAAGTCCGCCATTTTGTCAATTTCTGCCCAATCCGGAAAATTCTTGGTCACTGCACTGCGGAAGGGTCCAGAGAAGCCGTGTACAAAATATGAAATGAATTCATCCATTAATGTGGCCTGTAGGCGGGTGAGACTGCCGTATATACGCTAAGTCCAGTGCCGATTTTCAAAAGTCCGCCATTTTGTTAATTTTTGCCAAATTCGGATAATTCTTAATTACTGCACTGCGGAAGGTTTCAGAGAAGCCGTGTACAAAATTTGAAACGAATCTGTCTATTAATGTGACCTGTACACGCGTGAGACTGCCGTATATACGCTAAGTCCAGTGCCAATTTTCAAAAGTCCGCCATTTTGTCAATTCTTTTCCGATCCGGAAAATTCTTGGTCACTGCACTGCGGAGGAATCCAGAGAACCCGTGTACAAAATTTGAAACGAATCCATATACTAATGTGGCCTGTAGACGCGTGAGACTGCCGTATATACGCTAAGTCCAGTGCCGATTTTCGAAATTCCGCAATTTTGTCAATTTTTTTCCGATCCCGAAATTTCTTGGTCACTGCACTGCGGAAGAGTCCAGAGAAGTCGTGTACAAAATTTGAAACGAATCTATATATTAATAATGTGGCCTGTAGGCGCGTGAGACTGAAGCGTGACAGACGGACAGACCGAAAAGTTCAAAACTATATCCCTCCGTTTCACGGGGATAATCAACGAATGCGCGTCATTTATAGACCTGCGCTGTAAACTGGACGCTTCACAAGATTAACACCACAATGGCAGGCAGGCTGAGCATCAGACACGACCACGCGTAGGCAAATTTCTCCTCGACGAAAACTATAACTAAAGTCCCGCCCGAAAGTCAGACATTTGACTATATTTCTCTGACCCGCACCCTTAACAACAAACTGATACAATGTCATTGCGACGACTCACATGAAACACCGAGCAGATCGGGCACTTACGTGTAGCAAGGGTCTTTTCCGAATGGGAAGCATCCTCGCTCACTCCAGCAGAATTCCGTGCTTTCACCTTAAATGTGAAATCCCAGTACTCATCCAAGCCCTCTACAGTTATGTTCTTCTCTGTCACGTTTCTTGTATCACTCTCTTGGTTATCACTGTTGCAATTATCGAAAGTCCATGTGACATCATAGCCCGTGATTTCTCCGTACGGTTTTTCCGGGTCCTCCCAGGTGAGCATGATTGAAGTAGCAGTGATATTGTGAGTCGATACATTCTGAACTGGTCCCCCGGGTGCTAAAATACACAATTCGTAAACAAGGCTTGTTCATCATCGTTGTCCTTAAAGAGATTACAGACCATCTGTAAAGTGCCCCCCCCCCCATGTATGCAAAATCGGTGATGTCACCAAGTGACTATAACAATAGCGGATGCACAGCCAAGAAATCAGCACCCCCCTACCCCGCACCCCACGTGCTGTAATTACCGATTCATGAATGGCATTCAAACAACATACAACTGAGAAAAAGTATTTTAAGTAAGTCTTGCCCACATATTGCCCACGAAGTTCAACATAATAGATACATACGGAATATATTTGCAAATTTTAATAAACTGCAAAGGTCATTGCGATACCTGCTTCAGCCGTCTGAATAGGTCCTGCAGTAGCATTATCTCCGGCTCCACCTTCGTTTATAGCAAATACGTCAACGTAATAAGTGGAATACGGTTGAATGACGTCATTTTCTTCCTCACCTCCCACCAATGCCGTTACCTCTGCATCACTCGCATTAAAGTTCTGATACGGCCCTTCTATATTCGAACAATTGCCTTCGATCTGACAACGAGCCAAACGACATCAACTGTTAGCGTTTTGCCAAAAAGAGGCTGCCTTTGTTTTGTTGCGAAAAAAATGTGACTGCAAAAATGCAACCGGTCATCATCAATGTGCTCACCACTCAAACCCAGAATATACACAAAATATTCTCAATAAACCAGGGCATCAGAAACTCACATAGAACAATTTGCTTCTTTAAAACTTTTTTTAAATTCGTTTAATTTTATTTTACTTAATTATTATTATTTTACTTCTTTGGGTGATTAGAACCTCATATAATGCCTTCTCGACGCACCCGATCTCCATTCCAGTCAGAGTTGGTTTCTCGTACAGCTATCGATTGCACACAGTTCTGCCACGTACTGTCATACACATTGACAATGTACATCTCAATGCTTTGCACATACGGCGGCGGTTCCCACGTAACTGTTATATTCCAGGCTTTTGCTTCAGAATTAAGGTTCTGTACTGCTTCTGGCACTATTACAAATTTGGTGAAAGAAAAAAGTAAAGTAATTTACACATACAACAATTACAAAATTTTTACTTCTGTGATAATACGCTGCTTTAATAGATCTATCACTGGACACGCAGCACGCCTTTACGACTCACTACCAGAAATGGCACAAAAAACTATCAGTCACATTTCACTTTCTATTTACGACACTTCTTTCATCCTTGGAAAGATTTTCATACAGTTCTATCTTTACCTAAGTTGTATTTATCACACTAGAATTAAGCTATTCATTAGACTGAATGCGTTTATGGCTTGAATTTCTTTTATTACAAGAAACACAAATCGCTTGACATTCGACTCACGTTTAAATCAACAACTTGTGGCGTACACGGCGACTGCGTAATTGCAAACATACGTCAATGATTTTAATTTTAGTGCTAGTATTTACATATCAAATTTGTGACATGACTTGGATAAATGGTGTAATCTGACTGGTCAGTTCCTAAGTCAATAACTTTTCAATGTTGACCGGAAAGCAAAAGTTGACAGACACTGTAGTTATTTGTAATCAAAACGCCATTCAAGTCATGCAAAAAAGCACACACTGACTTATGTCGAGTCAACATGACGATATTATTGACTAGTTACGAAAGGTCAACATTTTCTTACGGGCCAATATCTGAAGTCAATATCTGCTAAATATACGTCTGCCAGGGCATGAAATAACCGGAAATTCAAGAGATCAACACTTCGTAAGCAAATGTTCCGGCTGTACAAAGATGCAATGAAAAATCTAACACTGCGATATCTATTCACTACTTACAAGTGTAAGCCTCAAGCACTTCTGAGTCTTCGGACCGTTCTGATTGGTCACTATAATTAGCAAGAGTGACAACGTGGAAATTGTGCAATGTACTCGATGTTAAACCTTCTTCCCTATGCTTCGTCTCCGTCACTTCCTGTATCCCTGAAATCAATGCCCAGGTGAAATCGATTAAATGCATTTAACGGCTGATTCCTTACGTTTATAAAAATAAAAACGACATGTGCAATGAAAACCGTTTTCTTTTGCAGTAATTCCTCCCGTGTCACGGGATCCAGTTCTTCGCAAAACAGAGAATAATTTACACTGTGCCCTGGGTGGTATCCAGACATTTTGTTGAAAGAAATTTTGCAGAAAATTTTGTCGAAAGACAGTTTGTCGAAAGGCATTTTGTCGAAAGTGAGCTTCGAGACATTTTGTTGAATTTTACAATGTCTTAATAGGTTACGGTGGGGAAACTCCTCTTGTGAAATTACAATATCTCACATTTTACATATTTGTGAAATTACAATATCTCACATTTTACATGTTTCCCTTTTCTTAAAAACTCGATACAGCTTCTATATGAGAAACTTTTTTTTCGTAATATGTTCGTTGTATGGGAGAATTTTAAGCCATACATGAGCCGTTTATGTAGATCTGATAACTGCTGTAGCCTCCTTTGTCAGGTGCGTCCCACTCGAGAGTTACCGAGTCTTGGTCGGTGTCATCAATTCTCAGGTCGGTCACCACATTCGGCTCTTGAAGAAGATAATATAGAACAAAATTTACGCATAATAACTGGTTGTCAGATTTCACCAGCTATATGATATTTTAAAATTAGGGTTCGCAATCGAGCCCCACCCGAACGGGCTCCGACCGAAGACATCGAGCCCCAAACCGAAACTCCGACTGTTACACCGAGGTTGAAAGGTTCGCTAGGGCGTTTTGCCCTGAAAAACTCAGGCCCCGCGAGGACCGGCAGAAGGAAAAAATATGAGCACAGAACCGCAAATTTCGGCAAAACCGCAAACCTTACTTAAAATTTATTGCATATAGATTAGTGTGTATTTGTAACTGATTAAAAAATTGTCAGTTGTCATTACAGAAACTTTTTCATTGCACTTTAGTTGTTCATTTGTAACGGTAATTGTTATTTTTTAGGGAGTCCAAGACGAAAGTTGAAAACAAGAATGGTTCAGGCTCCGAGAACAGAAGAAGGATGGTGTTTTGGGCGATTAGTCCCACGGTACAGCATACAGTATGCAGAAAAACGCCCATGCTGTTATGCCCGCGACATTTTGTACATCACTTACTTGTTATTGCGACATAGTCAGAGGTAGTAGTTTTATTACTCTCCTGCCCAACAGCGGTCAGGCTGACTTCATAGTGAGCGCCTGTAATTACGGCTTTCATAAACTTTTGTTTGTTTTTTTTTTTGCTTATTTATCTGCTCTTAGGGTTGCTGTATATGTTTAAATTAATTTTTTCCTAAACATTCTTGGCCAGATAAAAAGAAAAAAACAAACAAACAAACAAACGCACCAAAAAAACTCTCAAGTTTATTCTTGTAAAATTGTTGTAGACTGCTGGATATAAGTGATAACCCCTGTTACGATTTATCAACAACTTACCAGCAGTTAAATCTGTGCACTCAGAAGTACCGGCGGCTGCGGATTCGATGTGAGCATCGCGACAGTCTACCGTAGGCGACGCATCCACGCAAGTACACGTGACCACGTATTTGATAATATTGGGCGCACTATGCGACCAGGAAACGGTGATCGTACTGTTAGTGGTCTCATCTACTGTTACGCTTTGTACTGCGGAAAAATCTAATCAAAAACAAAACACTCTCAATTAATATCAAATATCAAACACATAAAACAAGATTTATTTCACTACGAACAACTTGAAATAACAGATGACGATGGAATACCCAAGTATGCAATATTAGTCATATTCTTATATATGTCTGATTGCTGTAATTTGATTGGTCGATTCCCAAGTCAAAATTCTCAATGCTGACCGTTACCCCGACAAAAAAGAAAATATGTTTCTTTCCATACAATTTCAAGCGATATAAAAATACAATTTTCGATTGTATAATTCGAAATTCGGACAAAACCAAAGCATCGGTTTAATGTGAATGGCCAAACGTCAATAGAAAATACAGTTTTTCCCAACCAAAACGCCAGTCGTGTATCAAAGCATATCTATTAACACGAAGGTATTATTGACCATTTACGACAATGCTGATTTTAACAACATTAATACATAACACTGTATTATTTAAAATAAGAATTTATCAAGCAAATAAGAATTCAGATAATTTTTGTCATGGGTGGAATCGGCTAAACTGATTACCGTAGTCTATTCCGGAATAGACGTAGTCTATTCTGGAATAAACTACCGATTTTAAAAGTTCTCTGGAATAGAACGTTTTCAAATTTTTCATAGATATTACATTGTAGCATATATTACTTACAGGTTTTATAATATTTAAATTTAAAATTACACAAAAACCTTCCATTTAAAAGGATTTGAAGGTCGGTAGTCTATTCCGGAATAGACTACCGTCGTCATCAAATGCGTTGGTTCACCCATGACAAAAAATATCTGATTTCTTATTTGCTTGATAAATTCTTATTTTAAATAATACACTGTTATATGTATAATGTTGTAGATCTGGAGAACCAGATAGAACATTACTTCTTTCTGATCTAACAAGGAAAAGAAACTATCAAAAATCCATCTGAATCAACATTCGCGTCATTTATAGCGTAATGAGGAAGTAAAAAGTCCGCTTTGTTTCAACACAAAGTTGAAACAATCTATAAATGTCTACGCGTGATATCAAGGCAATAAAACACTGTTGTATGACAGTCAGACAATTCAGCCCCCTCCCCAACTCCCTCAATGGAAAATAAGACACTTATCATCTGTAAGGGCAGAATTTTGTTTTGATTTTGAAACACAAAGAGTAACCAATACCTCTGTAATGCTTCGATGCATTGTCATACCTGTCCAGAAAGTATGCGAAGCGGAATTTGTTGAATTCTCGGAACAGCCCAAGTACTGCACCCCAGTCTGAATATGTACGTAATAGAACTCGTGTTCCTCAAGTCCTGACAGTATACACGAAGTACTAGCAGTGGAATTGTGCACTGTCGGGAGAAAGAGAAACACAAACATAAACACAACTAGAACGTCCAGTACACATAAAACATCAGTGTACACGGATATATGATATACTTTCACTTATTTGAGACGTATTTCATTTCTTGCTTTTTTTAGCAAAACAAAAACATATGTCTCCCAAAATAAATCAATGATTCTGCAATATCCAGTTCCCATTTATCCTTTTTACAGAGATAAAAGAATGATTTTCCTTTTCTGTAAATATAATCAAAATTCATAATGAACTAGAGGTTTTCGCTTTCGGGTAGTGAAAAATACATCTGGAACCAAAAAAATTACGACAGTGACGACTTAAACATTAAGAGTGACCTATGTAAACAGTAGTTCAATCATTTCAGTTGCACTAAAACTCTACGAAACAAAGTTTTTGATATTTTGTGCCCCAGTTAAGATTTCAACATCAATATAACGGCAGATTTTGGTAACGATATCAACCCGACCAGACCGAAACATTCAATCTTCATGCAAGTTGGTTGTGACTGATCCCGACCGCAGATTAAAGTCAAACCGACGTCTTATTACAAATACTGGTTAGGTATGGGTTAAGCAGCCTTGTTTAGATGTTGCTTCTGGTCGCAAAAAAGCCACCACATTTCTCTGACGTCTAATCAACGTTTCTGATGCATCGCTGAATAGGTGTTATCAAATCGGATATGAGCGGAGTAGCATCCTTCCACAATGGTTGCCTCAGGAGAATCTGTCGTATTTTCTGGCCCAACAAAATTACAAACAGCGATCTGTACAAGGAGACCAACTGCCGAAGTATCGTTTTAGAGATCAAGCGGAAGTGGTTGCTTTGGCCCGGATATGTGTTACGCATGGAGCGCAACTGTACACTCCGAGGTGCCTTGATGGACACCACGGGGCACAAGGCGACGCGGACGGCCGAAGGCGGCGCAGGACGGTAATGGCACAGCTGACAGAGATGGGTATAACCTGGGGCGAAGCTGAACAAATCGCCCAAAACAGACTCGCTGAGGGCTTGTGTCCCACTCCGGACGAAGAGGGTAAGTTAGTAAGTAAGTAAGTAAGTAAGTAAGTAGCTTCGGTGATTTGTAAAATGTTTTTAAATATTTTAAACAGGTGAATGTATCGACACGCAAAATACTTCTTGCACATCTACAAATGGTGAGGAACATTTTAGCATAGGGATAGCAGCTGTATTGGCCTGCGTGTTTGAGACACAAAATAAATTACACAAAATCACATGCCTCAAGTGTCGACAGACATATAAAGAGACAGACGGACAAACCCGAATACTTTAGTCCCCCGCTTCGCACTACGTGGTGGCGGGGGACTAATAAAATCATTAGAAGGTATTTGGAAAGACCGAATAAATATTAAAAGAGTGATGCCTTATTTTTACAAAATAGTCTCCAAGTTATCAATCTGAACGTTATAAATTTTATAAGCTGGTGTTTTTTTTGTTTCAAATCACATAACTAAAAGGTATCATTGGCTGTTACAGGTAAATATATAGATATAAATTCAAATATTATACAATTTCGGCTCAATTTTAACAATTTTTGCAACATGGCGCCGAACAGAAAAACCGAACCGAACCTAATAACTGAAGTGTACCGAACCAAACCGAACCGTGGGAATATCCCTAATGATCGATCAATTTCATTGACCTCAATAGCAATCGTCGTAATCAATTTGGTAGGGGGGGGGGAAGGGTATACCATCAGGCTTAGTTTAGTAGCACCTAGGAAAAGTGGAGAGGGGTTTTGTTCTGAGAGCGCTTTGGGCGGGGCTTCGCTTTTGATAGCCAGCTGAGGAAAATAAGGGCCATTAATAATACATAAAGAATTGTTTCACCTGTATTATTAACATAGACGTGGAAAATTGAGTGACCTCCCTCTGGTTCTTGCCATGAAATGCTGATACTTTCTGTAGTTGGCGAGTCCGTTGTAATATTACTTATTGCTAGCGGTACTGAAATAAAGAAAAACTTCATTTGTAGTATGTGAAACAAGAAAGGGTTTAAATTGGACGAAATAAGGATGACAGAGTAGGTTTGTCGCCGGTTTTTAAATTTGAAATCGTTTATAAACTTACCTCTTCAGATTTCACATTTATAAGCTGGAACCCAAATTATAATTTGTGAGATGATTGTGAGAGCCGTTCTAGAGAAAGTCCATACTTTCTTTTATACAAACGAAAAAAAATGTTTAAAAAAATCACGAACAGATCCGTACTAAAACCCAAGGTTTTGACAAAATTTATATTTGGTAGAACGCCTCATGGCCACTACTGCCATCAAAAGTAATCGGTCAGAATCTGTTTGACCAACAGCACTGCTTGTGTTTTTCTAGAAGCCATCCGTTTATTTTGCCGAACCGACAACAAAAACACTCCAACTCCACTGGAGATGGGATGGAAAAAGGAAGGAGAGAAAGAAGAAAAGAAAGAAGAAAGAACGGGTTTTTATGGAGTATTGTCTTCATATCTTTTTGCTCAAGCTTTTTCACTATATACATATACGGGTGTAGGAAAAAATGGCAACGGAAATAATGGCAACGGAAAATACAGCAAGTGGAAATAATGGCAACGAAAAAAATGGCAAAGTGAAAAACGGAAAGAATGGCAAAATAAATAAAAATTTTATCACATTTGTCAAATTTATTCTTAAGCGTAATATCACGAGCATGTTGTTCATTCTAGACAACGCCCCTAATAAATGTATTGTTGTGATGGCACCCAAACATCCATAGGATTAGCAATACTGTACACACAGGGTTTAAGTTTTGCCTGATGCAGCCCAAATAAATGTTTTGTTACGTTGACACCCGAGCATCCGAAAGATTAACCGCATTGTACACACAGCGAATAAGTTTTGCCTGATGCACCCCAAATAGATGAATTGTTACGTTGGCACCCGAGCATCCAAAGGATTAACGGTGCCCCACACAGGGATTACGTTTTGCCATTTTTGCTTGCACCCCAAATTCCCTGACATCAAGTGGCATCAAGTGGTTGTGCCTGGACTTTCTTTGATCCTGAGTAGTCAAGGTAGGCGATTTCTTTGTTTCGACTGAACTTCAGTGAAACTGCAAAATTTGCCATTTTTTCCTTTTTTTCACTTTGCCATTTTTCCGTTGCCATTATTTCCACTTGGCATTTTTTCCGTTGCCATTTTTTCCGTACCCCACATATAGAGTAGCCTCCAAGTCAAAATCGGTTTACTCACATTTTCGCTTTAATCAAATTAATTTGAAAGTCCCGATATATTTTACTTATGTAAGTCTTTTAAATTCACCGCTTAAGTCAATTTTTTTAACTCAAAGGAATTTTTCGGACCCTCAATTTTTTTTGTTGCAGAAAAATCCTTGTATTTTCACCAAAATCACACGGAAACGCATGGCTCAATTGTTTGCATATGCAAACCCCTTTGTGTAGCATTATTTGGCTTTATGACACCGAGTAACCTAGCAACGGAGTACATATTCTTTGATAATGCTCTCCGCGGTTACGGAGTTATTAACACTTGACAAGCCTTGGCTTGCAAGGGTTATATGAATTTGTGCGAGCAAAATTCGTCCTTTTTTTTTCTTCTTGACACTTTTTCCGATTTCTTGTGTCTTCTTCTTCTCTGACACTATGGGCCCTACGACCATGAAACTTGGGACTTATGAAGAGCTTGATATGAACATGTGCATGTCACTTTTTATTTTCGTCTTTGATTGCGTTTTCTTTGTTAAAACGCCATGTGAAAAGAGTGTATTTTTTGCAAGTAAATGCGTAGCATTTAATGCACAGCCAGAACACAGTTGCTGAGCTTTGTGCGAGCTCTCACTGCGTAAATAGATAACACGACGTATGCCTGATCAGTCAGTAAAACTTTAAGTCAACAACAACCAAACACTACTCGGTTTATAAGACGTATTCAAGCTGTGTTGTTTGCAATATATTATTCAAGAAATAACCCACGAAAGGAAGTATTTTTGCGTTTTAATTTTTGTCAAGTGTTTAACACTTCGCTAGCGGAATGAGCTTCTAGTTCTTTAATTGTGATTGTACAACCTGAAGTGCAAACAAAACGCGCGGCTTGTTAACAATTGTTAAGACTGGTACAGGTGCAAATCTTTGATCTATAGCAGCACCCAGAGTGATGATAAGACAATGGTGATTTGGTACGTGTCTTAAAACTGACAAACTGCATCATGTCTATGAGATGAATGCTAGTACTCTGTTTTGCTGGATAAAAAAAAACAAAGATAAAGTTATTGATGGACATAATGGTGGCAAATTTGAGCATCAGCCGAATATTGTTCATCACATAAAACAATCACCATATCATAAAAACAACAAACACTTTATGCGAAACCACGTGACCACTCGGCAGGGTCAATTTCGGATAACTCAAATTTCGGTTAACTCAAAGTATGTTGCTTGGTCCCGACCACTTTGACTTATCGAGAGTTTACTGTATGTATACAGGGTTGAGATTTCACGGTCGCCCGGTCGTCCGTGGCGACCAACTTTTCACTCGGGCGACCAACTTTTTCGACTTGATCGCCCGAGTGGCAACTAACTTTTTTTCTGAGTATTTTCAGGTAAATAATGTTATTATTTTAAACACCATTTTATGTGACAATGACTTTTGCATAAATTTTGCTTTCAGGGCGATTTTCATATTTGAAATAAATTTCGTTTGAAATAGTATTCAAAGTAAAAGGATATCAACAGTTAATGAAAGTGACAAAACCGATGGAACAGTACTAGAAAAAACATTTTCTGCAGCTCCTGTTCCCAGTTTATCTGAAGACATTTTTCGTGTTTAATTAGATAATTTTCTGCAGTTGCTGTTGCCGGTTCATCCGAAGACCTTATTTTTCATCTAGAACTACTAGACAGAATTCCTTTCTCCAGTAGCTGTTCCCGGTTTGTCCGAAGACGTTATTTTTCATTTGAAACTGTTAGAAAGCGTACAAGCACAAAACGATAAATTTGTTTAATTGGTACCATTTTTTGTTTTGCGTGACCGAGTAACTTCAAATTATGGATACTTAAGATACCTATTTGTTGTTGTTTTTTTCACGTGAGGCAGGCTAGACAAATTTTGCAAAAATTGCTTGGGGCGACTACCTTTTGTACCTTTGTGAGATCGAATTTTCACCCCCATAGAATATTCTACCCCCCGGTGAAAATTAGATTATCGAATTCTCACACCCCTCATTAAATTTTCACCCCCTCCCCATGTAAATGTGTTTGGAAAATGGGTTTTGTACACTGTTATTTTTCAACTGGTTAATTGGTTATATGAATGAAATTTTGTCAAACTCTTTATTATATATTTCAGAAAGATTTCCAAGAACGCTACAGTACACGCTTACCATAAAACTAATGATTTTAAATATGAATGCTAACAAAACTGGGCACCTGTAAGGAAGTAACTTTTTGTTATCAGGCGACGTAATAAAATTTCTTATGTCTTGTATCTCCTTAGCATCCATGACCTCGACTTTGTTGTACCAGGTAGAAGTAGGCTGAGATTATATGCAAAAATTAATTACAAAGTTTATGACCTGCTCCGGATGTTGCTCCAGAACAACCAGTCTCAAAGCAGCATACTCCGGAGATTTTTTTAACCAGTGAACATTTAAAAAGCCTGCTCCGGTTCCTACAGACCGATCCAATTTTCCCACACGTAGCAAACTGAAATCAGCAAAGGTCTGGTGGATGTGTGGTGATGTTAATGGGGTGAAGAATTTATATGGAATCTTCACCGGGGTAGGGGTGAAAATTTGATAAGGGGGATGAATATTCGATGGGCAAAAATCTATCTTATTTACACCCCCCGGTGAAAATTTGATATCAAATATTAACCGGGGAATGAGGTATCGGTGGGGGTGAAAATTCGATGCTACACCGGGCGACTAACTTTATAAAGTTGGTCGCCCGGAGGGCGACCAGAAAATTTTCGAAGTCTCAACCCTGTGTATATACCCGGTACATTTCACAGCATTTTTTGTGTTTTCCTAAATTCGGTCAATCGTTTTGGCCAACTGACCAAATCCCTACAAAAAATACAAGCTGTGTGGAGGATTACTCAGGGAACATTCATGCCAGATTTCAAAACAAACTGTACGACGAATACTATTTAAAAAAATTGTTTACACAGTCACACACACACACACAGACACACATACAGACGACGGATTCTTCACAAGTGACGAACACAGCCCACCAAGTCGGCTGTGCTCAAATCAGTTTGTTCTTTGGGAATCTATCTGCACTATTGTAACTAAGTTGATGCTTTGACGAAGACAATTAATCAAATGACACGATTTGAAAACTGCCTTCCGTAAAACCTCCATAAAATCAAGGGTCGCATTTTTCCAAAGGGAACAAGAACACACACCCTTTTCCATGTTTCTAACATTAAAAAATTAACTGGTGAAATGCCATATGGTCAACATTACCTTAATTTCGGAAAATTTCGGAATCTGTGAAAGAGAGGGCGATTTGGATCTCGTTATGGAATTTCTCACAGAACAACTATTGATAAAAGGTATAAATATTATCTTGGTAACTTTCGTCAAATTGGCCAGTTTGACTAAATTTCGGGAAAACGGTTTATCTCGGATATTGCAAGAGACGGGGATTTAGAGCGCATTTTCTACCTCGCCATGGTACACATTGTCATACAAAAAGCAAAACATGAATGTTGCTTAGTTTGGCAGAACTTTATCAAACTGTGAAAAAGTAATTTTTGTCAAAGATGCCGAGTTTTGGTCCCCATTTTCGAACTCCCCACAGTACAACTGTTACCATAAGGTAAAAATTCGTTATTTTGGACAATTTCTCCAAGATGGATAATTCGGCCAAATTTCGGTAATTTTTTTTTTTTTTTTTTTTTTTTGAAACAGCAAGACAGGCGGCGATTTGGACTTCATTTTCGAAATCTCCATTGAAATATAAATGTAAATCTGTCAAAATGGACCATTTGCAATTTCTTTAATTAGTCAGTTTGGTCAAATTTTGACAAAAAGTAGCTCATCATCTGGAGCTGCATCTCGGATCGTGATCCAGTTATTCTAATAATAGGACCAATGCCCCAAAAAAACTTTTGCTTCACTCATTATCATATGATGCCAATTTTACTTTGATGGGATTTGGCTGTGATTATTGCTGTATTATAATTAAACATCAATGCTGAACCAACTAAATCGAGGATGTATATTTGTAACTCCGTTTTACAAATGTTCAACAAAAAAAAAACAAATACAAAAACAATGCACATTGAACACATATAACGAAGGAGAAATTTTCAAACTGCCTATGACAATGTTATCAGCTACTTTTACTTCCGGACTGATCTCTCCTCACCACAACAGTTAACATAATTCTCATTGTCACTTTCAACAACTTAATCTATTGACCTGAAAATAGTTTCACTTGTAGTCAGAGTGTCTAATATGTTGAGCTATTTTCTAGTCAGTACTACTGGGCTCACACATTTCGTGGCATTGCAGATGCCCTGCCAATCACGATGGGGTTCCATACAGAGGAATAACGGTCCTGCACGTCAGACATACCGACAGACACACACTCACGGCCCCGAAGAATTCCTTCCCCTTGCTCTTGCTGTGGCTGGTTAACAAATATCAACTGCTTGAAGCTAGAATTCCTAACTTTGGTTTAAAAAAAAAAAGTTTCTAAGCAATATCTTTTTTCAAATCTTTCCATTATTTCTCCCACTAAACAATGGGCGGAATAACAGTTATCAAAGAAATCACACTTACCCGTGCATATTGTTTCATTAGTGGTACAGTTCTTCGTACTATTGTTCCCAAGCATTATTTCGACCACTGCTGTATTTTCACTTCCTATCACAATAACACTGATATTATACACTACGAAGAAATCACATTAGTTGCAAATTTCAGTAATATAAAGAATAAAATAAATATAAAAACTATAAAAATACAGAGAAATACAAAATAAAAAATATAAGAGAATATGCAAATTGAAATTAAGGTCAAGTAGTCGCTGCTTTTCTTTTTGTGATTGTATACAGTTAGGAGGTTTCAACAGTTTTGTGAACAAAGTGAATGCAAATAACAGTAATATGCTTCATATTTGCTTCCGTCGACCTTCAGGACGTATTAATTTTGAGTCAGTACAAATTTTTTGCTCGTAATTGAAGAAGTTATATCTGTCAAAAGTACCAAGCAATTCATATCTATCACTCCCTTATATCTGCAATGCGTTTATCTTTGGAATAAGAAATAATTGCTGTTATTTCCTTTTTTTTGTTTTTTTGTTTTGTTTTTTTTTTTGCACAAAATTATTGGAAAAAATTATTTATACCAGATGGAATGCCACTGCAGTAGTAATCATCCCACAAAGCAAAGACATCCGGAGTCGTCGTATTGAACTCATACTCTGAGCCCGTTATATTCACCAATACACAGTACTCCTGAACAGCTTCCACGTCTTCCGCAATAACTGTGTAGTTCACATGGTAACTGTCAGTGGTCGCCTCACTCAGGGTTATTTTCAGTTCCGGGCACATTTCCCATTCTGTCCTCACATTCTACACCGGAAAAAAAAACATTAAAACCTCCCCCCAATTAATTCGTCAATATAGATAATATCTGTCACAACACTGCGACTCTGGTCAACTCCGATAAGCCAAGCTTTCTTACAACTTGCTTTTTTTAAGCAGGAAATATCTCATAACAATAAAATCCACTTCGTTAGGTCAGTGAACCATATGTCGAATTGATAATTTCGGCTTATTTAACCCATATTTGAGAAACAGTCTTTCAATTTGATTCGAAAGCACATAGCAGTGAAGGCAGTGAATATCTTTTTGCTTACCTCAAAGCAACAAAGTGCGATGTAAAATAAAATCTTCAATGTTGAAACTTTTGTTGTTCTTACAATACCACATGCTTCTGTTTTCTGTAAAAATAAAGCGAGCCATGCTTTATAAAGTGAGCCAATTTTGTGTCTGTCTTTTATAGTCTTCAGTAAAATATGAAACTTATGTAAAATTGCTCTTGTTTGCGCAGGTTCTACGAAAATCACACTGCAATACTACAGAGGCCAGTGCACATTAACATCAGTGTACCCGAACATGTCAAACACGTTTTTTAGTCACCGCTGTTTTTTGTGGATATCTTAATCCTTAATTTCTATACACGCCTGGGTACAAGTTACGCAAAGTGGAATGTGGTCACCATAAATTAGAATTAAACTCGACGTCTTTTTAATCCAGGTCTGGAAGGTGTCACTACAGAGGTTTTACTGTATTTTTATCCGGGTCACGGCAGTCAGGTGTTACTCTTCGTCCTTTTATCCGATTCTGGGAGGTGGTCGTTAAAAACAGGTTTAACTGTGCGTTTCTTATCCGGGTCGAGGAGGTGGGAACTACAAACAGGTTTTAGTGCAGGTCTTTTTATCCGGGCCTCGAAGACGGTCTCTACAACC
The DNA here is from genome assembly GCA_949752745.1 of Protula sp. h YS-2021. Taxonomy (NCBI): domain Eukaryota; kingdom Metazoa; phylum Annelida; class Polychaeta; order Sabellida; family Serpulidae; genus Protula; species Protula sp. h YS-2021. The sequence goes on along the minus strand of OX457025.1, from coordinate 76,647,251 downwards.
AGCTTATACCCTGGTCTTTTTATCCGGGGCTGGAAGGTGGTCGCTACATAACCAATTCCCCATTTCATTGCTCATAACCTATTCCCCATTTCATTTATTATTATTTCTTTTTGGCTTGCCGTCAACCACCCCCCCCCCCCCCCCCCCCATCTAATGAAGGTACGGCTTTGAACGCAACCCAAACCGTTTTATCTCTTTCACGGTATCGGTGTACTTACACCCATAATATACAATTTGTTTTCGCACATTCTCATCAGCCAAAAATAACCAGAAAGAGATCCTTACAACCGTACAGTAGATGACCCACCTCGGTGGGGAAGGACGGGGGGAAGGGGATATATTTTTGTCCAAATGATGAGCTTCTAGTTATAACAGAAGATATGGTTTGGTGTTTCTTGAAGCCAGGAGCGGGAATGAGCCTAACCAACAGTGACTGACTACTCATGTATAGTCAGTCAACACTTCAGACACTAAAACAGGTGTAAATACGGGAGTTGCTCAGAATCATGCCCTGAGCATTTCGGTATAGTTGGCACCCATATCTTAGAACTTCATCACAATCATGTTGTTAGTGTTTGTTGTTAAGACCGTCTATAAAGACTAGGATGAGCACGGAGCTGACTAGCTCCAAGAAGCGGCACGCTACAGGGTTTCGACACTCCGCTTCAATTCCTCACTGTATAACGATATGCAAGTGAACTAAGCTCGCTTTGTGGCACCTCTGAGGCGACTTTGCGGTAATGACATTTAAACACCGGAACGTAAACAAATATTTGTCAGTTGACTTTTCTGCACTTAACGACGAAATAAAAGATATGTAGCCCATCCAAAATTATACATGTTTTATCAAAGGGTAGGGAGGGGGGGGGGGGGGGCGGGTGAGAAGGAATGGTTACTGTAGATCCAAACTGGTGAAAGAAAAAAGAACATCTTCCATTGAAAAAAACTTTTATTTGTCAAGCATCGCAAAAATAAGTAATATTTGATTCGCAAGGGTTGGCAAATTGCATCTGACGTATTAAGTTAAGCCAGAGTTGAACACATTGTTGTCACCAATTACGATCTACTCTAATTCTATCTTCTCTCCCTCGTACATTGGCACGAACTTCTCGTGCCTCAGAACATAAGACATTAACCCCTATTAGCAGAACAATGGAAGGCGTAGTAGCTCTGACAGAGATATACCGACTATGTGTAAGGAAGAAACCTCAGAGCTACCTTAAACAACTTAAATAACTTCGTACATCTCTCTGTCAGAGCTACAAAGCCTTACATTGTTCCGCTTATAGGGATCAACTACATATGTTCTAAGGCACGAATTCTGCATACTAGTCCCTACTATTCAAATATTTACTGCAAGTTCATGCACAAAATACCCTTTTTGCTAAACAGGTACAACTTTTAATGAAATGCATATCTTTTATTTATTCCTTAAAATGCAGAAACGCCAGCTTCCTCACACACCTGTCAAATGTTTGTTTACGTTCTGGTCTTTAAATACGATGTGCCTGAAGTCCAGTGACCAAAAATGTAAATAAAGGCATTGGTGATTACCTGCAAAATATGTACTAAAAAAATCCATAGATGCAGAATGAGATATAAATTTACTCTGTACACCCACACTTTTAACTTCTTCCATGCTTTTTGATTTACCAATTCACCCAGAAAGTTGCAACCCATGGGTACGCTAAATTTGCCGCAAAAATTTGGGCGTCACACTTCTTCCCTGGGGTGGGAGGACACCAAGCCCCATCCCCGACCCAACATATTATGGTAAAAACCAGGGCTGGAAAAAAATCCGATTTTTTCAAAAAAAATCATGATTTTTGATTTTTTTTATTTAAATCTGATTTTTTTTTATGTTTTTGATTTAAATCAAACTGAAAAAAAAAACCCGACAAAATATCCAAAAGCACCACCTTTTAACACTTAATTGAAGACTCGTAACACTCTCCTGTACTACAAAAACATTTACATTTCACAAAATCTGTGACAACTGTCCTCAATTTTCAAATGTTCAGATAACTGTCTTCAATTTCAATTCTTCATTTATTGAGCGATTCCAGTTTCCAGCTTTTTCCACTCCGAAGTTTGTTCAATTAACAATCGAAAAAGCAGCGATATGGGGGGGGGGGATTTAAATACCGTCGCTCGACGCGTAACACTAATACTTTGTTTACAAGCACACGCGGTTGGGAGAAAGACCGGAGTACGTTGGAGATATCGATGCTACCGGGAGTTACTGAAGATTAGTTTTCGATTACATATCCACTACAGAATACTTGCTCAAACAATCATCAAAATACTATGAGACTCAAAGGTTTCTTTTCAAACACCACAGGCAGTTACCTGCTTAAGGCGTGCTGCCCGTAACTAAACGCCTTCTCCCCACCTCGGAGGCTCATGTGCACTAATAAGCGTACCATATGTAATGCCTTGTTTAAACAAAGGCGTCTCCAAGTGCCTTCAGTGAAACAGTCTGGATGACACACATTTTAAGCAGAAAAAAAATCAACAAATTACAAAATTAAAAAAAATAAAAAATCGTGATTTTTTTTACGTTGATTTAAATCACGATTTAAATCATGATTTAAATCAACTGATTTAAATCATACCAGCCCTGGTAAAAACAGTGGAAAATCGAGTCCACTAGATTTATTTGACTGATTTCCCACTTGCAATTTGGTACACAGATGCAGTAATAATACATAAATCGGAACCTTTTTTTTTTTTTTTTTAAATGGACCTATTTTTCTTTTTCTGCGAAAATGACCTATTAAAATCTTGACTGACGCCATCCTTTCTGTCTTGAAATTTGGGTTACAGGTTATACTTACATGTCATAAATTTTGACATCAGCAATTCATGAGCTGGGGCATTGTTTATGGACAATCCTGTTTTCCTAAGGAGCACTGGAAAAACACAAGTGCGGTACAGTTACCCCCCCCCCCCCCCTGGGCGTAGGCGGCCATTTGGGTTTCCCCCGACCCCCAGCTGAAAATGAGAAATATAATATATTTTTGTCTCCTTCACATTGACCTGACCGATTTGAAAACTGATATTTAGCAGAAAGTTACAAACTCTAAATATGCCGTAAAAATTTGGGAGGCACACATCTCCTCTGGGGTGGGAGGACACCAAACCCCATCCCCGGGCAGCATATTAAAACTAAAACCAGTCGAAAATCGAGTCCAGTTCCTCAAACAGATAACGTAAGTTATGGTCGTGCCACCTGCTTCATGGCCAAGTGTCTAACGTATAATATGAAATTAAATTTCGATACACTTTTGGTCAGAAAGACCAATGCATATGAAATGTTTAATATCAGAGTATGCAGCGATAAATTGTTTTTCTTCTGATGTTTCTTCTAAGGAGGTTGGAGCAGAGGTTGTTTGTCACAATATTTCAATTATGGACGTGTTGTATCGTTTACACAATGTCGCCCTTGTTAGTAGTTATTCTTTGGATATGAATAAAACAGTTTATCAAGCTTTACCATGCAGTTTGCACTGCTAACACAAAAGAAGAAAACAAAATATGAGCACCCTCTTAACAAAAGCATCTTACCACAGAATAGATAAATGTACATTACACATCAATATCATGCACAGTAATTATATTGAATCAACATCTTTATCGAATATTGTCTTTCTGAATAACAACAATCTCCAGACCGTTGGCCAGAGAGTTTATTAATTTTTACGACATATCATAATATATTGAAACAATTTATGGGTTTAACAAAATATGACAGTACAAGTATGACTTTTAGCTTCTTCAATGTCAAATCGTGCATGTTTGCGATGAGAAATTTTATATATAAATTTATGCAACGTTTGAGTAATTCACCAAATGTAATAACAAAGAATATTCTTCAGACCAGTGTGCAACACACATCTAACATTTGGAAACATATGTATAAAGAATTATATGTCAATTATATGTCAATATATATATATATATATATGTATTAGTTAAGAATTATTTGTTTATTCTATGTACAAATATGGAACTGTATGTACAGAGTCTGTAAATAAAAATGTATGTATGTATGTATGTATGTATGTATGTATGTATGTATGTATGTATGTATGTATGTATGTATGTATGTATGTATGTATGTATGTATGTATGTATGTATGTATGTATGTATGTATGTATGTATGTATGTATGTATGTATGTATGTATGTATGTATGTATGTATGTATGTATGTATGTATGTATGTATGTATGTATGTATGTATGTATGTATGTATGTATGTATGTATGTATGTATGTATGTATGTATGTATGTATGTATGTATGTATGTATGTATGTATGTATGTATGTATGTATGTATGTATGTATGTATGTATGTATGTATGTATGTATGTATGTATGTATGTATGTATGTATGTATGTATGTATGTATGTATGTATGTATGTATGTATGTATGTATGTATGTATGTATGTATGTATGTATGTATGTATGTATGTATGTATGTATGTATGTATGTATGTATGTATGTATGTATGTATGTATGTATGTATGTATGTATGTATGTATGTATGTATGTATGTATGTATGTATGTATGTATGTATGTATGTATGTATGTATGTATGTATGTATGTATGTATGTATGTATGTATGTATGTATGTATGTATGTATGTATGTATGTATGTATGTATGTATGTATGTATGTATGTATGTATGTATGTATGTATGTATGTATGTATGTATGTATGTATGTATGTATGTATGTATGTATGTATGTATGTATGTATGTATGTATGTATGTATGTATGTATGTATGTATGTATGTATGTATGTATGTATGTATGTATGTATGTATGTATGTATGTATGTATGTATGTATGTATGTATGTATGTATGTATGTATGTATGTATGTATGTATGTATGTATGTATGTATGTATGTATGTATGTATGTATGTATGTATGTATGTATGTATGTATGTATGTATGTATGTATGTATGTATGTATGTATGTATGTATGTATGTATGTATGTATGTATTATCTATCTATCTATCTATCTATCTATCTATCTATCTATCTATCTATCTATCTATCTATCTATCTATCTATCTATCTATCTATCTATCTATCTATCTATCTATCTATCTATCTATCTATCTATCTATCTATCTATCTATCTATCTATCTATCTATCTATCTATCTATCTATCTATCTATCTATCATCTATACACTTCCGGAAAGAGTACTGTGTTAAAACACACAATTTCATCATTACTGCATGTTTCAAACGTTCCTTTTCCTTTTACTAACACGAATATTTTTTAGAACCGGTAGAGAAATAGTTTCCTTTTACGACATCACTCTTCACTTTCTGAGGGAAAATTTTGACCACCGCGAATTTTACGGTAAAATCCTTGTTTTCAGATACCCTTATTTTGTTATAGCTTCAGCCCAGTGTAGCGGGCCGCTTCTTGGAGCTAGGAGCTGACTGGAAATTTCCGAGTTTGATCTTGTGTTGTTGTGGGGTATGTTTTTTTTTTCATTCCGGAAGATGCGCGTAGAACAGAAATTAATTCAGTTAACGCTCCACGAGAATGACTTTACCGAAAAATTCATAACAAAATCCTAATTTTACGAAAACTTATTCACTAAAAGAAAGGAAACGCAACATGAAATCAAACATGTGTACAAATGCCATAATACCTCAGCAAAACAAACGGCGATTTTTACATGTAAATAACAATTCAACCGTTGTTATATGACAAATGATCTATTCATCGAACCGCGGCCGTGGAGGTTGGCAGTAGAAGACAACGAAATTTAACTACAAACCTGACTCCTTGCGTTATTGTCCAACAGCTTACATCCACGTCAGTTCGATGTCATCATATCTTTTTAATCAGCAAACCGACTGGAAATTCCACAGAATTGTTACCAATAAAACAGGGGAACTACCAGCAACCTAGGACCGTTCGCCGCGTTTCGGGTGGTTTTTCAACGATTACTTTGTTGGTTTCAGTGTAATGGAGTCCCCTTTGGAATGTCGAAAGTGTAGAATTCCATGTTTCCAGAGAATTACAAATCAAACTATAGTGTTTGTGCTGAGTTATAGGGAAATAAAATATTTCCGGGCAAAATATTTTTGGACAACTTTAATCCACCATATTATTTTATCATCCCGAAATCTAAGAATTTTGCGAATTAATTTATTAGATAACTACATAAACCACTAATATTAAAAGAACAAATATTCAGTGAATACTAACAGGCCCCAACGCCCCCAAAATTGTAAGGGGTCGTCTATGGTTTTGAGCCTGCGTTCTCGAGATATCGCCTGTACAAACACAAGTCGATTTTTTGCGTTTTTGGCAAATTTGGCCAAGAGCACGTGCTCGAATTTGGCCAAAATGGCCAAAAGGCACATCTACAAGTCGACACCTTTCAAATGAGCCCAACATCAAGTCTCTAGGCCTCTGCGTTCTCGAGATATCGCCTGTACAAACACAAGTCAATTTTTTGCGTTTTTGGCCCATTTGGCCAAGAGCACGTGATCGAATTTGGCCAAAATGGCCAAAAAAAAGGCACATCTACAAGTCGACACCTTTCAAATGAGCCCAACATCAAGTCTCTACGCCTCTGCGTTCTCAAGATATCGCCTGTACAAACACAAGTCGATTTTTGCGTTTTTGGCCAATTTGGCCAAGAGCACGTGATCGAATTTGGCCAAAATGGCCAAAAGGCACATCTACAAGTCGACACCTTTCAAATGAGCCCAACATCAAGTCTCTAGGCCTCTGCGTTCTCGAGATATCGCTTGTACAAAAAAGCGATGACGGACAGACAGACAGACGGACAGACAGATACCCCAAGTCTATAGGCCCCCAACCCTGTAGGGTTGGGGCCTAAAAATGCCGAACATGAACTGGCATGGTTACTCGAAGTCCTACCATTTAACAGGGTATCGTTTTATTTAGCCGGCCTCTCGGGTGATAACTGGCTAGACAAAAATGACATTTTAGGGATAAATGTTGTTTTCCAGGATGGCGAACGTGCATGAACACTCGCGAAAGACCTAGGTTACTGGTATGTTTGAAAATATCTAACCGCTTTGTGCTTGTGCATAACAGATAGATTTTTCAGAGGCCATCCTGTTTTATAATGACTATCACTTGATACCAAGTTATTAAACTGAAGCGAAGTCGCATAAAAAGTGTTATGGGGACCGGTTACACTTCCCAACAGAACGGGAGTGTGAAAAAAATCTGTTGGCGGATAATATTTAATCCTGTCCAAGAGAATATAAGAACATTGACTCCTTGTTAAGCTTAATTTTATATACCGGTATATCCAATTGCAAACCCTAGTGTTTAGTCTTTGCATAAATAATGCGCCGAAATGAAGATATACATACTTTATATCGCATTGTAAATATCCAAATAACACGATGCAAGTTGAAGAATTTTCATTTATTTTTTACTTCCGCGTTCTACTTTTTTCCGATACTCCACACCATTCGAAACGCCTGGGGAAAAAACTAAACGCATAATGGCTAATGATCTTGAAATTCCATTGTAAACTTTTTCAGAGAAGGGTATCATGTTAAGTTTTCAGGATTTCAGTTTTAAGGATGCAAAAACAAACTAAAAGCATAGTGTTTTACAAGTAGACGTAGACGACGCAAGTACTTGCTTAAGAGAATCCGGGACACCTCGTAACCGGATATCTCGTAACCGGACATCTCGTAACCGGCATCTCGTTACCGGACATCTCGTAACCGGACAGTTTATCAAGCTTTACCATGCAGTTTGCACTGCTAACACAAAAGAAGAAAACAAAATATGAGCACCCTCTTAACAAAAGCATCTTACCACAGAATAGATAAATGTACATTACACATCAATATCATGCACAGTAATTATATTGAATCAACATCTTTATCGAATATTGTCTTTCTGAATAACAACAATCTCCAGACCGTTGGCCAGAGAGTTTATTAATTTTTACGACATATCATAATATATTGAAACAATTTATGGGTTTAACAAAATATGACAGTACAAGTATGACTTTTAGCTTCTTCAATGTCAAATCGTGCATGTTTGCGATGAGAAATTTTATATATAAATTTATGCAACGTTTGAGTAATTCACCAAATGTAATAACAAAGAATATTCTTCAGACCAGTGTGCAACACACATCTAACATTTGGAAACATATGTATAAAGAATTATATGTCAATTATATGTCAATATATATATATATATATGTATTAGTTAAGAATTATTTGTTTATTCTATGTACAAATATGGAACTGTATGTACAGAGTCTGTAAATAAAAATGTATGTATGTATGTATGTATGTATGTATGTATGTATGTATGTATGTATGTATGTATGTATGTATGTATGTATGTATGTATGTATGTATGTATGTATGTATGTATGTATGTATGTATGTATGTATGTATGTATGTATGTATGTATGTATGTATGTATGTATGTATGTATGTATGTATGTATGTATGTATGTATGTATGTATGTATGTATGTATGTATGTATGTATGTATGTATGTATGTATGTATGTATGTATGTATGTATGTATGTATGTATGTATGTATGTATGTATGTATGTATGTATGTATGTATGTATGTATGTATGTATGTATGTATGTATGTATGTATGTATGTATGTATGTATGTATGTATGTATGTATGTATGTATGTATGTATGTATGTATGTATGTATGTATGTATGTATGTATGTATGTATGTATGTATGTATGTATGTATGTATGTATGTATGTATGTATGTATGTATGTATGTATGTATGTATGTATGTATGTATGTATGTATGTATGTATGTATGTATGTATGTATGTATGTATGTATGTATGTATGTATGTATGTATGTATGTATGTATGTATGTATGTATGTATGTATGTATGTATGTATGTATGTATGTATGTATGTATGTATGTATGTATGTATGTATGTATGTATGTATGTATGTATGTATGTATGTATGTATCTATCTATCTATCTATCTATCTATCTATCTATCTATCTATAGATACATACATGTATGTATGTATGTATGTATGTATGTATGTATGTATGTATGTATGTATGTATGTATGTATGTATCTATCTATCTATCTATCTATCTATCTATCTATCTATCTATCTATCTATCTATCTATCTATCTATCTATCTATCTATCTATCTATCTATCTATCTATCTATCTATCTATCTATCTATCTATCTATCTATCTATCTATCTATCTATCTATCTATCTATCTATCTATCTATCTATCTATCTATCTATCTATCTATCTATCTATCTATCTATCTATCTATCTATCTATCTATCTATCTATCTATCTATCTATCTATCTATCTATCTATCTATCTATCTATCTATCTATCTATCTATCTATCTATCTATCTATCTATCTATCATCTATACACTTCCGGAAAGAGTACTGTGTTAAAACACACAATTTCATCATTACTGCATGTTTCAAACGTTCCTTTTCCTTTTACTAACACGAATATTTTTTAGAACCGGTAGAGAAATAGTTTCCTTTTACGACATCACTCTTCACTTTCTGAGGGAAAATTTTGACCACCGCGAATTTTACGGTAAAATCCTTGTTTTCAGATACCCTTATTTTGTTATAGCTTCAGCCCAGTGTAGCGGGCCGCTTCTTGGAGCTAGGAGCTGACTGGAAATTTCCGAGTTTGATCTTGTGTTGTTGTGGGGTATGTTTTTTTTTTCATTCCGGAAGATGCGCGTAGAACAGAAATTAATTCAGTTAACGCTCCACGAGAATGACTTTACCGAAAAATTCATAACAAAATCCTAATTTTACGAAAACTTATTCACTAAAAGAAAGGAAACGCAACATGAAATCAAACATGTGTACAAATGCCATAATACCTCAGCAAAACAAACGGCGATTTTTACATGTAAATAACAATTCAACCGTTGTTATATGACAAATGATCTATTCATCGAACCGCGGCCGTGGAGGTTGGCAGTAGAAGACAACGAAATTTAACTACAAACCTGACTCCTTGCGTTATTGTCCAACAGCTTACATCCACGTCAGTTCGATGTCATCATATCTTTTTAATCAGCAAACCGACTGGAAATTCCACAGAATTGTTACCAATAAAACAGGGGAACTACCAGCAACCTAGGACCGTTCGCCGCGTTTCGGGTGGTTTTTCAACGATTACTTTGTTGGTTTCAGTGTAATGGAGTCCCCTTTGGAATGTCGAAAGTGTAGAATTCCATGTTTCCAGAGAATTACAAATCAAACTATAGTGTTTGTGCTGAGTTATAGGGAAATAAAATATTTCCGGGCAAAATATTTTTGGACAACTTTAATCCACCATATTATTTTATCATCCCGAAATCTAAGAATTTTGCGAATTAATTTATTAGATAACTACATAAACCACTAATATTAAAAGAACAAATATTCAGTGAATACTAACAGGCCCCAACGCCCCCAAAATTGTAAGGGGTCGTCTATGGTTTTGAGCCTGCGTTCTCGAGATATCGCCTGTACAAACACAAGTCGATTTTTTGCGTTTTTGGCCAATTTGGCCAAGAGCACGTGCTCGAATTTGGCCAAAATGGCCAAAAGGCACATCTACAAGTCGACACCTTTCAAATGAGCCCAACATCAAGTCTCTAGGCCTCTGCGTTCTCGAGATATCGCCTGTACAAACACAAGTCAATTTTTTGCGTTTTTGGCCCATTTGGCCAAGAGCACGTGATCGAATTTGGCCAAAATGGCCAAAAGGCACATCTACAAGTCGACACCTTTCAAATGAGCCCAACATCAAGTCTCTACGCCTCTGCGTTCTCAAGATATCGCCTGTACAAACACAAGTCGATTTTTGCGTTTTTGGCCAATTTGGCCAAGAGCACGTGATCGAATTTGGCCAAAATGGCCAAAAGGCACATCTACAAGTCGACACCTTTCAAATGAGCCCAACATCAAGTCTCTAGGCCTCTGCGTTCTCGAGATATCGCTTGTACAAAAAAGCGATGACGGACAGACAGACAGACGGACAGACAGATACCCCAAGTCTATAGGCCCCCAACCCTGTAGGGTTGGGGCCTAAAAATGCCGAACATGAACTGGCATGGTTACTCGAAGTCCTACCATTTAACAGGGTATCGTTTTATTTAGCCGGCCTCTCGGGTGATAACTGGCTAGACAAAAATGACATTTTAGGGATAAATGTTGTTTTCCAGGATGGCGAACGTGCATGAACACTCGCGAAAGACCTAGGTTACTGGTATGTTTGAAAATATCTAACCGCTTTGTGCTTGTGCATAACAGATAGATTTTTCAGAGGCCATCCTGTTTTATAATGACTATCACTTGATACCAAGTTATTAAACTGAAGCGAAGTCGCATAAAAAGTGTTATGGGGACCGGTTACACTTCCCAACAGAACGGGAGTGTGAAAAAAATCTGTTGGCGGATAATATTTAATCCTGTCCAAGAGAATATAAGAACATTGACTCCTTGTTAAGCTTAATTTTATATACCGGTATATCCAATTGCAAACCCTAGTGTTTAGTCTTTGCATAAATAATGCGCCGAAATGAAGATATACATACTTTATATCGCATTGTAAATATCCAAATAACACGATGCAAGTTGAAGAATTTTCATTTATTTTTTACTTCCGCGTTCTACTTTTTTCCGATACTCCACACCATTCGAAACGCCTGGGGAAAAAACTAAACGCATAATGGCTAATGATCTTGAAATTCCATTGTAAACTTTTTCAGAGAAGGGTATCATGTTAAGTTTTCAGGATTTCAGTTTTAAGGATGCAAAAACAAACTAAAAGCATAGTGTTTTACAAGTAGACGTAGACGACGCAAGTACTTGCTTAAGAGAATCCGGGACACCTCGTAACCGGATATCTCGTAACCGGACATCTCGTAACCGGCATCTCGTTACCGGACATCTCGTAACCGGACAGTTTATCAAGCTTTACCATGCAGTTTGCACTGCTAACACAAAAGAAGAAAACAAAATATGAGCACCCTCTTAACAAAAGCATCTTACCACAGAATAGATAAATGTACATTACACATCAATATCATGCACAGTAATTATATTGAATCAACATCTTTATCGAATATTGTCTTTCTGAATAACAACAATCTCCAGACCGTTGGCCAGAGAGTTTATTAATTTTTACGACATATCATAATATATTGAAACAATTTATGGGTTTAACAAAATATGACAGTACAAGTATGACTTTTAGCTTCTTCAATGTCAAATCGTGCATGTTTGCGATGAGAAATTTTATATATAAATTTATGCAACGTTTGAGTAATTCACCAAATGTAATAACAAAGAATATTCTTCAGACCAGTGTGCAACACACATCTAACATTTGGAAACATATGTATAAAGAATTATATGTCAATTATATGTCAATATATATATATATATATGTATTAGTTAAGAATTATTTGTTTATTCTATGTACAAATATGGAACTGTATGTACAGAGTCTGTAAATAAAAATGTATGTATGTATGTATGTATGTATGTATGTATGTATGTATGTATGTATGTATGTATGTATGTATGTATGTATGTATGTATGTATGTATGTATGTATGTATGTATGTATGTATGTATGTATGTATGTATGTATGTATGTATGTATGTATGTATGTATGTATGTATGTATGTATGTATGTATGTATGTATGTATGTATGTATGTATGTATGTATGTATGTATGTATGTATGTATGTATGTATGTATGTATGTATGTATGTATGTATGTATGTATGTATGTATGTATGTATGTATGTATGTATGTATGTATGTATGTATGTATGTATGTATGTATGTATGTATGTATGTATGTATGTATGTATGTATGTATGTATGTATGTATGTATGTATGTATGTATGTATGTATGTATGTATGTATGTATGTATGTATGTATGTATGTATGTATGTATGTATGTATGTATGTATGTATGTATGTATGTATGTATGTATGTATGTATGTATGTATGTATGTATGTATGTATGTATGTATGTATGTATGTATGTATGTATGTATGTATGTATGTATGTATGTATGTATGTATGTATGTATGTATGTATGTATGTATGTATGTATGTATGTATGTATGTATGTATGTATGTATGTATGTATGTATGTATGTATGTATGTATGTATGTATGTATGTATGTATGTATGTATGTATGTATGTATGTATGTATGTATGTATGTATGTATGTATGTATGTATGTATGTATGTATGTATGTATGTATGTATGTATGTATGTATGTATGTATGTATGTATGTATGTATGTATGTATGTATGTATGTATGTATGTATGTATGTATGTATGTATGTATGTATGTATGTATGTATGTATGTATGTATGTATGTATGTATGTATGTATGTATGTATGTATGTATGTATGTATGTATGTATGTATGTATGTATGTATGTATGTATGTATGTATGTATGTATCTATCTATCTATCTATCTATCTATCTATCTATCTATCTATAGATACATACATGTATGTATGTATGTATGTATGTATGTATGTATGTATGTATGTATGTATGTATGTATGTATGTATGTATCTATCTATCTATCTATCTATCTATCTATCTATCTATCTATCTATCTATCTATCTATCTATCTATCTATCTATCTATCTATCTATCTATCTATCTATCTATCTATCTATCTATCTATCTATCTATCTATCTATCTATCTATCTATCTATCTATCTATCTATCTATCTATCTATCTATCTATCTATCTATCTATCTATCTATCTATCTATCTATCTATCTATCTATCTATCTATCTATCTATCTATCTATCTATCTATCTATCTATCTATCTATCTATCTATCTATCTATCTATCTATCTATCTATCTATCTATCTATCTATCTATCTATCTATCTATCTATCTATCTATCTATCTATCTATCTATCTATCATCTATACACTTCCGGAAAGAGTACTGTGTTAAAACACACAATTTCATCATTACTGCATGTTTCAAACGTTCCTTTTCCTTTTACTAACACGAATATTTTTTAGAACCGGTAGAGAAATAGTTTCCTTTTACGACATCACTCTTCACTTTCTGAGGGAAAATTTTGACCACCGCGAATTTTACGGTAAAATCCTTGTTTTCAGATACCCTTATTTTGTTATAGCTTCAGCCCAGTGTAGCGGGCCGCTTCTTGGAGCTAGGAGCTGACTGGAAATTTCCGAGTTTGATCTTGTGTTGTTGTGGGGTATGTTTTTTTTTTCATTCCGGAAGATGCGCGTAGAACAGAAATTAATTCAGTTAACGCTCCACGAGAATGACTTTACCGAAAAATTCATAACAAAATCCTAATTTTACGAAAACTTATTCACTAAAAGAAAGGAAACGCAACATGAAATCAAACATGTGTACAAATGCCATAATACCTCAGCAAAACAAACGGCGATTTTTACATGTAAATAACAATTCAACCGTTGTTATATGACAAATGATCTATTCATCGAACCGCGGCCGTGGAGGTTGGCAGTAGAAGACAACGAAATTTAACTACAAACCTGACTCCTTGCGTTATTGTCCAACAGCTTACATCCACGTCAGTTCGATGTCATCATATCTTTTTAATCAGCAAACCGACTGGAAATTCCACAGAATTGTTACCAATAAAACAGGGGAACTACCAGCAACCTAGGACCGTTCGCCGCGTTTCGGGTGGTTTTTCAACGATTACTTTGTTGGTTTCAGTGTAATGGAGTCCCCTTTGGAATGTCGAAAGTGTAGAATTCCATGTTTCCAGAGAATTACAAATCAAACTATAGTGTTTGTGCTGAGTTATAGGGAAATAAAATATTTCCGGGCAAAATATTTTTGGACAACTTTAATCCACCATATTATTTTATCATCCCGAAATCTAAGAATTTTGCGAATTAATTTATTAGATAACTACATAAACCACTAATATTAAAAGAACAAATATTCAGTGAATACTAACAGGCCCCAACGCCCCCAAAATTGTAAGGGGTCGTCTATGGTTTTGAGCCTGCGTTCTCGAGATATCGCCTGTACAAACACAAGTCGATTTTTTGCGTTTTTGGCCAATTTGGCCAAGAGCACGTGCTCGAATTTGGCCAAAATGGCCAAAAGGCACATCTACAAGTCGACACCTTTCAAATGAGCCCAACATCAAGTCTCTAGGCCTCTGCGTTCTCGAGATATCGCCTGTACAAACACAAGTCAATTTTTTGCGTTTTTGGCCCATTTGGCCAAGAGCACGTGATCGAATTTGGCCAAAATGGCCAAAAGGCACATCTACAAGTCGACACCTTTCAAATGAGCCCAACATCAAGTCTCTACGCCTCTGCGTTCTCAAGATATCGCCTGTACAAACACAAGTCGATTTTTGCGTTTTTGGCCAATTTGGCCAAGAGCACGTGATCGAATTTGGCCAAAATGGCCAAAAGGCACATCTACAAGTCGACACCTTTCAAATGAGCCCAACATCAAGTCTCTAGGCCTCTGCGTTCTCGAGATATCGCTTGTACAAAAAAGCGATGACGGACAGACAGACAGACGGACAGACAGATACCCCAAGTCTATAGGCCCCCAACCCTGTAGGGTTGGGGCCTAAAAATGCCGAACATGAACTGGCATGGTTACTCGAAGTCCTACCATTTAACAGGGTATCGTTTTATTTAGCCGGCCTCTCGGGTGATAACTGGCTAGACAAAAATGACATTTTAGGGATAAATGTTGTTTTCCAGGATGGCGAACGTGCATGAACACTCGCGAAAGACCTAGGTTACTGGTATGTTTGAAAATATCTAACCGCTTTGTGCTTGTGCATAACAGATAGATTTTTCAGAGGCCATCCTGTTTTATAATGACTATCACTTGATACCAAGTTATTAAACTGAAGCGAAGTCGCATAAAAAGTGTTATGGGGACCGGTTACACTTCCCAACAGAACGGGAGTGTGAAAAAAATCTGTTGGCGGATAATATTTAATCCTGTCCAAGAGAATATAAGAACATTGACTCCTTGTTAAGCTTAATTTTATATACCGGTATATCCAATTGCAAACCCTAGTGTTTAGTCTTTGCATAAATAATGCGCCGAAATGAAGATATACATACTTTATATCGCATTGTAAATATCCAAATAACACGATGCAAGTTGAAGAATTTTCATTTATTTTTTACTTCCGCGTTCTACTTTTTTCCGATACTCCACACCATTCGAAACGCCTGGGGAAAAAACTAAACGCATAATGGCTAATGATCTTGAAATTCCATTGTAAACTTTTTCAGAGAAGGGTATCATGTTAAGTTTTCAGGATTTCAGTTTTAAGGATGCAAAAACAAACTAAAAGCATAGTGTTTTACAAGTAGACGTAGACGACGCAAGTACTTGCTTAAGAGAATCCGGGACACCTCGTAACCGGATATCTCGTAACCGGACATCTCGTAACCGGCATCTCGTTACCGGACATCTCGTAACCGGACATCTCGTAACTTTTGGAAAAATTGGACATCTCGTAACCAACAAAAAAAGCATGAAATCTTACAGCTGAGAAACTGAGAAATTCTATATTTAAAAGAACACAATCTTTTTCATCCTTGCCGCATTTTTTAATTAACTTAGATTGCTTGAGATGATTTATTTCCAATTGTCCAGCATGTGCTATAAATCTGTGTTCTGAATAGATCAGTAACTAATTTTAAATCTTAATCCGACGGGTTGATCCTAATTCTTACTTGCCGCAATTTGGCGATGATGTGGATTCAGCTCATAATCTTTCATCTTACTAAACCTATAGATTTTCCTATCCTAATCTGCTGTTAAATTTTAATCTGAATTAATTGTCCTAATCTTGCCATGATTTGCAAATGATGTGGATTCATTTGGTTATCTTTTATCTCAACAGATCTGTAGTTTAACTGATGATAGCCAAAATGTAAATCATGGTCAAAATTAAACAAAAATCTCCGGTCTGATATACTCATGAAAAGTGGTACTTACAATAAAGTTAAATTTATAAAAAAAATATTAAAAAAGTCATTGAAATTTTCTGGTTACGAGATGTCCCATCTCTCTCCAAAAGTTACGAGATGTCCGGTTACGAGATGTCCGGTTACGATATGTCGGTTACGAAATGTCCGGTTACGAGATGTCCGGTTACGAGGTGTCTGGATACCGTTAAGAACCTCAAGAACAAAACCAGAAGAGACAATGATGCTGAACAAAATATTAACCTAACTAACCCCTTTTATGTTTCTTTTATAAAATTGCTGAGCTATATAGTAGAGACAGATCCAATTCTGTGGTCTTTTAGCGCATTTACTAGAAACTGCCAAGTGAAATACCAAAATTACTAAACAATACTAGTACCACTAGGAATAGCCATCTTCTTTAAATGAAAAGTTCACGATATATAATGTCATGTATATCATTGACCGATTTAGCAACATTAATGTATTTATGCATAATTATTATAAATGCGTAATAGTGAGTTTTTGAACTAGACGAACGAGCAGTCTATAAATTTTACATAATACATTATTCAAGATACAATTGACTTATTTCACAAATGTTATGGATATTAGGGAAATTGAAGAGAAACCGTAGCGTTGGTTGTAGATAATTTCAACGGTTTCGTATTTACATCCTTAGATAATTGTTTTTGCCGTGTATATATTTTTTAATACCTGAAATGGCGGACTCATACTCATTTGTGAAAGGCACCAAGTTGAAACTAAAAGGACACAAGCATAAAAAGTAGGTTGCCACTAAATACCCCTTTATCGCTCATCTCAAGCCTAATCCTAGATGACTCTTGCGGTCTTCCTATGACAGCAAGAGTCATAATTCCTATAATAGGAAATGTCATAGATGTCAATTTTCAAATCTCGGCGCACGACTGGGGCCAACGGCGTTATTTCAGAAAGGTGCGTCACATAAATGACTCAATATAACAAATTACAGCACCAGACAAGTTGCTAACTTCAAAACAAATCGTGTACGAACTAGTTTGAAATCACATTGTGTGTCCATCACTGGTGTAAAAAATTGGAACTCATTACCAGCTAACATAAGATCATGTCGATCTATTTCCAGTTTTAAATGTCATTTGAAAAAGTATTTTCTCTTGTCGTATGAAGATGTTAATTAGCTGTTAATCTGCACGAACATAGCGTTTCAAACATAGCATTTCCAAATTAGTATTATTCGCATTGAATATTTTGATGTTGTTCCGTAACGTTGTAAGGGTGAGCTCTTAGTAAAAGTTATTGCAACTTCTAGCTTCACCCTTCTAATTTTTTTTTATGTACTCGTTAAGTGTTACCTTAAAATACCGTTTTTTCTACCATGTGCTATATATATATATATATATATATATATATATATATATATATATATATATATATATATATATATATATATATATATATATATATTTTTTGTTTGTATGTATTTTGCATGTATTGTACTGAGATAAAAAAAAAAAAAAAATTAGAATAAACTACAATCAATCAATCAATTATAAATTATGGCGCTCAAGCTTTATGGTCAGCTAACAATTTTTTACTGAGAAAAATATTTGTTTTCTTGAGATCAGGATATCAAATCCATCATTGCCCACAACAACAGTGAATCCACAGTTGCAAAACCACGCTTTACTGTAGTTTGGGAGTTTCGGTGAGGTCAAAAATAATGCGCCAGGGTACTTCTCAGTGTGCTTTTAAAGAAAAGGCCGGCCAGTTCGAGCCCCGATGTCCTTGAACGTGCGCCGAAAGAGCGAGAGCCTAGAAAATTGAGATCAATGGCCATTTATATTGCAGGAACTGTTACCCTTTCTGTCCTAGGAAGAGAGAAAGGGTCCACTGGGACTAATCTCAAGCCGAGATACACCCAAAAAGATTGCGTCGAATATAAGCGGATTCGTACAATAACTGAGACTGTTACCGATTTTTAGGCCCCAAACCCTTCGGATTGGGGCCTATAGGTTTGGGGTGTCCGTATGTTCGTCTGTCCGTCCGTCTGTCCGTCATCGCTTTATACCCCTATAAATTTTTTTTTGAGGGGGGGGCGGTTGGGGCCTGCTTGTGTTTCACAAATACTTCCTTGTTTATTTGTTTATTTTGCGTTACGGCCGAATTTGTTTGTGATATAGGTATGGTAGATCAGGTGCCTGTATAATCGCCACCTCCCGAAAACAACAATTATCCCGGAAATGATATGTTTTACCGAACATCCTGACAACTGCCAATAGTTCTCGAATGCAAAATACAATTGCAATAATAAATTCTTAGTATACACATATAAAGTCAGGTTTATGCTCACATATAATCCTTATAGCTCTCAGCAGTCATTTTGAAAAGCGAGATAATAGAATTACAGTTTGCACTTAAACTTTATATTTCGGGATGATAGAATAAAGTGGGGAGTTACAGCTCGAAAATCCTGCCCGAATAAAATCTATCGGCCTGGCGCTTTCGTAAATCACGACATTTTACTTCGCGCATAACAGAAAACATATGTAAAATCTCTGTTTGCTACATACTGAAGCATTACCGGATCGAGTTATTGCGCAAAAACCATTGAAAAGTGGCGGACGTCCTAAGTTCATGGTAGAAAAACGGACCAAAATCATCAAAATTTTATTTTTCCAGATGTTGACAAGTTGGCTTTAAAGGGGTTGAATAATAAGCAAAATCACACTTTGTGTGTTTCAAATGAAATGCGCCAGAATTTAGAAATTCGAGTGCGAGGGAACCGGGTAAAAATGAAATAAGTGATAGAAAAATATAGAAGAAATATAGCCAAATAAGCTCATATTCAGAACAGAAAAGAAATTGAAACTTAAAACTATTTATAAAAGGCGTTTAATGAATTTTTCAAATAACATACGGGTTTTTAGAAACATGATTAATCTTTGCATTTTACAAAATTTATCTAAAATTGCATTTTTCTAAATTTTACATTTAGGCGAAATCTCTCTATCATTTCTTTCATTCTTTACCCGGTTAATTTGTATTCAAAACGCAGAATTTTTGCGCATTTTATTCGGTACGCCCAAAGTGTGATTTAGCTTATACGTTAGCTTTTAAAACCCAAACAATTTGCAGTCAAAAGCGACACCACCATCGGAAAGGCTGAAAAGATGAATTGGCTTATTATCCAATGACGGAACTTTTTACTTTTGCTCCGCATCGCTCAATAGACAAACAAAGTTGAAATCATTGTGTTCCATTCTACGGAGACTTGCCAGTATTTCCTTAAAATAGGCATATGTATCAAGTGTCAAAAGAGAACAATAGACGGCAAATTGTCTTCTACCTAAATCACTCTTGGGTGAGCGTCACCAGAGCCATCAGACTGCTCCCTCGGTCGTTGACTGTTTCGCCCCCAGTGCAGTGACAGTCTCGCGAGGGTGGGGCAACTGGGTTGATCAGATCCAGTTAGGAGCTGGTGGACGTCTTCGCTGTTCTCTGAGGTTCCATATCCACAGGGACGACATGTCTGCCTTCTTGCATGCGTCACTAAAGGTGTTGTGTCTCTCTTCCTATCACGCCAAGCATTTTGAATGCCTGTCAAACTGAGTACCAGGGAATCCGCGGCAGTCAATCTCCACCGGAAAACACCCGATCGTCCATCCTGTATCCCGGCAACAATCAACCAGCTGTTTGTACTTCAGCGTCTTCCGCTCATAGGCCTCATCTATTTTCTCTTCCCACGGCACTGTCAGTTCAGATCATAACGCAGGGTTTGGTCTGTCTGGAAAACAGTACGATGTCTGGCCTGGAGTTGGTCACAGCGATCTCTTCGGGAAATTTCAGTTGTCTCCTCAGGTCCGCGAGAAGTTGCCAATCACTAGCCATGGACAGGATACCACTAGTAGTGGTGTTGGCTCCACCCGCTATGGTTGGCCCAATTTTCTGCTGGTCGCTTGCTCTGACAAAGGCTACAAACTTCGGGCACCATGCTGCTTGGTCTTGCGCCGTCTTACTCCATCCAAAGCTTCCAGTACTACTGTCAGCACCTGGTCGTGACGCCATCGGTATCTTCCGTCAGCCAAGGCCGCGGTGCACGCACATAGGACATGTACATTTACACACAGACTGCAGACTGGGTCGTCTCTCTTGTTCCACGCGTGGAGGTTGCTTGGCGTGGGCAGCATGTCGCAAACGGAACTGATTGCAAAACGCAGTCTATATGTTTCCATCATCCACATCTCACGCCCTGACAGTGTCTTGGCCCGCACACCTTCCCATCTAGTCCAGCGGCCTTGCGACTTCATACCCACGGCTTTGGCCATTCTCTCTTCCTCTTCCTTTTGGCGAACTTCTTTTTGGACCCTTTCTCGGCGCTGGCTCGATGTCGCGCTTCTCCACTGAGATCTTGTAATGCAGCCAAGAGCCAAACATCCATGAGTCACCGTTCCCACTATGTCACCGTGCCTCAGCCGCACTTCTGCTTCCTTCAGCTCCGTGCTAGCTGACCACTTTTTGCCGGTTCTTAGCTGCACACCTGCGTTCCTCACCTTTTCGTCGTAGTTTTCTTTCAGGATAATGGCATGTCGTTCCTTGGTAATTTTATACTGTTCCAGAATAGAGGTTATGGGTAACTGTGGTTTGCTGCCTGAACTATATACTTTTAAATAGTTTTTATTTTATTTTTGGGTGTCATTTCGTTTATACTTGTAAATGGCAAATTGCAGTCTTCGCGCAGTTACTCAGTTTTCGCTTAAAATTTGCATCCAGTTTAACAAAAAAAAGTATTAATTTAATGCTCAGTTCAAACGCTTCTTTGCAAAAGCATTTGCTTATTCAATTGATTTTCGAGGATAAAAACGTAGAAAGTAATTAATTTCTTCGAAATTCTTTCCAACTGATTACCTTGACCTACATCATATTCTAAACGGGAACGGGTAAAATTAGCGATAGTAGAGTATTGTGTTTCCCCGACCAAGGGAGGCATATAGTTTTTGTACTTTCTGTCTTTGTCAATCTACGCGCATGTATGTCAGTCTGTTGTGAACAACATGTTGTGTGCAAGATATCTCGGAACGGAAAGTCGGGTCGACTTCAAGCTTGTTCTGTTCAATCCTTGGTTAAGTCTGACGGCTCATTCATTATTAGGGCAGGCGTATGACATCGTTACGTAAAAATCTTGTGTACGAAATGTCTCAGCCGTTGAACATCGGAGGAAGTGCAAAATTGGGAGGATTGTTGCTTACTAGGTCTGAAAGATTCTGTCAAATTTAGGAAATAGAACGAACGAGTGCGGCGTGTGACGACAGCAAAATATCTCGATAACGGTGAGGCGTTTTTGACTTCAGATTTAAATTCTTAAAAAATCTTAAAACTTCAAATTTTATATGTCTATTCCTTAGGTCAGTCAGGCGGTTTCTTCAACTATACACGATTGCAACGAAATTAAGAAAAGTGTATGACGTAATTAGATTTTTCAGCCACTGAACATAGTTGAAAATTGGCGGAATTGTTGCTCAGTAGGCCCGAAAGATTCAAATTCATCGGAAGTAGAACGAACAAGTAGGGTGTATGACGTCATCATGTAAATTATGTATATATTGTGAACAAAATCCTGTATGTCAAATATCTCGCTAACGGAAAGTCGTATCGACTTAAAATTTTGTATTGGTATTACTGGGGTCAGTCGGACGGCCGTTTTAACTTCTGACGTTGCAGTGATATTAAGAAGAGCGTCATTACGTAAAATTTTTTCTGTTGTTAAGCAAAATATTTCAAAAGCGGGAAGTCGCATCACCTTCGAAGTTGGTGTAGTTATTCTTTGGATAGTAAAATGTTTTTGTGACCAAAATCCTTTTGTTTATTTTTGGATTTTTGAGAATGAATTGTGATTATATTTGTAGAAATAATTGTTTTATTTCAGTAATAAAAAAAAGGTTATTAGAGAAATATGAGTTTAGTCGGGGAGACATTTGTTTTTATTTTAAAACAAGACACTAACTAGATGTCGATTGAAGTTGTGTAATATAAGCCTGTACTCCTATATTTTGGCGTGCACTGGCTGCTCCAGTTTTTCTTTTCTTATACTATTACAAAAACTTTTTTTCTGTAACCGAGACAAAATTTGAAGGCAACCTCATAAATCAGAAAAAGGAACATCTGCGGAAAAATCATTGACAAGACCTTATTATTAATCCTCAGATAAGGGAGAAATCTTTTGGTAGATTTGCAAAGGAAGAGTGATAAAAACTAGTTTCTGCCTCAAACAATTCTTTTGCAAGGAAAAATCCGGCACAGCTGATTAATTGACCCGTTTTTCTGACGTAAGTTTGTGAGGAAGAATTTGGAGTTTTTGAGTAGTTACAAAATGAGGTATTGCAATCACTTATTTAAGAGTTAAAATATGTGAATTCTCTTATATTTAAAAGTGTTTTTCAGTGCTCAGAAATTAAAACAATGCTCATATTTAGAGTTTACGTTGTTTTCAACCATACAAAGTAAAATACGTTACTTCTAACGAAGCATTTACTATTTATTTTTATATTTTAAAACCCGAGGTTCACTTATGGTCATATAGGTTTTCGTATCTAAGAGACTGTGGGTAACTTCAACAATTTATAAAAAAAAATCTTACAGAAAAGTTATTTTCAAGAAAAAGCGTTTAAATAAATCGAAATGTTACTGTGAGATTACGCTTTAGGTGCATATGATAACAAAATGCGTCAAATTACAAGAAGTACAGTTTCAAAAAATCTCGTTTACAAACTTTAAACTCTTACGTTATCGCTTTCGTTATCGAGCATATTAAACTTTTTTCTGTATTAACTAAGGTTGAATGATTTAGGATGTTTTTCTTATATTTTTTTATCATTATACCACACTTCTTTGAACTTTGTAGTTGTCTAAAATTTCGTAAAACATAGTACAATCATTAACTTGGACCACGCTGTATCGGCAGACGAAAACAGTTTGTTTACCTGCTAAAAGATATTTTTTAATATAGCAACGACTCTGTTTCGAGATGAGCGACTTCACAAACAAGTTGGATCCCCGTAATAAAAATCTGCATTTAAAAAGGTGTATTATTGGAAGGGGCTATAAGATCATGAAAATGCGATACATATGAAGCAAAAAAAAAAACCTATTACGATTGCAAAACAATGTACACACGTTCAAGAGTAAATACTTGGACGATTGGTCCTTTAACAAAGATTTTTATTATCGGGCCCATAATGAGCGCACAAAGGCCTGTAGTTTATCTAAATGGTATTTTAAAAGCCAACTTCTTGTGTTTTATCCCTGTAGCAAGATTTTAATTTTCGGAACGATGGATGAAATGCGGTTTAGAGGTTCAGTAAGAAATCCTGCCAAACGTAAGTGACAGAACAAAAACAGTCATAAATCGACAAAATTCCATTTTTCTAGAAGCGTAGTCACAGGTGGGCTATAAAAGGGACAGAATAATATATAATCTAGAACCTTATTTCGCTAGAGAAATGTTAAACACTTGACAAAACTTAAAACGCAAAAATACTTCCGTCAATGGGTTATTTCTTGAATAATATATTGCTTGAATACGGCTAAAACAGCTTGAATACGTCTTATAAGCCGAGTAGTGTTTGGTTTTTGTTGACTTAAGGCTTTATTGGCTGATCAGGGATACGCCGTGTTATCTATTTACGCAGTGAGAGCTCGCACAAAGCTAAGCAGCTGTGTGTTCTATGATAAATGCTCCACATTTACTTGCAAAAAATACACTCTTTTCACATGGCGTTTTAAACAAGAAAACGAAATCGAAGCAGAAAATAAAAAGTGTCATGCACACGTTTATATCAAGTTCTACCTATGTCCTAAGTTTCGTGGCCCTAGGGCCCGTAGTGTCAGCTGAGTTGATGACACAAAAATCCGTTCACTGTCAAGAAAAAAAAGATACCAACGGCTGCTCGCACAAATTCAGAAACACCTTGTAAGCCAAAGGCTTGTCAAGTGTTAACTAGAACCGTATTTCGCCAGCGCAATGTTAAACACTTGAAAAAAAATTAAAACGCAAACATATTCCCCTCAATGGGTTATTTCTTGAATAATATAAAGTATTTTACGACATGCATACAGTGTCTTTTACAACTATGTACAGAGCTTATGGCACAGCATGTATGCGGCTTATAATATTCTAAAAAATCGGACCACTGTCAAGAAATGAATTCCACAGGTTGATAACTTAATACAGGAGATCCTCGTTAATTCGTCCCCGATTAATTCGTTTCCCCGCTTTATTCGTACTCATATTTAGGTCCCAGTTTCTCTATTTCATACAAGTTTTCCCCCGGATAATTCGTTCACCCGGTTAATTCGTACCAAATTTCCCGGTCCCGCGTGGTACGAATTAACGAGGGGCTACTGTACCAGCTAAATATATTAGCAAACAGCACAGCTTGAATACTTCTTATAAGCCGAGTAGTGTTTGGTTTTTGTTGACTTAAGGTATGACTGACTGATCAGGCATGCGCTGTGTTGTTTGTTTACGCAGTGAGAGCTCGCACAAAGCTGACCAACTGTGGTTTTCTGTGCTATACGTTAAATGCAAAAAAATACAATCTTTTCACATGGCGTTTTAACAAAGAAAACGAAATCGAAGCGGAAATAATAAGTGACATGCACACGTTGAGATCAAGCTCTTCATAAGTCCCAAATTTCATAGTCCTAGGGCCTAGTGTCAGAGAAGAAGAAGACACAAAAAAATCGGAAAACTGTCAAGAAAAGGAAAAAAAGGACGATTTTTGCTCGCACAAATTCATATAACCCTTGCAAGCTAACAGCTTGTCAAGTGTTAAATAGTTTTTGAAAGATCATATGATGGTTTTTAAATTTACAAGTGCGCATGTGAAAATAAAACTGGAATTTTTTCCCTTACCATTTCTTGATAATTTATCCCCCCAAAATTGCAGTCGAAACGGCACCTCCATTGGAAATTCCAGAAAATACGAATTGGTTTATTTATATATGGGCCCGGGGGTCGTTGATCCACCGTACCCCTTCCCCTGTGAAAGTGCCCTCCGAGTGTGAAAAATGGGCTAATTATCTCCAATGCTGTGGTTACTTTTACATGGTTCGGCTGAAACTTCCCTTTCAAGACAATGGACAGCCAGTCATGTTTACATTAGGTGCATGTTCATATTGGGCATTTATTTATTTATTTTGTATTATATTTATCAGACCCACGCCCGGGAGGGGGTGGGGGGGAGCTGTAGGAAATGGTTTTGTCTGTCCTCCATCTAGGTGTCTCTATTTTGGTTGTGTGTCTATTCTGAACTAGATCTACAACACCATAGGGGGGAGGAGGGTAGGGATCTTTTGAAAGCTTTCACAGTGAAAGAATATATACTGTAGTTGTACATCTGGGCATCACTTTATTTGCGGCTGTGATGGTCAGCTGAATTCGATATTTTCGTAGACCTCTTTGTGCAAGCCCGACTTTGCATTCCAGTTGTATATAGAGTGATGAGCAGCACTTTGAATTTTTTAATAATAATACGGCGTATTTGCCAAATGTTTGTACAAACGTGTGCCAACAAAGACAGATCATGGAATCCTATGAGCATTGAAGTGTCAACCACTTCATAGTAATTTACACCGCCGGTTGGAGCCTGTGATATATACCATTACTTTATTGCATTGCTGTTTTAATGATGTACCTGTACGGAACAGTCAGTGCGTCCATTTAGCCAATCGACTGATTCCAAGAAGTTGGTCGCCCGAGCTAAAAATTTGTCGCTACTAAATTTCAACCCTGACTTTTAGTGCAGTATGTATCCTTTATAACGATTTTGCCGAAGTTGAAGGGCACATTTAATTTTGCTACATTCACAAGACTGATTTTGTTAATAACAAAGTTTGGCATTTTATTGTAGACATAAAAAAGAAAAGAAAGAGAAAAAGAGGAAGAGAGAACATGAGAGTGATGACGAAACACTAAGTGACGACACCTTAAGACATGGTGAGACGATAGTTATGCGCATTGCCAAATACATTTGAGTCAGCGACATTTTTGGCCAGATACATTTGGACCAGAGATATTTCGGCCACATACATTCGGGCCAGAGATATTTTGGCCAGAAGTGGAAAGTGTGAGATTTGGGCCACTTCAAATTTTTTTTAAAGTTTTGGTAATTTATGTTATAATATTAACGGTCTTCGTTACTTAGTGTAATTTTTGTTTAATTTTAGTGAGTTAAATACCATTTCATATATTACCTAAAAAAAGGAGAAGTACATGCTGCTCAGGCGTATTAGAACAATGGGCCATTTTTGAAGACCATACATGTTGTCTAGAACCAGGGATTGAAGGACAAAGGGTACTCCGTTGCCCACGAGAGTTCCTGAAATACAATGACATCGAGGGGATTTCTGCATAAAGTGCGCGATACGGAGTGATTATCTCCTGTATATTAATCTTAATCCGTGCTCACTTTGGTGGGTTAAACAACAGCAATATAAAATATAAAGTTTCGGAAGTCATAGTCCTTCAGGCTTTGGCCGAAATGTTGCCGGCCCAAAAGTCTCTGGCCCAAATGTCAGAGATTAGTTTGTTTGAGGTCGTCTGTTTCCCCATTGAATTCGATGACTAACAATTGTGAGAGCCGGTGGTTAGTTTGAATTATTTTTTTTTAAACATGAAATAGTGTGATATCTGTCGCCCTTGTTTTCTTGTTTTTCTTTGTTAGTTCCCCGTCGCGCGGACCGGGGGACGTATAAAACGCTCGTTGTCCGTCTGTGTGACCGTCTTGCCGTCCGTCCGTTTCCCACGAGTGCCCCCCACTTTTGTACGCGCGATTACTCACTCACGTTTCACCGCAGCCTTTTGATTTTTTGTGGAAAGTAACAACATATGTTGGAGTTGTGCGACCTGGGGCTATTTTTGAATTTAACCAAAAATTGACGAAACTGCGAAACTTCAAAATTGGCCAAATTTTTTGTTTGTTGGGGCACGATGCCCCCACTTTTGTACGCGCGATTTCTCAGTCACTTTTAACCGCAGGCTTTTGATTTTTTGTGGAAAGTAATAACCTAAGTTGCAGTTGTGCTAACCTGGGACTATGTTTTAACTTGACCAAAAATTGACGAAACTATGAAATTTCAAACTTGACCAAATTTTTTTGGTTGTGGGGGGTACTGTGGGGGCACTTTTGTACGCGCATTTTCTCAGTTATTCTGCAAAGCAGCCTTTCGAGTTTTTTATGGAGCGAAGGAATATAGATTGCGATTGTGCGACGTGGGATTGTTTTTGGATTTGACAAAAATTGACGAAACTATGAAATTTTCAACATGATCAAAATTTTTGTTTGTGGAGGCACGATGCTTCCACTTTTGTTCGCTGACCAAAATTCCGTCCACCACAATCATGATGTGATCCAGCCGTACTAAGAAAATCCGTTGTACTGCACCCCATTCAGATATCTTTTGGCGGGGGACTGTTGTCAATTTCACTGATATACTTGTTTAATTATTATAAAGATAAGAAGTCGAGGATTTAAAGTGTTATTGCTGTTAGATATTGTGTACGAATGGTAGAGAACTAAAGCGATTTGATTTTTATAGGTGGATGGTGGTCATGCGAGACCATTGAGGATATAACGGGAGCCGTGGCTATCGAAATGGGAAACATGTGTTATGTGAAAGCTCTGGATAGTGGTCTTTTTACCGTCGGTGCTCCTCATGAAATAGGTAAGATATTAAAACTAATATCACAGCAAAATGGAGTAGCTTTTAACCTACGAAGTGAACGCTGTCGAAGGGAAATCTCGAGGAGCATTAGTAGAAAGAGTTATATATTTTAAAAAACGAGTCCTGAAAGTAACTATGGCTAGAAAAAGCTGAAAACAGTAATAATAACTTCATTTCTCAAAGTTAAGAAATGTGTTGAAGTTTTTGATTTGTGTACTTCAGGACAGGGGCCGGACCCAGAGGAGATTCTGACATCATTTAAAGTCACAGAGACTAAAATCGCTGTCAAGTCTGGGTTTGGTAAGTACGTGGGGTTGGAAGTGGGCGGGAAAGTGACCGGAAGGGCGGACGCCATAACGAGCAGGGAGCAGTGGGAACCAGTCTTTCAAGACGTGAGTACCAGCTCTTTATTTTATGCATAGTATGTATAATATTGTTTAGAAAACCAGTGCTGTTTCGGAAATGTGATTTTGATATGTGGCGGGTATAGCAAGAATGTGGAATCAAATCTCTAAGTTAGAATGTAGAAAAATATGTACCTACAACTAAAGATGTTTCAATGTGTAAATACTTGGCCGTGATATGCATTCATGGCAATACAGTTAAATACGAAATTGAACTCCAGTAATGACATAACCAGGCTGCATGTTCTTTCTGACAATTTTCAGGAGAAATTGGCGTTATTAGGAAGCAATGATTGCTTTCTGTCTGTGAACTCGGAAGGTGATGTGGTATGTTCTAGCCGAACTGCTGGACAGGATGAATTCCTTTCTGTAAGAATTTTTTTTTATATCACACATATTTTTCTTTGAGCTTTTATGTATCGTACTTACCACCTTTTAGTTGATTATTAAACATTTTAAGTATTCTTTGAGTTTGAATTTCTCAGTTATAATAGGCCAAGCCCGCAACCCTGACCCCTTTCTCTTCCCCGTCCAGTATTACTTTATTGGCGTGATATTGGTCGTGAAATACATAAAATGTTCCGCGTTCCACCAGATTCGTGTCTGTGCCAGTAAAGAGAAGAAAGAAAAGCTGGAGATTCCAGAAGAAGAAAGAGGGAAGTTAAAAGACGCCGAAGTAAATTATGTGTAAGTTCCTTTATTAATTCAGACATAGGTATAGTCTCCAAAAATCTGTTCGAGGAGCTTCTTTTGGAAGAGAAAATGTCTTCCGATAGAGGTATGACTTAACAAAGGTTTTACTGCACATCAAAAATAATATAATAATAATAGCTAAAATTGAAGTGTCTGAGTGAACCAGTGATCAAAAGCAGTTTGGTGTTCTTTTCGGAGGTATTAATTAAAGAGTGATGAATGTCATAGCAATGATCAAAATTTAAATTTAGTCATAGTGATGCGTTATTTCGTCTGCCAAATGATTCGTGTACACTTCATTCTGTTTTCAGAAAGAAATTTCAAAGCTTTCAAGACCGAAGATTAAAAGTGTCAAAGGAGGACAAAAAAGCGCTGAAGGCAGCCAAGAAAGAAGGCAAATTACACGAAGTGATGCTGGACAGGTAAGAACCGTTTTGATGGCAGCTCAGTGCGGTGAAATATCGCACAGGAGAGCGCCCAGTATTTAAAGAGAAGGGATTTAGGCTGAAGTAGAGATCAGATCACGCCCTTGGATTGTCGCAGAGAACGGGGAGGAGATGGTAGGGGGGGGGGGGGGGTTGGGGAGAGGGGTTCTTGAGCCCACTGAATCTTCTTTTTTAGCTTTTTTGACAGGAGGTAATAGCAACAGAAACTAGAGTAGTCAGTGCACCCAAAACATAAATTTACGGGCTTATTTCACACACTTCCAATCGACACCTATTTATTTTCTTGTTTTTGTAAACAAAAACAAATATCTCCCTCACGAAACACATAATTCTCCAATACCCATTTCCTTTTTACTGAAATGAAAGATAAAGTTCTGCAAAAACAATCATAATTCATTGTCAAAAAAATAAAAGAATTAACAAAATTATTCATGGAAATAACAGTACAAATGTTGCAATATCAAGTTATATTATATTTTTAATCATAGTACATCCCTTGCAACGCCAAAAAAAAAAAAAAAAAAAAAAAAAAAAAAAAAAACAGGATTCATCTGTCCAGCGAGGATCCGCTCCATGAGTCCTGCACAAACCTTGAAAAAAGAACTAACATGCCTATAAACTGTTGCAATTATTTAAGTGAAGAAATAGGTGCACTGCACTTTATGGCTTATTCGGGAATTCATTTTCTCTGTCGTTTCCTCAAACACCTCCCAGAATAAAATGTGTCATATTTCTTAGCATAAATATGCAACTCAAGTGTTTAAATTTCCCACATTACAGCTTGATATATCAGATAAAAACCTTATAGCGCACCATAACTGAAATTGACTCCTAACTGAGTGACATTTTTCGCAATAGCAGTTGGTAAGGAGAGCGCGAAAAGGTCAGTCACAGGCAGTGCAAGAACCAGCCTTCGATCGATAGTTGTGTTGCCAATATTTTCAAGCATCTGTCTAGAGAATACAGGAACATTCGCGAATCTTCTGTAAAACGTTAAAATCCTGAGCGTAGTTTATTCACTATGCTCAGTTAACATGAGAGCCGGCAAAGCGGGGGGTTGGGGGAGATGGTCAGATTCAACAACTGCGAAATATATCACGAGCTTAAAGTTTAAGAAGTTTAAGAAACACTCTTCAGATTATCTTAGGATTAACTACACGAAGTCTGAAGATGATCCATTTCTCCGTTATCTCGATATTTTGCTTTACATCAGATAGCTGTTTTACGGAGTGACGTCATGTGCGGTTATCGCTTGTTTCATACGGACAAAACGCGATAGAATCTGGGAACCGTCTGAGTAACCATCCTACTAATGCCCAAGGAGCTCCGTTGTTAAGCGGCCAAAAATTTTTGCAATTAAGATTTTTGCGTCATGACGTCATACACCCTCCCGAGTAACGTCACATGCGTCCAAATTTGACAGAACCATCGGACCTACCCAAGGAAACAGAAGTTCATCTGACTTTTCGTTTTCGAGATAGCTTGAGATAATAACGTCATATGCCGCGCTAGTTCCCTTCTACTCGCTAAAAAAAATTCTTTTCTTTTCGGACCTGTCAAGCAACAATCCCAAATTTTGAAAACAAAAGTTTTAAAGGTAAATGCGGGTATCTCACCTACAATTGACATTTTCTTCATACTTTCACAGTTTAATGCTTTGAGGGTGTACATTCAGAAATTGAAAAGAAAAAGGGAGGTTAGCGATGTTATAAGAGAAATAAAGACACTGAATGGTCGCGTACTTTTACTATAGAAACCATTGAGAAAACCAAGAAATTTCAATCAAAATGCAAAATTCACACATAATCACAATTGACAATTGCGTCATTTTTTAACCGTTTGCAGAACACATCATGCGAAATGTTTTAAGCAAATAAAAATATATGTCACCGTATCAATAAGAGAATTATACATTGTTTTTGACAATATCCCATTGACTCAATGGATAAATGGTGCAAACAGTGTAATATGATTTTAATGGACAATAAATCAACACAGACCCTTCTAGGAACAAAATATCAATACAGACCATTTCTGGACACGACCCTATTTGTCTTTGAAAAGGTTTTTCCGATCTAGACGGATTTGGTAGGTATTTATACTGTACAAACATGGATTCAAACTCAGCGATATTCAATGTAATGCGCATTTCGGTCGCTAGATGGCGCAGAGATAAGAGCATTTCCCTTTAATTGATGATGTCCTACACTTTCCTTGACGTCAAAACTTTCCTTGACGTCAAAAGTTGATAGAACCATCTGACCAATCCAATGAATAAAAAGATAAAAAAGTCGCTTCAACTTTTCGTTTTCGAGTTACCTTACACATAACTCTGTTAAAATATAAACAATTTTACGAAATGACGTCATGTGTCATGCGATTTCGTTCTGCTCGCGAAAGAAAGATCTAGAATTTTTTGGACCTATCAAGCAAGCGAGCATCTCCAAATTTGAACTTTCAACAATGATTGGGGCTGAAAAATGTTGTAAACAAGATTTACGCCTTCCCAAATAACCTAATACAGTCTAAAATTGATGGAACCATCCGACCTAATAATGATAATAATAGTGAGTTTTTATATACCGATTTCCCAGATAGCCTGCTCAAACCGGTTTACAATGTGCGCATACATGTATATTTATTTATTGATCTTACTTACATATTTTATTACCCAGGATTATTATAATTTCGACATGCCCATATAGTGTCTCTGAAATCGTTGTCTATTGGCACATACGCCTAACAATAATGCAACCCTAACTTTGTATCAGAGGACTATATAGGCACACCGACATCCCTGGGGGGTTTTGCAAATTGCCATGATTCCTGACCACGAGCGGGAATCGAACCCGGGCTACAGAACCATAACTGCATGGCTGGCAAACGTCTTTAACCACTCGGCCACCGACCCCCTACCCAATAAATAAACAAAAAAAGTTTTAAGTTGATGTCACTTTTCGATCTGGAGATACCTTGTGAAATTGGTTTATTCTTGTGAAATTGGTTTATTCTCTGATGATAGCTATTCAATTATTTCCTTTTCATTTACAGACGAGAGAAGATGAAGGCGGATAGATATTGCAAGTGAAAGACGGCAGCTTTTATTGTTGAAGGGAGCAGTGAAATAGAACATATGCCAGATAAGCCACCAGGTCAAGGCCGTTATGTGATGCACAGTAACAGTTTTGTGTGTCAGCGTGCGAGCGAGTTCGCAAATCATGCTATCACAAAACGTGTCGGGAAGATTGGTTCCTTGTGTTCTTGTGTGGTTTAATTGTGCGAAAATCAACGCCAATCTGCCTGGGAATTCTTCAAAATCGTGCGGATTATGATGTCGCACAAACTGGCTTTCAGATGGCGCATTAACCGAAAAATTTGACCCCTGGATTTATAGGTTAATCATTATCGTGATTGGGAGTAATTAAGTGTTGTGTATATTTCTGGCGATGTAGTGACAAACTAATCCATGCTACCCTGGGCATTACAATTATTTATCAGGGAAGTATTTTATGCTGACGATTGCGGAGACTTTGAAATAAATGTACTTTTTGTGTGTTTTTCCTTTGCAGCATCGATGTTTACAGCAAGTGTTGATGCAGTTAAACTTTCATGAAAGAACGCTTGCCATAAAGTTACTAGCAATAAAGAAAATGACAGAATAACGCGACTTTGTTATTTTTTTATTATTTTACATAATACGGTTTTGATTTTCATAGTTCAGTGCACCATTAATCAGCGTTTGACAATTTACATTATCACACTACAGTAATTAAACTTTCCAACGCATTTAGTTCGATAGTTTAAAATATCAAAAACATGTTATTCGTCGATTTCTGTGGTGCCATATTTCTGTAGAAATCAACAATTATAAAAAAACTAGGCTAAAAGCATCGGTGGAAGGCCATGTTCTGCCACAATATACACATGTATTTGAAGGGAGTTGTATAAGAGATTTAAGTTGGATAAAGAAACAAATATTCTATTCATTTTACAACTTAATTCCTAACAAAACTTGAGTAAAATGCTCTCTGTGCTTCCGTACTCAACCGTTCACATTTGCCGTGTTGCCAAAACATGAACAGTCTACTTTCAAAAACAGCGAAAAAGAAGTGCGCAGCAAATGAGTCACTGATGACCCAAATGCAGTATAACCGCTTGCAACGATTACCACGAGCTAACACTGCAGGGCAGCACTGGCACACAAGTCAACTAGAGCGGCCAGTGCACACAAAACATAAGAGTGCAGGCTTATATTACACACTTTCAATCGATACCTACTTAGTTTCTTGTTTTTGTGAACAAAAACAAATGTCTCCCCGACTAAACCCATGACCCCCCCCCCCCCCCCAAACTGAAAAAAAATATTCATTTCTGCAAACATAACCTTCATTCACTGTAAAAAACTCAAAATAAACCAAACAGATGGTGGTCACTGAAACAGATATAAATGAGCATCTTTTTTCATCGGTGTCTGGAAGGTGGTCGCTAAAACGGGTTTTACTGTAGACCCCTCTTATCCAGATCTGAAGTTGGTCACTATAGCAGCTTTACTGTACGTTATATTGTTGTCCGGGTCTGGAAGGTGGTCAAGACAGGCAGGTTTTGCCGTACGTCTTTTTACCTGAATGTGGAAGGAGTCACGACAAACGGTTCTTACTTTACATCTTTTTATCCAGGTCTTGAAGGCGGTCGGGATTTTTTTTGCTAACCATCAACCTCCACAAGCCCCCCCCCCCCCCCCCCCCCAGCTATTTACTGTAGGTCCGACTATAAACACAACTCTAACCCTTTTACCCAAGGCAACGGTAACGGTCTGTACTCTAAGTGTAGTTATAGCCATGATAGACTACCTTGTCTTCGCACATTCCCATCGGCCAAATAACACTAGGAAGGCATTCTTTATAACTGCGCATCAGATGACGCACCTCGGTGGGAGAAGGGGGAGGCATTTCGTTGGCAAAATGGTGAGCTGCTCCTCATAACACAAGATATCGGACGGCCCAATTTAATAGCGAAAAATGCTTCAGCAAACAATGCTAATCGATACAACATGGCTCCTATATATAGCACGTCTTGGCAACCTAATCAAGTATGCGGCGAAAAAAAATCAATAGCTAGAGCTGCTTAGAGCTATAATACGACAATAGCATTCCATGACCTCGTAGATAACGACTCCATCATGCACTGACACTGACCCCTGACTGAGTGGCATGTTACGTAACAGTCATAGATGAGAAATGCACAAAAAGCTCAATTTCAGGCAATAACAAATAGCAATGGACCGACAATAATGCTGTTATTGTTTTGAAGCTTTCTAAAGAATGCAGGAACACTAGAGAATCTTCCGGAAAATCTTCCGAAATCCCCAGCGCAGTTAACACCCATGCATAGATAACAAAGCAGCCAAAAATGGGGAGGCTCGGGGGGGGGGGGGGTGTTGACGTTATGCACCTTTCTTGATTTTCTATACGAGTTTAATAATGTTTAAAAAAAACCGTGTGACTTATCCGAGGAACAACTACACCAAATTTAAAGTCGATCCGACTTTCCGATGTCGTGATATTTTTTTTAAGAACAGATAACTTTTTACCCGTCAAAAGTTGAAACAGTCGTCTGACTGAACCAAGGAATATCCATGTAAAATTTTAAGTCGATATGACTTTCCGTTACCGAGATATTACGCATAAAAGATCTGGTTCAAAATATATATATTTTACGCGATGACGTCATACGCCGCTTTTGTTCGTTCTACTTGCGAAAAATATTTAAAATTTCTTTCGGACCTACCAAGCAATAATTTCACCAAGTTTCAGCTTTCTCCGGCGTCCAGCAGCTGAGAAATTTCACACACAAGATTTTTACGCAATGACGTCATACACCTGCCCTAATCACGTGACACGCAAAAAATTGATAGAACAGTCCGGCTGACCCAAGGAATATTCATATAAAATTTGAAGTCGATAGGACTTTCCGTTATCGAGATATTTTGCACACAAGACCTTGTTTATAATATATACATATTTTACGTGATGACGTCATACGCCGCACTCGTTCGTTCTACTCGCGAAAAAATTCTATAGAGTCTTTCGGACCTACCAAGCAACAATCCCACCAAGTTTCAACTTTCTCCGATGTTCAGCAGCTGAGAAATTTGG
Source organism: Protula sp. h YS-2021 (assembly GCA_949752745.1). NCBI lineage: Eukaryota > Metazoa > Annelida > Polychaeta > Sabellida > Serpulidae > Protula > Protula sp. h YS-2021. The sequence goes on along the minus strand of OX457025.1, from coordinate 76,610,759 downwards.
CACACAAGATTTTTACGTAATGACGTCATACGCCTCCCTTAATCACCTGACATGCGCCAAAAATTGACAGAACCCGCCGACTGACCCAAGGAATACTGGTATAAAATTTGAAGTCGATAGAACTTTCCGTTATCGAGATATTTTGCACACAAGATCTTGTTCAAAATATATACATATTTTACGTGATGACGTCATACGCCGCATTCGTTCGTTCTGATGGCGAAAAAAATCTACAGCGTCTTTCGAACCAACCAAGCAACAAGCCCACCAAGTTTCAACTTTCTCCGATGTTCAGCGGCTGAGAAATTTCGCACATAAGATTTTTACGTAATGACGTCATACGCCTCCCTTAATCACCTGACATGCGCCTAAAATTGATAGAACCCGCCGACTGCCCCAAGGAATAATGGTGTAAAATTTGAAGTCGATAGAACTTTCCGTTATCGAGATATTTTGCACACAAGATCTTGTTCAAAATATATACATATTTTACGTGATGACGTCATACGCCGCATTCGTTCGTTGTGCTCGCGAAAAAAAATCTACAGCGTCTTTCGAACCAACCAAGCAACAGTCCCACCAAGTTTCAACTTTCTCCGATGTTCAGTGGCTGAGAAATTTCGCACACAAGATTTTTACGTAATGACGTCATACGCTTGCCCTAATCACGTGACATCCGTCCAAAGTTGATAGAACCGTCCGACCTTACCGAGGAATAATTCGATCAAGTTTGAAGTTGATCCGACGTTTCGTTCTCGAGATATCTTGCACACAACACTTTGTTCACAACAGACTGACACACACACACACACACACACACACAGACACACGTACACACATACACACACACAGAACGTACAAACACTATATGTCTCCCCTTGGTCGGGGAGACATAATAACGAATGCAGTCACACTTCAATGCTCAACCTAAAGAAAGCATTGCCACGAAACCCATAAAAATGCCTCTGTATTTTTTTAATCTATTCAAAAAAAAATGTTTTAATATTTCATGAAAACAGTGACTCTTTGAAACAAAATCAATAAGCTATCGAAGTTAAAAGAATATTGGCCAAAACTCAATAACAAAATAGTAAGCCACAATCCACAGGTTAACAAATCGCTGTGACTATGGCAAATCTAGACGACAAGTTGCGACTTGTTTCATGGTCCAGTATTCCTAAGTCGCTGTTTTTCAGCTTCTTTCAGACGAAATGCAATAAAATGTCCTACTCATTCAATGTTTGAGACAAACCCTAATACGTTCCTCAATGGGAGGTGGTCAATATTCAAAGCAGATGCATGACATCACAAAAATCTTCAAATTTCATTGGCCCACTGTAGTTACTATTAGTTGACTCATCAATGAACGTAAATATACTATGAATGAAAGTAAATTTATGACTGAAATTGGAACCGTCTCAAAAAAAAAAATCCCCCAAGCGGAATGTAGCACTATAGGAAGGCCAGCTTGGGCTGGCCTTCCAAAAAAAACAATATTACCCCTACATCACGTCTCCTAAGCGAAACAAGAGCGGCCAGCGCACACCAACATCAGTGTACCCAAATATGTCAAACACTTTTATTACCCAACCATTACCATTTTGTTTTTGTAAACAAAAGCAAATGTTTCCCGAGCACCCCCTCCTTTTCCACCGCTTGCCACGTCTTCGCTTTACAAAGTTTTACTTTGATAGTTTTTAAATATATCTGTTATCGCGGATCTGTGAAATTTTCAGCGAGATTACAGATACGCTGAGTCAGTCAGCGGATCTATAAATCCGTTTTTTTTTTTTTTTTAGCGAATGTGTATCATCTGCTGGTTTTCAGCGTAAAATATTACACAGATCCGCTGAATTGATACTGATGATGATTATAGAACATCATCATGGATATAATGGCAAGATTTGATGTATATTTTCTATGAATGTATGGAGTGTCCTTATTTTGTATTTTTTGTTTATATATCTTGAATGTAACTAGATGAATGAACTGTTGATGTCTTTTGTTTTTTTTCTTTCAAGTTTATCAAAGGTTTCCAATAGTTTTTAAAAGAAGTAGTAATTTGATCCAGCCTTTCAGGTTTTATCAAAACGATGTGACTGCATTTCGCTGCACTGCATCTTTTTTAATGGCAGTAGGGCGACTGCTAAGTTCCAATGACCTACACCAATATGATATAAATATCATGTACCCAGAAGTCGGGTTACGAAACACCTTTATCCCATTCCTAAAGGGGAAGGGGGAAGACAGCTACATAGTCGACTTGTAGGTCTCTTAATCCTTAATTTCTATATACGTCTGGGTGCAACTTAAGCAATGTGAAATTGCATCTTTTTAATCCGGGTCCAGAAGGTGATCGCTACAGAGGTACATTGTAAGTTCTATTGTATGTCCTTTTTCCCCTAAAAACAGGTTTACCTGCACGTGCCTTACCCGGGTCTAGGAGGTAGGACCTACAGACATTTTTAGTGTACGTCTTTTTATCCGAATCTTGAAGGTGGTCGCTACAGACGGATTATAGTTATAACAAAGTCAAGTTACAGTGATGACGCCTTTAAAGATTCGACGTCACGCGTTGTCCAATATCCGTCAAATACAACAGCAACTGGTGGACCCACCCAAGGTATAGTCCCACCGAGTCTAAAGCTGAACCCACTTGTCATTCCATAGTTTTCCTGTTAACAAAAGTCCAGAGTCTAAAACACTTAATTACATCATGTGACGTCATATGGTTCGCTGTATACTTCAAACACATTACGAATCATCGAACCCACGCAAGGCATTATCAAACCAAGTTCGAAGGTAAGCCGACGTCTCGCTCTGCTGTTACAGCAATGACGCAATGATCATGTTTTGATTCCTTGGAAGTCACGCGTTCTCTAACATACACTCAAATACAATCCCAACCGGCGTACCAACACAAAGCATAATCCTACTAAGTTTGAAGTTGATCCGACCTCATGTTCTGAGTTATCGTGTTAACAAAATCAATTGTCTACAACAGAAATACACACACAGAAAGTGCAAAAACATAATTGCTATCTCTGTGGCAACAGGTTACTTTTATTTCTTCCACGTTTGTTTTTTTTTTTATTGAAATTTTGGTGTGATAAACTGCAAGAGGAGGTGGCATCTCCGCATAAATTCAAAAAATTTCACTTACATGAGAACGACACAATAGTTACAAACAGAAAAAGCTAAGAAAGCCTTTGCTACTTCTATTTCATCCCGTGCTACTTCTAACTTCCTTAAAATCACATCCAACAATCTAATGCTGTACACAATTCATGATTCGCAGTTTTCCACCCATCCAGTGCCTTCTATTTTTTCCCCGTAGCAAAATATAAAGTCTAAACAGATTTAGTTATTACAACATCTAAAGTAATATTAATAAAATATAATGTATAAATCAACGACAGATAAACGAAAAGAAAATTCTTTTCGGCTAAAAAATTACCTGAACACACACACACAAAAATTAACTCTGATTTATCACATTAGGATTTGCACAGATGATAGAACACATTTCAACAGAACAGAGGAATTTCCAGGGACATTATGCGCACCCGGAATTGCCTTTAATCAGGGTTCCCACGTCTCCTGGAAACTCTTGCAATTTAGAACAATTCCAGGGCCCTGGAATCTGCTGGACTACCACTAAAATCCCTGTGAAGCTCCTGGAAAATGTACTTGTTTCATGGTACCTCAAGTCCAGAAAGCCTCTCATAGAGAGAAATAATTACTTCAATGAAGGAAGTTAAAGTTGTGCTTATGTCCTACTATATAGGTAGCAACTTTGTTGAGAGGACTGGGTAGATGTAGTGTGTGGGAGGTCATCATCAAAATAAAATAGTTTTATATCTCGAGCTGTTATAATTTAAACGGAACCTCCTGGAAATCATATCACAAATGCAGTTCTGTGAACAAAACAGCCAAAACTGAATAAGCAGACACAGAGGACGACGAAAACAACGGGTTTGGGGGCAGTTCTTCCGCTGTTGTGAACAAACACGTTTGCTTTAAAATACTTCTGAAACGATTAATTCGTTAGCCCTGAATTCGGCACTATAGGAGACCTATTTCTCGCTTGTCGACACGGAAAAAAAGTTGGCAAGTTTTTTTCCCCCATATTGCACATAAACCTTGCGTCATGTAAAACATAGACGCAGAAAATGTAGACTGAAGCGTGCTGTTTTGTTAAAAGAAGTTTTAAATAAATAAACTTCTATATAAAACTATTACATCCACTGACGTAAAAACTATACCAATACCTAATAAACAGAACATAAAAGATGTCCATGCAAAAGGCTTTGCGTTGCACTGAGTCTTTTTTTTTCTTTTTGCACTAATAAAAGATACAACAACCTAAAAGATACAACGGATATTTTGAGTAGAGCCTTCACAGGCAGGTTTTCCCACTGCTTTCACACTTCCTCAATAGCACAACCTGCCAGTTTGGTAATTGGAACATTTTGCATCGTCTTTCACTGTTTAAAAGTCTGGCATGGAATCTTATCCACAGTGCTCGTTGAAATATCTGCAACAAAACGTGTAACAGACAGAAATATACATTCCTCAACCATATGAACTTTAGAATGAATTTACAGACACCTGTTTAACTTGAAATTTTAGTTATTTTTAGTTTATCTGTTGTCCGATAGTGTCGATGGGGAAAAATGTCAACATCTGTTTTGCGCAAGACAACACAAGAGAATGAAACCAAAACAAACATTAAATAACTTAAGGTTTTGCACTTTTTAGCTCACAAACCTGTTAAATCTAAGCCTTCCCCATTGATTTGTTTCTGCATCACCTCGGCGAGATACTTGACCATCTCCGTGTCATGAGCACTCATCTAAAACAAAATGTTGTCTGACAGAATTGCAATTATGATAAACCAAGGGATCATCGAACTTCAAACACAATAGAACGTCCTCTCATTTTACGAACAATACGTTTATGAAACCACTATATTGTTTTTTCACACATAGTGTATAATAATCAACAACAAAGAGCAGTCTTGAAAAAATAATCTCTTGAAGCCACCTTAAGATTGGTTTTATGCTTGTGCTCGTAAGCACTAATAGGACAAAATATAACTGCTGGAAATGACGTCATACTTTCATTCTGGACAAAAAATGTTGCTCTGCTTTCCTATAGGCTATCTTTGCCTCGTCGTGTTTCGAATACATATGCGGTAGCTTTGCTGCGACGTTTTGAATGAACGTGTGATAAAAGACGTAAGCTTTCATCGCTATCTCCTGAAGAATTCTACAAGACAATCCAAGAAGAGTCGACAAAGGCTTTGGAAAGCATGTCACTATCAAAGGTACTTACACCAATTAGAATTAAACAACGTCATCAAACCAAATTTTTAGGACTTAAACTCACCTAATGAGTTAAAAATGACAACCGACTTTTTTCAAACTTTAAACAAAACAATATATTCAACACGGTGTCCGCCCAAAAAGTCTTCGGCCAAAATTTGTCGCAATATAGACTACTTGTGATTAACGGAGATTAAATCGCAATAAAGGAATAAAAGATTTAAACATTTTGGTTGGACACATTTTGACCCCCAACCCCACCCCTTACACAGAGACATTTTTGGTGCAGACATCCTGATCCCCCTTACATTCTTTGGGGACATTATGGCCGGAGACATTTTGGGCCGATTCATTCAAAACGCATCTTTTCAATATAGAAAGAGAAGACAGACACATATATATTTATGGAATAAAAACCTACACGTGAATGTAGGCCAAGTAGGTCGAGTCTGTGCTGTGTACTTTTCGTCTCGAGTACACCTCAGTCAGTACACCTCCAAGGTAACACGGCCCACTGAACACTTTGTGGTCTAAATCCAGGACACTGCACGTCTATGGGTAACAGTAGAGAGAAAAATAAATGAAAGCTTGACGATTCAAGAAAAAAATCTGCCAAACATCTTGCTGATTTTGCATCCACGCGATGTTGTTATAAAACCAACACAAGCATGTCACTATGCTTGATGTAGTCAGTACATGCACAATATCATTATGTAATGCACTGTGGCTTTTTTGGTACATACCACGAGCTCGTGCAAATGCTGCAGCCCTTACGCGTTGCTTTTGATGATAAAAAATCGTTTTTTTTTTATTTTTTATTTTTTGCTTCGCCTTTTGATCATGAAAATGAAAACAAAGGCGACAACAAAAAGTGATGTGCATAACTTCACATCAAATACTACACATGTGCGAAATTTGGCGGTCCTACAGCCAGTATAGGTAAAGTTGTAAAAACAAAATACCTCGCCAGTAAATTTCAAAAAGGTCCGAAACAGTGGAGCCGCACAACTTAGTACTCTTTGCAAGTCTTTGACTTGCCAGGTGTTAATAATATTTTCAATTCTCAGAACTGTCACAAAATTCCAGGACTTTCCAAGATTTTCCAGGAACCATGAAGTGTTTATTTTGCAACTGACACACAAGTCTAGTACAAAACATAGAGGAAAAGCTTCTAAGGTACTGGAATCTAAATTACCAGAATCTAAGGTACTTGACATGCCGCAAACGATTCTGCCAATGAAAATTATTTCTTCTAATAATGCAATCTTTTATGTTTTGCACTGTTTATAACCCGTCTCTGTGTCTGTATCTCTTTTACAGAGCTGCTCACCTGCTCAAGATGTTTAGGAAGCACGTCGAGTTTTCTCGTTGCCCTCACAATGCCCACAAGTTTCTTTTTCAAATCTTCAGCGGTCAGCATGGCCTTATATAGTGGTGCCACCGTACTGTACTCGCTGCGATAGAATCAAGACACAAATTTAACGAGTAGATCAATCTTGCTGTTTACTTAATTCAATTTAAACTAGCTCTTTACTATGCAGAAATTATCTAAATTCCATTTTGGGCGTGTACTTAACTATGTGATTTGGCAAGGAATGAGAAGATGCTTAACAGGACGAAGTATTGAGCAGTACTTACACTGAGGGATTGGTGAGAAAGAAGGAGAGAGTATTAAGCAGTACCTACGCGGAAGAATTGGTAACAAAACAGGAGAGAGTACTGAGCAGAACTTACCCCGCGGGGATTGGTAGAAAGAATGTGAGGGTATTGAGCAGTACTTACGTGGAAGGATTATTAAGAAATCAGAAAATACTGAGCAGTACTTACCCGGAGGGACTGGTGAGAAAGAAGAGAGTACTGAGCAGTACTTATCCCGCGCTACTGCTGAGAAAGGAGAGAGTACTGAGCAGTACTTTCCCCGAGGTATTGGTGAGAAATGAGACAGTGCTGAGCAGTACTTACCCCGACGAACTGGTGAGAAAGAAGGACAGAGTATTGAGCAGAGCTCTAGCGGTCTCTTCCTTGCTCGGCTTGACGATGACAACAACGGATCGTCCACACAACAAGCTGAACAAGACATGCTGGCTGAAGCTGTAGCTTTCCATGAACTTCAGTAATCCATACCCTAGTTAAAATACCACCAAAACACAGATATCGCCTTGTATTGTGTACTTATTTATACGCTTTACAAGCATCTTGTTTTACTTTCCAGAAATTACTATGCGTGTTTGGATGTTCGTTTTAATTCGGGGTTTACAAGCAATATGACAGCTCACTCGAAACACTTAAGTTAATATTTCGTCATTATAATTGTTTTCACACAGTGCAACTCCTAAATATATATGGTAAGATTTTGAGGAGAAAAAAGCGAGCAAACAATGCATAATTCTGCAGTTAATAAAATATATTCACTTTCAGATTTATTATAGATATACATCACAAATTGAGCTGGCTTAAAACCTGTGACGGAAGATACACGCTGTTTATCTTTTTTCAACCATCCCTTGGAGCGATCACTGTTATTTTCACAGCAGACTTGGTAGCAAGAATGGTCTTTAATGCCTGCTGTACTACCAGCTAGTAAAGCTCTCCCTACATACCTGGAGTAGATTTACTCAAGCTGTGTAACTGATCAGCAAAACAGAACACTTTCACCGGCTGATAGAGTAAATCGCTGCACACAGTTGAGCCCACTGTAAGACAATAAAACTTCTATCAAAATCCAAAGTATTCTGTGCTTTTTTATCGCAACTGTTATATTAAAACGGCCAAAGCATGGAAAATAAAAGTACCGTGTAAAATTGTTAAATGATTGTGAGACTGGAGTGCCGCTTACCATACCGTTGCAGCGTGAACAGCTCAAAACTTATGATTTATCAAGTATGCTCGGATAAGCCGTAAAAAGCTGGTCCGCTGAGCAAGACTTAAAGCTTTCGTTTACTTTCTTAGAAATTAGTGCCTTAGTGTGTAAATAATAACAGACTAGCTGTAAACTATCGTGAACGCTAGCCTATGGAATCTCACAGACTATTTCGTAATTACTTCTTATTAAATTGCGTAATTATTGTGGCGAGGAGTGGCAAAGTGGAAACAGGACATGAAGTTCAGTCATACCTTCGCTCGCTCCCAAAGAAGTGGTGAAATCGTCACCGGCGGCAACGTTAAACATCCTGTGATCCCCCTCACTAGATTCTAGGCTGTTCGTTGTGCTGTCCGTCACACTGCCTGTTAGGCTAGCTGTCGGGTTAACTGTATGAACGCCGTTCGTGTCGGTACAACTTCCTGTATACGAACAACTTCCTGTATACGAACAACTTCCTGTATACGAACATCATTCTTTATCAAGATAATACAAGGTTACGTATCGAGTTTATTGCTCAATTACATATCACTTCATATTTGCCTGATAACCAGGTCACACACAGAAACTCGGAGCCAACTGTAAAGATACCATTACATACATTATGACACTCAATTAAGTCGTTACCAAAGGAAAGTTCCCCGCACTTACCGTCAATAGATAAAGTGACTAGAGAGTTAGCATCGAAAGCTGTGACGGAACTATTCGGACTAGAATTGTTTGCCCACCTCCTTTGAAAAAAAATTATTGCAATTAGAACGCATATAAGAAAACGTAAGCACAGTTGGCGACTGATGGCGACTTAACTTTCCTGGTTTTTTTCTTTTTTTTTTTTTTTTGGACCAGACGCTAAATAAAAGATATGATCAGTCACCAAACAGTAAAACGTGTGACTTCTACATGAAGTAACCGTCAACGTCATCCATGGGGACTACAATTTCGATTACTTATTGCACAAACATGGCCTTAATAACAAGTCAATACTGTGAAATGCTCCCCCCCCCCCAAAAAAAAAATCAGGACACAATTCATGATCAAGTAAGATTCTTCTCCACGTGTGTAGGCACACAATACAAGAAAACAATCGACATCAACAAACTACATACAGGTCTTCCAGGCTGCTGCTAAGGATGAGAGCGGGTTTGGATTGGCTGGTGTCCTCACAGGACAGGAAGGACTCCGCCGAGGCGTAGCTGGCAGTCTCGTCTGAGAATATGTCGCTATGCGCTGACTTGGAGGCTTTCAGGCCGCTTGAGAGGCTGTAAACAACACCTGAGTGTCAATGGGCATGGCGCTAACTAGGCACGGGAGTAACTAGGCATGGCACTAACTAGGCACGAGAGTAACTAGGCATGGCACTAACTAGGCACGGGAGTAACCAGGCATGGCACTAACTATACATGGCACTGACTAGGCATGGCACTAACTATACATGGCACTAACTAGGTATGGCACTAACTATACATGGCACTAACTAGGCATGGCATTAACTAGGCACGGGAGTAACTAGGTACGGAAGTAACTGGAAATGGTAGTAACCAGGCACGGAAGTAACTGCGCATGGCAGTAACTAGGTATGGAAGTAGGTGGAAATAGCAGTAACTAGGCACGGGAGTAATTGGGCATAGCAGTAACTAGGCACGGAAGTAATTGGGCATGGCAATAACTAGGCACGGGAGTAGCTGGGCATAGCAGTAACTAGGCACGGAAGTAACTGGGCATGGCACTAATTAGGCACGGGAGTAGCTGGGCATAGCAGTAACTACGCACGGAAGTAACTGGGCATGGCAATAACTAGGCACGGGAGTAGCTGGGCATAGCAGTAACTAGGCAATTCAATTTTATAACCCCCCCCCCCAAAAAAAAAAGAAAGAAAGAAAAAGAAACATTGAGCTTCGAATAATGTGCTGTTTCCATATTTTCTCTGTATGTGTTTTAATACCTTATATAATAAAACTAAATGCGTGCGGCTTCTGCAAAATGTCTCAAGTTCACAATCTTTAGTTAAATAAAGCCAAAAAAAATGCATAAGAATGGTGTTTTAAGCGGGACGGCACAATGACACTTACTCTTCTGGTAAAAAATTAAGCTGTACATTTCTACCAAGGGTAAGAAGACCCTTGTTGGGGAAAAGCACTTCACTCTCTCGCTTCTCTAGCTTCAGCGTCGATAAATCTTTGGCAAAGTACTTGTGCACGAAGCGAAGGCGATTCAAGCCCTTCTTGGCATGAGCCAAGCAAAGCTCGTGCAGCGTCCGCAAGGTTTTATCATAACGTCTTTTATTCGTGGTGCGCACTAATTTCGGCTGGTAATGTTCCACACCATGGCTATCTGAATGACTAGAATTTTGGTACACATACTCAGAGAATGAGCCTGAACGTTGCCACCGACGCATCTGCCGTGTATCAGGCTGCTCGCTGATTGAGCATGTATATTGGAATGAGCTGCTTAACTGAGTCTCGCCACTTCGATTCAGCTGGTGGCATGGCCGAATCACTTCACTTAAGAAATCTTGACTGGAGTCTCCATTGGCTTCTGGCTCGGAAATTGAAGCCTGTGATTCATCTAGAGCGTATGAGTTGTCCGTGTCGTTCATTAAATTGCTAACAGTGCGCAATATATGCTTGACCTGAACCAAAAAAATACAAGACACGTAAGATATAATTACGACACGACAATTATTTTCGAAGAAACTGAAAAATTGGCCCCCCAAAAAAACATCACCATACTGCCAAACTTTGAAATGAATCGAAACAAACATGTCCAGGGATAGTGCGACCAGCTCAAAATATGAAAGCTCAAAGATGAACTCTCCTCTGATCCATCTTAAATATACTCAAAAAATTAAAAGCACGTGGATCTTTTCAATACTTTTTAAACAAAGTCACCTCTTTTAAAGCCGTGGCCAGGCTGTCTTCGGTTAAGCTTTCCAGAATAAGATCATCTTCTGATCTGGATTTCTTGTCCTGTGTGTTCTCATTTCCTGCCAAGTTCAAGGAAGCTTCCCTTTCACAAAATCTCTCTGTAACATCGTAAACTCGTGTTGATGGCGTACACATCCCAAACAACACTTCTCAAGTCCATTTCCTGCAGCAACTCTGGCTCGTCGAAATCGACAGAAAATTTTGAGCCGGGAAATTTGTGAGATTTCGGCTCGAAGACAACCACAGCTAAAGCATAACAAGAACTGCAGTTTTGCTAATTCGCGGGCGCCGAAGGATTTCCGTCCATCGACGAAAAAAACGACCCCTGTTACAATTAATCAAACCGCGAAACAGAAATTGCATTGTTGTCCATAACTTAGAATACTATTTACATATCTTATGCTGCTAGGTGACACATGAGCTGTGCAGTTTTTCCGCACATTTATTCCCCACAGCTTTCGAATATCATTGTTAAACACTTTTTTTCCTCTTTCAGTTGAGTTTTTTACCAAATACAACGCGGCATATTCGCAGAAATTGTTACCTTTAGTATAGTGCAAATCTGACAGATGATGCGTCATGTCCTTTATAAACACCGACAGATTTCCTTCTTTAAAAGTTTGAGAAACTTGATTGAAATGATGCTCAATATCGCCACAAAAATACTGCAGTTTTCTGAAAATTCAAGACAGCATTGGTTCCTGTTCTAGAAAGCTATCGACTTCCGGCGTTGCCTTCCGTGATTTTTGGACATTGCTTTTACTCCGCAGGTTTGTGGCCAGTTAACGAATGCTTTGCCAAATAATTTTAAGTACCGCATTTTTGGGTGCATAAATCGATCGTGTGTAAGTAGTAACTACTACAAGTGGTATCTGTTTGGCTAAAAACACCGGATCATAACAACAAACAGACGTGCATAAAGTCAGCATAATGTACTCACGCATAATCCGCAGTAACGTAGGCCAGACAGAAAGGTCTCACAAATCCTCGTGCCTTCGAGTCGTAAAGAGTTATGTTATGAACCTGGGTCAAAACAAACACAGTCAACTACAAAAAATGACCCCTCCCCCCTTATATAGCGAACTAGGCAAATGCCCATAGTAGCAAATCTTTCGGTGAAAAAGCTAGTTTCAAGTAATTAAAAAAAATATAATGTAATTAATAGTTTTATAAAAAAAAATCTGAAACTGAAAATTTTTAGGAAAAAAAGATCTGGTTGGAAAATGTCCGGATTGGAAAGTTTCTGGATACCAGCAGAAATACAAACAGGTACACTGTGTGTTGACTAAAACTAGTGTTTCTGCTAATACTATCCCAAATTCAAAGTAAAAGAAATCAATACGCTATAAGACAGCTGTGTTGCTACGACAGTGTTATCAAGGGGTAGTCAATCTTGACATTTCGGTAGTGGTTTATCTTGTGCTTACATAGGCATATACATGGTTCTTCGCTTCTGACATAAGCACGCTAGTATCGCTGTGCACACGGAACGCATCACTACAAGGAACAGAAACATAACTACATATCAACTTCTCCATGCATAGTGATTTGACACGTTGTTTTTCACACTGATTCAGATATGTCGCAAAATTTGAAGATATGCCAAATCACTGACATGTCAGTTTTTTTGTTTTTGTTTTTTACAAATAGACCGTTTTATGAAACGTTGTTGGATATACTCTGGGATTTGCCAGTGCATTTATTTTAGAAAAATGTGAAAGATAACTGTGAAAGATTTGATAATTTGACTGACTAATGAAATTACTGCTTTATTTTTATGCACTAAATCTTGAGCATTATCAAGACTTTTCTCTGCCATGCAGGTGAAGTGGTAGAGGGTTCAGCATTAATGAATTAACACACAGCTCTCTTGGTTTCTCTATATAATATTTACGACGGTTTACGATGAAGGCCACCGTCCTAGATTTTAAATCAATTGAACTTAACGCTATCATTGTGGGAGTAGGCAGTACAAGACTGCAGTGCGTTTACCTTGGCTGGGATTGGCTGTCAACCGACATGATTCTGACGGAAAACTCATTCAAATCAAAATTGCCATCTGGGTGTTTGGGAATGGTTATCTGACAAAAATGCAAAAACATATATAAAAGTTTCTAAAGTTGTCAACTAGACTGGTCAGTGTTTTTGTTAAAACAAAAACGGATATGTCTCCCCCGCCCCCAATCAGTCACGTGGAAAAAGTTCCTTGCTTAAAAGTACAACATTGGCGAGCCCAAAAAATTTTTAAAAAAAATCCCAAAAAAATACATTTTTACAGAAAATAAAGGAGCACTTCGCAGTAAACATTTCCACTACATATGGGCTCTTCTTGCCATGTTTCAGGCTAATCCAACAAACTGTTTCGGAGATATCGCAACAATATTGACAAAAAAGTTAAAAATAAAAAATTAAAAAATTCGCCAAAAATACATTTTCCACGGAAATGAAGAAAAACTTCGCAGTAAACATTTGCACTATATGTGGGTTCTTCTTGCCACGTTTCAGTCTAATCCAACAAACTGTTTCGGAGGTATCGCAACAATATGGCCAAAAAAGTTAAAAATCAAAAATTAAAAAATTCGCCAAAAATAAATTTTCCACGGAAATGAAAAAAAACTTCGCAGTAAACATTTACACGTTTTGTGACATCTTATTCTTAAGTTTCAGGCTAATCCAACAAACCGTTTCGGAGATATCGCAACAATATGGCCAAAAAAGTTCAAATTCAAAAATTAAAAAATTCGCCAAAAATACATTTTCAGCGGAAATAAAGAAAAACTTCGCAGTAAACATTTGCACTATATGTGTGTTGTTCTTGCCACGTTTCAGCCTAATCCAACAAACCGTTTTGGAGATATAGCCTGCCAAAGTGAAAAAAATGCACGAAACCCCCCCCCCCCCCCCCATGTTAAAAAATTTGCCAAAAATAGAATTTTTGAGGAAACGAAAAAAAAAAAATAACACGGGCACTATCTAGACATGTACCCCAGTATGTATGTATGTTTTGAGAAAAATCGACTCATTTATTTCATAAGAACTAACAGCAGACGGCAAGACGGACAGACGGACTGAAGGACACACCAAATGCTATATATGTCTCCCTTAGGGGGAGACATATAATTCTCGACAATTCGACATGAACTCATGCTCATTCTTCGATGTAACGCTGGAAAGAAAAGGCTATTATAAAACTGCGACAGTGTTCGTGGATACTTATCAATGTAATGCGGGTACTCAACAATGTAATGTGGGTACTCAACAAAGTAATGTGGGTACTCAACAACGTAATGTGGTTACTCAACAATGTGTAATGTGGATACGCAACAATGTGGATACCGAGCAGTGAATGCAATGTGTGATAGATTTTGATGATTTTTATGAGCCTCATCTGCCACTTGTGAGAGGCTCAGTGTCAAACAATACGTCATTCTGACCCAAAATATGTCTATGCCTGCTAATAGGCGTACTGCTAACACCAAGTTAAGAGAAAACGTAGTTTCTTTTGTGACTGTGAAATTTAAGAAGTGCCACCAAATATTTCTCTCACATTTTATTGCACTGCTTGATATGCACTATACTTGGCAGATATCTCCTAAAATATTGAAATTATGCAAAGGTTGAACCTGATCAGTTTTAAAAACATTTACCGCTTTGGATTTGCCATAAACTTTTTGTCAACCCGCAATACTTTCTTTTTCAACTTCTTTTTCATTATCAAATCCACATAAAAAGCATTCGAAGTGAAATTTCTAAGACAATCTTCGTTTTTGCTACCTTATTGTGTAATGACCCTTTAACAAGGAAACAGAACTTCGATGAGTTGAGAAAAATGTATTAAAAATATTGCACGAGCATCGCAAAGTTCCAGAACGATTTCTTGAGAAATCCTCGACGAAAATGAATGTTGCGTACCAAAGGCTTTGGTCCCTCTAGTTCTGAGAATTCAGCAACGAGAATGAAGTCACTTTGACACTGACTGTCCCTATGCCACGGATCGGGCATTCTCCACACAGGGTTGTACTCCGCTGGCAGATCAATCCCTCCATCCTTGAAAACAGACGTGAAGCACATTTGATTTAAATTCGCCTTTGATACAATACACAGCGTATAGACATAACCTGCCATTACAAACATCGAGCAGCTTTTCTCACTTTTCCTTTTGTTGCACACCTCACTTTTCTCATTTATCACATCTTACTTTGTTTTACTGCAGCCTACCGTTTTTTTTCATTTATTACACTTAGAACAAGATGTTCGTAAACTAGATAAAAGAAAGAAGTCAAATAACAACACGCCACAAGCGCACGGACCGATTATAAACAAGTTTGTCCAAGGACAAAGTCCCAGCTTACGAAAAGCAATAAGACCCAATTCCAGCGTGCATGAGTAAGGGAATTTTCCTGAAAAATTGGGCTTCAAAAGATGAGACGGCAAAGAGCTAGCCCAATAATTAATTTAGCACCGGACCAGAACATAGACCGATAAATGCATACAAAGATTCCTACAAAAATGGGAAACAGATATTTTGTATCTCTGGTAGACTGGATAGTCTGCCATAGATACCTTCAAACAACACTCGCATTTCGGACCAGTGCGCATATTTATGTAACTTGCCTTGATGCGCGGTTCTTTTTCAGATAAGTGCGCATGTTTATTTAATTTTGCGTAGATGCGCGGCTCCCATTTTGGAACAGTGCACAGGTTTATTTAACTTGCGTTGATGTGCGGTTCGCATTTCTGACGAGCGCCCATGTTTTTTTTTTTTTACATTTTGTGAATGTGCGGTTCTTATTTCGGATCAGTGCGCACGTTTATTTACCTTGTGTTGATGTGCGGTTCTTATTTCGGATCAGTGCGCACGTTTATTTACCTTGTGTTGATGTGCGGTTCCTATTTCGGATCACTGCGCATGTTTATTTACCTTGTGTTGATGTGCGGTTCCTATTTCGGATCACTGCGTATGTTTATTTACCTTGCGTCAATGCGCGATTCTTATTCCAGACCAATACGTATGTTTATTGTACTTGCGTTGATGAGCGGTACTTATTTTGGACAAGTGCACAAGTTTCCATAGGTTGCCTTGATGCGCGGTTCGCATTTCGGACCAGTTTGCATGTTTATTTAACTTGCGTTGATGCACGGTGCTTATTTTGGACGTGTGCCTATGTTTATTTAACTTGCGTTGGTGAGCAGTTCGAATTTCGGATCATTACGCATGTTTATTTAACTTGCGTTAATGCGCGATCCGAATTTCGGACCACTGTGCATGTTTATTTAACTTGCGTTGATGCGCAGTGCTTATTTTGGACCACTGCAAATGTTTATTTAACTTGCGTTGGAGCGTAGTTCGCATTTCGAACCACTGCGCATGTTTATTTAACTTGCGTTGATGCGCAGTTCGAATTTCGGAGAAGTGCGCATGTTTTTTTAACTTGCGTTGATGCGCGGTGCTTATTTTAGACCAGTGCAAATGTTTATTTAACTTACGTTGGCGCGTGGTTCGCATTTCGAACCACTGCGTATGTTCATTTAACGTGCGTCGATGCGGGGTTCTTATTTCAGGCCAATGCGCCTATTTCTTAAACTTGAGTTGATGCGCGGTTCTTATTCTGGACCAGTGCGCATGTTTATTTAAGTTTCGTTGATGCGCAGTTCTTATTTTGAATAGTGCGCATGTTATTTAAGTTGCGTTAATGGGCAGTTCGCATTTCGAAAAAGTGCGCATGTTTATTTAACTTGCGTTGATGCAAGGTGCTTATTTTGGTCCAGTGTGCTTGCTTATTTAGCTTGTGTTGCTGTGCGGTTCGCATTTCGGACCAGCGCACATGTTTTTTTTTTTTTTAACTTGTGTTGATGATCGGTACTTATTTTGGACCGGTGCAAATGTTTATTTAACTTACGCTTATGTGCGGTTCGCAATTCGGACCAGTGTGCTTGTTTATTTAATTTGCGTTGATATCCGGTTCGCATTTCGGACCAGTATACCTGTTTCTTTAGGCTGCGTTGATGCGCAGTTCGCATTTTGGGACAAGTGAGCAGGTTCATTTAACTTGCGTTGACGCGCGATTTGCGTTTTGGACCAGAACGCATGTTTATTTAAGTCCGTCGATGCCCGACTCTTCCGACTCTTATGTGTAATTAACTTGCGTCCATTCATGGTTCTTTCTTCGGACCGCTGCGCATTTTATTTAACTTGCGTTGATGCGCGGTTCTCATTTCAGACCACTGCGCATGTCTATTCAACTTGCGTCGATGCGTGGTTCTTTTTTTCAGACAAGTGCGCATGTTTGTTTAAATTGCGTTGATGTGCGGTGCTTATTTTGGACCGGATCGCATGTTTATTCAACTTCCGTCGATGCGCGGTTCGCATTTCAGGCCATTGCCCATGTTTATTTAACTTGTGTTGATGCGTGGTTCTCATTTCAAACCAGTGCGCATATTTATTTAACTTGCGTTGATGCGCGGTTTGCATTTCGGACCACTGCGCATGTTTATTTAATTTTCCTCGATGTGCGGTTCGCATTTCGGACCAGTGCGCATGTTGCTTTAGGCTGCGTTGATGCGCGGTTCGCATTTCAGATCACTGCGCATGTCTATTCAACTTACGTCGAAGCGTAGTTCTTTTTTTCGGACCAGTGCGCATGTTTATTTAACCTGCTTATTTTGGACCAGTTCGCATCTTTATTTATCTTCCGTCGATGCGCAGTTCACATTTCGGACCAAGCGTATGTTTATTTAACTTGCATCGATGCGGAGTACTTAATTTGGACTACTGCGAACGTCTATTTAACTTGCGTCGATGTGTAGTGGTTAAATCTGACTACTGCGCAAGTTCATTTAACTTGCGTTTATGCGCTGTAGGAGGAGATTCATTTAATTTTTTTTTCAAAAATTCGGAAAAAAATTCAAAAGTTTTCCAATTCACTCAAAAAGCACAAGCCGTATGCATGACCCCCTAGAGACGGCTCATATCGAAAATAAATGAAATCTGATAAACGCTGTAGGAGGAAATGCATTTTGAATTTTTTTCTTCAAAAATTCTCTCATCGACTTACAAAGACAGGCCATATTCACGACACCCTAAGCATGCCTCAGCCACAAAATAAATGATGTTTGATCAAAACTGCAGGAGAAAATGCATTTTGAGGTATTTTCATCAAAAATTCCCCCCGAAATCAAAAATTCCCAAGTCGAGTCAAATAGCACAAGCCGTATGCGAGACCTACCTAAAAATAAATGAAATCGGATAAAAACTGTAGGAGGAAATGCATTTTGAAGTGCATTTTGAAGCTTTTCTTCAAAAATTCCCAAAAAATACAGAAATTGTCGGATCGACTAAAAAGCGCAAGTCGTATCAAAATTGTATGGGTAGATGCATTTTGAATTATTTTCGAAATTTTTGCTTCAAAGATTCCCCAAAAATACAAACTAAAATAGCACAAGCCGTATGCACGACCCTTTAGGGGTGCCTCATGCCAAAAATAAATGACATCGGGTCAAAAATGTCAGAGGAGATACATTTTAAAATTTCTTTAAAAATTCGCCAAAAATTCAAAAGTCACCCGATCAACTGGAAAAGCACAAGCCGTATGCACGATCCCTTAGGGATGCCTCACACCAAAAATAAATGACATCGGATTAAAATTGTAGGAGGAGATGCATTTTGAAACAAAGTTTACAGCGAACTAACTAACTAACTAACTAACTAACTAACGGACGCCACCCGCAAACCGATAGGAATACCCCAGCTTACGTGTAACGTAAGCTGGGCTAAAAACAGAGCCCTCTCGCGAACTAGAGGACAAGCCTGAAATGTGAGTGGGAGCAGCGAGGAAGGCAGCTCGTGTTTAAATTGTGACGGCGTGAAAGTATGCAATTGAAGTGTGTATAGCGTGACGCTGTCGGTACTGGCAGCACGAGCAATGCAGGTGTGCGTATTTGTCCACAAAATGTACTACAAAAATAGCACTATTTACGTACACTGGCAATCATGGCATAACATTTCTCCTGCCTAAGCCGCAAGCAATGTAGTATCACAAGTAAAAAAGAATGAGACGTCACCTCGGTTGTATTAGCCTGCAAGTCTGCATCATAATAGTATGCCGCAACATCGGCGTAGCCTCCAAACATGACTGGGACTGGCTCAGATACATGTAACATCTATCTCTCCAAAGCACATCACAATCCGACTTTTTTTTATTGTTTATGACCTGGTTGTACTGCATGCCATGGTGCCACTCTAGGTTTGTGTCAATTTACGTTCAGTTTCTTGATCCTGTAAGATAATTCTTCAGTGTAAAGCTTAGTGTTTCAACTATAATGCACATATATATTGTTAGACTGTCCATCCAATAGCGGTCAAAACATGAATCAGCAAATTTACATGCAAATTCGCAAAAATATTAACGGCTCTACTGATTCACTGATTTCGCAGATTTGCTGTAACAAAGTTACATTGCATGAATCGCGGTCATACGCAACATGAGAGAACATAAGAGGAAAAGGTGTCTAAAAAGAAAATAACGTTGTTCGGACTGTATTAGTTTCGTAAGCCATTTGTAAAGATGTCAGCCAAACTCGAGAACAAACTGACATACTTGTAACTCTAAATCCAATATTTTAACTTCGACGATGATTCACAAACAAACTCATAAAAATTACAATAAATATAAAAGTAATCTGCACAAGCAAATTCACCTTCTCAGGATCTGGGAAAATGACCTTAGTTAACTGGGATGAATTGGCTTGTACACGCCTTTTAGAACTCTCAAATCATTTATACGATATTTTCTATTTATTGCATTCACTGCATCATTTGCACAGCAATGTTCTTTTGAATGCCAGATGATTTAGTTTTTTTTTTAATTTCCGCTTCTTTTTTTCACTTTCGAGTCTGCCAATGTTTAACGTGTGCGTAAATGCAGTTGTGTGGATTTTTTCTTGGCAATGTTTTGTTAATTCCATTGTTATCAAGCTTTGACACCAAGATTTCAAAACAATACTTGTCTTGATGATTTGCTTTGTTAGCGAGATGTTCAACTGAATAACTATTTTCTTTGTTTTAATTTTTAGCATTTTGTTTAAAATGTGTGACTTAGAGCATTTTGTTTTGTGAATCTGCAAGGCTTAACTTACCTATAACCATCTTTTGTTAAAGAGTTTATTCCAGCGCTAGCAATCGATTTTTTCTGTTTGTCCCTAGGTTTCAATTCGTGTCTGACCTGCTTCTAAATTAATAAATGCATGCAATAATTTTTTTAGAACTGCCAGTTGTATTCGACAATGAATCAGTTCTTGCTAAAAAAACATTTGAACTTTATTTCTAGGCAAGGTACTTACCATCACGTAGGACAGACGGACAAGCTCAAACCTATACCCCTCCGTTTCATGGGGGATAATAAAGCTGTTTAAAGTTATATCTAGATTTATCCAAATATTATTCACAGTACCGGCGGCTCATCAATGTATCACCTGTCTATACAGAGTCGAGCCAAACATTGCCATTGCCGAGCCAACAAAAGCAGAAGAAAGGGTAAACAACACACAAGTTTGAGAAATAAAATGAGTGAACCAATCACCAATAGCGATACAAATGATGTCGCAGAAACCAAAATGGCATCGTCCACAAAAAACACTGATTAGTTTTATATTACAATATTATGAGATATACTTTCTCAAGTATGCAATGCCAAGACAATAGAGAAATGAGTAAAGTAGGTTTCGGTCTATCTACCAGTTAGGTACACCAGAGGCCCACATGCGCTCATTTGGGACCCAGCATTAAAATCTTCATTACGAAAGGTGCTTTATTGGAAAGATGTCATACAAATGCAATAAACACGTTTAAGAATAAATACATGGACGATAGACCCGTCAACCTGAGAGTTTTATTACCGGACCAATAAGGAGCGCATGAGGGATTCCAATGTATTTTACTGGTGCGTTAAATTTCCCATCCTTCTCGATTTCCTGTCTGGAACTTGTACGAGGATGGGGACGATATCGAATGGTTACAGTAGATTCAAATTGATGAAATGAAATGTTCTTCCGTTTCAAAACATGTTTCTTTTGTAATGTATCGCAAAATAAGGTATGTTTAGTCGAAAGAATTACCAAATTGACAGGGGGGTTATTCAGTGGCGTCGGAATGTAACATTTTGTTGTCACCAGTTACGATCTACTGTAACCAAGTCTATTTCTTCTTCCTCGCACTTGTACAAACTCCAGTTCGTCAGTCAGACTAACGCACACCGCAGTAAACATAAGCACACAGTGGACAGCGGTACCTTTGTGGGAGAAAAAAGCTGCCTAGTCACAGACCCGCATCTGAAAATACACGTTCATTTACACACGACGCATGCAATTAAAATCGTGTCAAAACGCTTGTATGCTTGTCCGATACTGATAGTCCTGTAATTGCTTTCATGTTGTATGATATTTTTATGTTAGTTTAACAGAGTAATCAACGAAATGATGAAATAACTGGCTATACTTACTCATGGGATATGAAAAATGTGTTGGAAAATTTAAGAAAAGTTTGATTTTATGGACAAACCTTGCGTCTCCCATTGTCTGGCGAATGTGTTTGTCCCACTTAATGTGGACGACACAACACACTACAAATAGAAGAGCAGCATCCAGTCTGCGTTGGTTTTTTTATCGCATTCTGTCTTGTTCGTTGGAACCTTCATATAGGCGGAAACCATACAGGAGCACCTAGTGAAACTGCATTTTTTTTCTTATATCGGAGTCAACAGGCATAATCCACGAGTTTCCTGACAGCTTAGACAGAACTATCCCCACCCCTTCCCTTGCACAGCGGAATGAAACCCCGTTATTTTTGGGTAGGGAACCCAATTTTCAGAAGAAATAAAAGATATACAGTCCATTAAAAATTTGGCCTGTTTGGCAAAAAGGTAGCTCCAAGAAGCTACTCAGGTTCGGCGTACCCGCTTCAAATCCTCGCTATATAACGATATGCAAGTGAACTACGCTCGCTTTGAGGCACCTCTGTGGCGATCTTGTGCAAAATACAACCACCTACAAGTTCTTATTGGCATTTGCAACAGGTCCTCAAAGTATGACGGTAATGATAATCAACTTCTGTGTTACGTTTGTAAAGAAAAGAATACCGAAATAAGCACAAATATTGTTTGTGTACTGGGAGCATAATAATTATTATTACGTGAAAAAGTAACAGCAATTTTTGCAATAATTATTATCCACCAAAAAACTTTTGAACTGACATTTCAAAAATAATAAAATGAAGAATTTATAAGTTAAATACGGTATCCAGACAGAAGGGCCTTGGACATAAGGACCTTTCCCAAAACAGCCTTTCCCAAAAAGGCCTTTCCCAAAACGGCCCTAAATGAAAAGTTGGACAAAAGGGCCTTGAATTTTTTCTAGGATTTCGGGTTTTAATTATTTAATAAAATATGTAATAAAATAACAAGTAAAAAAAAAAAACAAACTTCATTGTGTTTTCAAAGATAACTGCTTTGATGTTTTGTTTCGATGACTCCCCATCACTCTCTTGAGATTTCCGAAGCACTGTGCCACAGGTTAATCCCTTTTTGTACCAATCACTGTCTTGATGTTTTACTCATTGTAAAGACTCTTTTAATTACTTCGCATCACTGTCTTTAGATACCAGATTTCGGAGTCATTGTGCCACAAAAGATAATCTCTGTCCTTTGTTTCGTTCCTCTGCACTGTGCTGTTTAAACACACGCGCTAAGCCGGATGATGTTGGCGTGTCAGTGTCTTACCGATATATGAGTTCTGAATTTGAGGTCTTTATTTGACCTTTATTTGGATATAAGGCAAAGTATACTGAAGGACAAAAGAAAGTTCGCACATAAAAACCCAAATCTCTCCAAAACCTATGGATATTTTTTTCTAAATTTTTAGCATCAGATTATAATCAGAAGTTGTAACCATCGTTATTTTTTCATGTGGGTGTGGTTATTTATTACGGGTTTGTAGGCATTCAAGCACGGTACCATATTAATCCACGTAAGTCAGTACCGGCTCAATATTGAAAAATTATAAAATTACACACGTGGTCATCCAATATAACTGCATATGTACACGCAGTAAATCGATGAAAACAACGGAGAACTGAGATGCCGCGAATACTGCAAAACTGTGGCGACCAGGCTATTGGCATACTTGAAGCTGGTGCTTCTGCTCAGTTCGTTGCCAGACGTTTCGGGTGCAGTAAAAGAGCAGTAGAAAAACTCCGAAGACGGTATCGGGACACTGGATCAATCAAAGACCGACCACGTAGTGGCAGACCGCGTGTGACCACACCTAACCAGGATCGCCGGATCCGCATGATCCACCTCCGGGATCACTTCAGACCAGTCACAATAACAACAACGGAGATCCCTGGACGGACGAATAACCGTACGAGCTCGAAAACCGTTATATGGCGCCTACGCGAACATGGGATCCGCGCTCGTCGGGTCCACATCGGAGTGGTGCTAAACCGCGAGAGACAATGCCCGCCCACACATTGTTCGGGTGTGTACAGATTCTTTAGCGGCTAATAATGTTGCTGTGTTCCCATGGTCGGCATGTAGTCCGGATATGAATCCCATAGAACATCTATGGGATCATCTGGATCGCCAAGTTCGAGTCCGTAACCCACCGCCTCAAAATCTCGCGGAAATGAGGCAAGCATTAATTGAGGAGTGGCACAAACATCCTCAATACAAAATTAACAGGTTGATAACTTCAATGCATAGTCGAATCTAGACCCTATTGCGTTCCAATGGATACCACATACGGTATTAGTGGCGGTTATAAATATTGAAAATCGAAAACTCAAAAGGGCATTTACACTGACTTTGACGCTTTATGACCTTTCACTAAAAATTTCGTCAGAACTTTCATTTTTCGATTATATCTGAGAGCACAATCTGAGAGGTATCTTTGGTACAAATTTGAAGCCAATCGAGCAATTAGGTGAGTAACAACACAATTTTTCATCATGTGCGAACTTTCTTTTGTCCTTCAGTATAATAAAGGACAGCCAAACATTTGTCTCGAGGAATCAAGCAATAAAATCAATAAACTTTGTTTTTGGAGTTGTTATTTTATTACACAAAAAATAAAAATAATTTTGAGAACCATATCCAAAAAAAATTCTCAAGGCCCTTTTGTCCAACTTTTCATTTAGGGCCGTTTTGGGAAAAGCCCTTTTAGAAAAGGCCGTTTTGGGAAAGGCCCTTATGTCCAAGGCCCTTTTGTCCTGGGCCCTTCTGTCCCGGATTCGTTAAATACTGTTGGCGTACAAAATAAATTCATACCTAATTCTGCATCTATAACTATTTTAGGATATATTTTACAGATAATCTATAACCCTTTTATTTAAATTTTAGGCCACTTGACTTTGGTCACATGACAGACAAAGGCTGAAATGTCACCAAACATTTGACAGGTGAGTGCGGAAGCTAACCTTTCTGCACTTAAATGAGGAAATAAGATATATAGCCCATTAAAAACTGTGCCTGTTTTACAAAAAGGGCATAACTGGCATGAACTTTCTGTAAATGTTTGAATATTAGGGATTGGTATACACTATTCGCGTCGCAGAACATATGAAATTGACCCCTGTTCAAGGGTCATTCTCGGGCTCGTCGAAATCGACGGAAAATTTTGAGCAGAGAAATTTGTGATACTTGCCCTTAAGCTCCCCCTCCCCTCCCCCCCTCCCCCTCCTGAAAGCTCTACACTTCTAGACGCTCAGAGATGCGTTTTGAACGATTTTAAGCACATCTTTTCGAGATTTATCAGCTATAAAAAAGTTATCGTACAGTATGTATAATTAAGCTGTATGAAATTTCAAATTGTTGTAATTAACCGTTACGTAAGAATAAACAAAAAACAATACAGGTGGAGCGGAAAGACGGTGGGACTGACGACAAAGTCAAATAAAGTATGCCTTTGCGCTTTGCTAACACAACAAAAACGAAAGAACACAATTGCATATATACATATACACATTATGTTTAATACATATAATACATTTCCGATGGAGGTGTCGTTTCGACTGCCATTTTTCGGGGGGGGGGGGGGGTAAATTATAATATAAAAAGAAATGTAAGGGAAAAACAATAAAATTCTAAATTTTCTTTTACCTGCACACTTTGAAATTTACAAAGCCATCACATGATCTTTTGAAAACTATTTTACATGCTATTCAGTCCCTTTATTAGCCAACATGTGAATACGTTTTTGAGAAAGTGGAATTTTGTTGAATTTTGCCAGTTTTTTCTGTCATTTCGTTATATCCCAACTGAATTCAGTCGAAACGCAAAAACTTTTCGGCAAAAGTCTAATTCCGAATCCGCTCGTACAATGTGACAACCACAGCTAAGCACAGTAAGAAGTGCACTGTGTTAATTCGCGAGCGCCGAAGTCGCGAACGCGAAAAATTTACACCTGACCACTTAAAATCTCCACAACAGTATCTGCAAGTACCAAGACTCCTTTTTTTTTGGCGTCGCCATCTTGGTTCTGTGCCATCGTTTTTATCGCTGTTGGTGATTGGTTCACATGCAGACCGTCGCCATCTCGATTCTGCGACATCGTTTGTAACGCTGTTGGTGATTGGTAACGTTCAGGCCGACACTTTATTCCCCAAGCTTGTGTATTGTTTACCTTAGAAACACAATTTATACTTTTGTGTTTTTTATTGTCCGTACATTAGGGAGTGGCTGTGTTTTGTATCAGCAATGTTCGGTTTGACCTCCTCTGTCAGTAGTATATATTTGCAGGGTGGAAATTAGCGGGAACCCGGGGGCCCGAGACCCCCTGATTTCGGTTCGGGCCCCCTGGAATCAGCGGTCGGGGGCCCGAAGGGCCCCCAGTTTTCCATATATTATTTCTTTAAGAGGCTTAAATATTGATCAATAAAAATCCCTTTTAAAATCAAGTTAGAACTGTTTAAAGAAGCATTATTTTTTTTTCGGATATGTATATGTATAAATATTTTGTCATAATCTTCATAATGAAAGTCGTGCATGACTATCTTGCTAACTATGTTTGTAAATTTCGGTGACGCGTCGGTTTTGAATGTAATGAGTCATCCTGGACATGACAAACTGCCTCAAGAAGGATTTAAGTACTCGAAAACTGATGTCCTTCTTGTTCCTTACTTTATATACATTTGATGAAACAAAAATCGCTCTCTTATATAGATTTGATGAAAAAAAGTCGCCCCATTTTGTGTGAGGTGCCAATATGCTCATGTTGTTTTTACTAGCTTGGAAGGGTAACAGCGGCAAAAATGATTGAACAATACAAACACGGTTGAAGTTAGTTAGTAAAAATCATATGTGAAATATGCACACCAAACCGTCCTTCAACCCTTTTTGTATTTCACATATCAATCAAAGTACCGGTATACCAATTTGGTTTTGTTACATTTACAGATAGTTAAAACGAAGGAAGAGAGGAGGGTATCTCCAAAAAAGTATGAGACTCGGCGATGCTCACCTTAGCAACCTTATGACAATAATATAAATTAAAAGCAATAATGGTAAGTGAAAATAACTTTTGAAAATTCACTTGTTTTTCTGCGATACAAACATATATACTTATGCGTAAGTGTTTGAAGACACTGAAACTGGAATGCAACCTTCTCTAAGTAAAGACTTCAAGAAGAAGGCATCTGGCCTGCGTTCCTTTTTCTGCTACTAGATGGCGAATGAATCATTACGAAATCGGGAATACCATTCCTGAAGAGAATACCACTCCAGATCCAAATTGGTGAAAAGACAATCTTCCGTGGAAAACTGAAGCTATCAGAAAATAAGCTATCAGAAAATAAGAGACTGAAGTTATCAGAAAATAAGAATTTAGGAGTAAAAATTCATGAACACTTTCATATTTGATTTTAAACAAGAAAGCAATGGGTGATAATACAAGTTTATAAAACTTCGTACTTAAAAAAAATGCAAATAGCACAAAAGAATGAGTGATAATACAGTTTCAAAACTACGCATTTGGGAAAAGAAATATATCTATATCTCGCTGCAAAACAGATGGGGCAAAGTAAAGTAAATTCATACGAGTACAAGGCAAGGAACATTCAAATTGACCAGCACATCGTAATTGGTTATTTTACAAACTCGTCCGTTGGCTGATAAACATGGAGCAACCGCCGCAAACGCTGTTGTAGCTTTAAAAGAACACATTTTCAGTTTTGCCAATTACGATGTACGATGTGCTGTTCAATTTTATGTTTCTCTCCTTGTACTCACACCCTCTTAAATGTGAAACACCTGATATTAACACCGTATATTGAAATGAACTGA
Organism: Protula sp. h YS-2021; assembly: GCA_949752745.1. Lineage (NCBI taxonomy): Eukaryota > Metazoa > Annelida > Polychaeta > Sabellida > Serpulidae > Protula > Protula sp. h YS-2021. The sequence goes on along the minus strand of OX457025.1, from coordinate 76,583,320 downwards.
TTGAAAATAAAATCCTGTTAAACGATATAAGGCAAATATCTTCTCGAACAGAACGAGATTCACGGATATCGGAAGTAAATAAAACAAGCCATAATACCTACATGTTGAAAGATAATATATAGAGGGATATATGAGATAACTGAAGCAACATGTTCAGAAAGAGTGCATACCCGTTTATTGCAAGCGAATTGCCAGTGTTCAAATCATTATGGGGTTCGTTTGCGGTAGACAGGCAGCCATGGCGTCACGAGAGTCCTGCTCATTTTAGAAAAGAGAAAAGAAGAGATGTCATCATGGATGATATGCCAGTTTGTTGCCAGCGAATGGTCATTAAATATATTTATTTGGCGTTCGTTTTCGGCAGACAGGCAGAAAAAAGATCATCATACAACTACCAGAATTAAGATGAATGAGACACAATGTTAGCCTTACTTGCAATTAGTTACCGAGACGACAGGTTTGAAAATTAATTACAATCATTGAATGTTTCGTTTAAGTGCAATTTGTGATTTTTGATTATCCGTGTCACTCACCTGAAAACGGATTGCAATCAAGTCACGGCGTATATAATTGCATTCCGTGTTGCCTGAGTACTCGTGTCACGGTGAACTGTTTGCACTCACCTGAAAACGGATTGCAATCAAGTCACGGCGTATATAATTGCGTTCCGTGTTGCCTGAGTACTCGTGTCACGGTGAGCTGTTTGCGATTGCAGTTTATGAGAACCAATCGGTACATCGACTCCAGAGAGTAATTAAATTCGGCACAACCTATCAGAATGTTTCAGGGGAAAATGCAATTAAGAATTTCAGTATAAAAACCATGTAAAACGAGAACTTATTAAATCTTATGATATTGCAAAAGGAATACAACAGAGCAAATTGGATATCCAGGCGAGTCGTATTGAATACTGATATTCTGCTATAGTGTTGATAGCATATTTGTTATGTAGTGTGGATAGTGTATCATATAGTGTTAATAGTTAAAAAAAGTAAATACCTGTAATTTTTATTAACAAGTGAAAATTAAATGTTTTTATTTTGATTTTTTTTTTTTTTGGTTTTTTTTTGGGTTTTGTTTTTTTTTTTCACATCCAACTGTTGTTCGCTATGGTAGTGATCGGAGATAGCATTGTTGCACCCTTTCTGAACCTGGGTTTTGTAGACTACCCAGTTCTTGCATCAAGAGGGTGTACCATTTTCTTCCCGGGAAAGCGACAATGGAATCATCTGTGGACGATGGTGAACAAGACATTCGGGAAGTGCAACAGCAACGTGGTTAAAAAAAATTATTTCGTCAAATATCACAAAACGATACACATTTAAGTCGATAGGGATGTCAAACTTGCAGCTGGCTTATTTTGTGGAGTTGGAATTTGGCATTTTGTTATCACCAGTACGAGTAACGATCTACGAGTACTCTAGTCACTTCTATCTTACTGGTACACAAAATACCATATTATCGCTCAAAAACAAGAGAAAACTTATTTCTACAATGTTATCATACACCAAATATGTTTCACATATTATTAATGTGCAACAAGTATAGCCTAGAAGTAAACACTAATTTTTGGTTCAGATCGACGTAAACACAACACTCGAGTGGTGTTGTTAAATCACGACTGACCTCTAGACCAAATTGCAGTAGAGGTTGGCTGCTATACAACAACGAATCAGCATAAAGCTGAAAGTTGGTCGCCACGGGCGACCGCGAAATCTCAACCCTGTCACAGGAGAGGAGGAACTTGGTATCACACATGCTACCACGTGTCCAAAAATGCGGAGAAAAGGAGGTATTTCTGAGGTCAGATAAGGTCCGCGAGGAGTGCCAGTTTTGTTAAAAAGGGGGTTATTTTCATTAGTACTCCGCGTTACCCACAAAAAGGGGATTCTGAATATGATTGAAAAAGCTTGTATTATTTCTAGCTTAGCACTACGCATTTAGAGGTCGCTTTGAAAGGTCATGCACAAGTAGTTGGAAAAGAGGGGTTCCAGCCCAGGCCCCCTCCCCTCCCCTCCCCTCCCCTCCCCTCCCCTCCCCTCCCCTCCCCTCCCCTCCCCTCCCATTTCTCAAACAAGCAGCAAGATGTCTACAAGTCGTACAGTTACAGTGATACGGAACGGAAGGGCAGTGGAGTGGTATATAAGGGATGAGCTCAATCCAACAACAGTGACAGTCATATCGGTAAGTGGAACTCATTGAAACTTTGTAAACAAAAGTGGAAAACCTGGAATAACTTTCGTTATTCCTCACCGATTTGGATGGAAATTTCACTGTTTGATTCAGTTTTATGTAAACTTTTGTTATAAAGTGATCATGGGCTAGTTGCACAGCTGGCTGTATGCATATTTGTAGCATGCCGCCATTTTAACTTAAAACTGGGATAACTTTTGTTATACTTGACCGATTTACATGAAAATTTCACCATTTGATTCACGTATTTCTTGTGTTATTTCGCAGATGAATACCATTTGGCTTCACCGCTAGATGTCTCTGCTGTGCAGCAGTGCAGCTGTACACCTCTACAACTATAGGTGAGACATTCATATCAAGCAGTGATACATTTTTCTGAGTCGGCAATGTTAACAAGTATTGAAAAGTTACACACCATATTTTGATTACATGTAAGTAGCATAAAAGCATGAGAGAAACATGCATGTCAAACAGTGATAAATTCTGCTAAGTCAACACATCATTCAAGTGGTATAAAAGGAAGAGTGAAACGTGTATTTCGCCTCATTTCAGCTCTAGCAACAACAACAACAACAACAACAACAATGGCATCTAATTCAGACACATCAGTCTTCTGCCATGATTGCAATGCAACATTTCCATCTCTGGAAGCACATACGTGCAAACCAGCTAGGATGAAACGTGCTCACGAAGAGCTTGTTGAGCATATTGAAGCCAAGAGACGAAAGACGGCGCAAGATGGTGTTGACAGACCTGATCCAGTCCTCTGCTGTGGATGTGCAAAGATATTTCCATCTATGGATACGTTTGAGACACATGCATGTGTTGAGATGGAAAATGTACCTCATGAAGAACAAAGAAAGAAAGAGACAGGACAAGTAGGCAGAGGCAGAAGAGTGAGTCTTGCTGAAAACGCACAGGAAAGACGGTTTGAGCCTGAGGATGGATCGGATTTACTACTTGAAATGCGGCAACAAGAGAACCGGATTAAGAGACATTTGCTAGAAACGTTAAAGCAAGGAATGAAGTGATACATTGTCGTACATGCGCGCTTCAAGAAACTGACGGCGAATGCTGAAGGCGTTATGACAGAACAAGTGGATAATGCCTTTATCAGCAGTCCAACATATACAGGAGCAGGACTTGCCAGAAGCCTATAAAGAATTGTTTACCAAGTTTGACGAACATGAGCGACAAGGTTCTGGCTGGGTGTTGGATAACATACTGTAAATGGAAGTGCATACAGCTACGTCAGCGCCACTGGAAGCGAGCAGTTTTATCCCACTACCGAAGAAAGTGAAGAATACAGGAGATGTGTTAAACATTCAGAATGATGACAACAAATGCCTCTTATGGTCTGTATTGGCTCATTTTCACCCTCATGAGAACAACCCACAGCGTGTGAATCATTACACACCATTTGAGAAGGAATTGAAGGTAGAAGGCATGACATTTCCCACACCGATTACAGACATTCCAAAGTTTGAAAAGGAGAATGATGTGTCTATCAATGTGTTTGGATATGAACATGATGTAGTTGTTCCGATACAACTGAGTCGAAACACCAGTGCCAGACAAAATCAACTTACTTTTGATTAGCAATGACAAGAAAAGGCATTACTGTCTCATCAAGAATTTCAGCCGACTTATGGCTTATCGATCAAAGCGTAAGGCTGCAGCATTTTATTGTTTCAACTGTCTTCACGGGTTTATACGACAAGATCTTTTAGACAAGCATCGTGAAGTGTGTGGCAAGCATGGAGCGCAACGTTTATCATTCCCCAAGAAACCTCTCATCAAGTTCAAGAATGTAGCCAAACAACAGCGAGCACCTTTTGTCATTTATGCGGACTTTGAATGTTTCACGAAAAAGCAGGAAGGAGACAAGTATCAACATCCTCGTCCAAACAGCTTTGCCTATGTGGTTGTGAGTCAGTATGACATACGTGCCCCAGTCCTATATCGAGGAGATAATGCCGTGAAAGTCTTTTTAGATCATATGGTGAATGAGCGTGATCGTATTGTACATGGCTTGCAGCAGCCAAAGAAAATGGTCATGACTCGTGAAGACGAAGAGGATTTCAAGAACGCCACAGATTGCTACATTTGTCATGAGCCTCTAGGAGCAGATCGTGTGAGAGATCATGATCATGTCAATGGCAAATACCGTGGAGCTGCACATAGTGAATGCAACTTACAATTCCGACTTCGAAAGGATAAGCAGGATGTTAAAGATTCTTTTATCATTCCTGTATTTTTCCACAATTTACGAGGCTATGACAGCCATTTGATCATGGAAGAAATTGGAAAGTTCAAAAATGAAACCATTACAGTCATTCCCAACACCATTGAGAAATATATTGCATTTACCATGAGCAATCTGAAATTTACGGACAGTTATCAGTTCATGAGTACTTCTATACAGAAGTTGGTATCCAACCTGGCGGCAGAAGGGAAAGATAACTTCTACAACATGACGTCACACATTCACGATAGTGATCAACAAGATTTACTGTTGAGAAAGGGAGTGTACCCCTACGATTACGTGGATGAACCATCGAAGTTTGCTGAAACACAACTGCCGTCCAAGGACAAGTTTTACAGTCTGCTTAGTGAAGAAGACATTAGCGATGAGGATTATGCGCATGCGCAGAAGGTGTGGGAGACATTCAACTGTACTACATTTGGCGAATACCACGACCTGTACCTGAAATCAGATGTGTTGCTTCTGGCTGACGTGTTTGAAAATTTTCGTCAAGTATGTCTCAACACGTATGAATTGGATCCTGCTCACTACTATACAGCGCCAGGACTGTCGTGGGATGCCATGTTAAAAGCGACAAAGGTGAAATTGGAATTGATCAACGACATTGACATGTACCAAATGGTTGAACAAGGTCTACGTGGAGGAATATCAGTCATCACACACAAGTATGCGAAAGCAAATAACCCCTACGTAGCACATTACAATTCTGAGTTACCAAACAACTACCTCATGTACCTCGACGCAAACAACTTGTATGGTTGGGCCATGTCACAAAGCATGCCACAAAGAGTATTTATGTGGGTGAGCGAGCCAGAGTCTATTGACTACATGGATGTGGATGAAGATGATGAGATTGGATACATTTTAGAGGTGGATTTGGAATACCCACAAACCATTCATGATCGTCATAATCACTACCCAGTGGCTCCAGAACGGAAATGTGTCAAAGTGGGAGAATTGTCAGAACATAGTCAGAAGCTACGGAAAAATCTAAACATGAAAGACAAACCTAGTGAAAAGCTCATTCCCAACTTGTGTGACAAGAAGAAATATGCACTTCATTATAGAAATTTACAACAGTATGTCTCACTGGGATTGAAAGTAACTAAGGTGCATCGTGCCATCATGTTTGAACAGAGCAAATGGTTGGAGAAATACATCTCCTTGAACACAGAAAAGAGAAAGTTGGCCAAGAACCCGTTTTAGAAAGACTTCTTCAAATTGATGAACAACTCTGTGTTTGGCAAAACCATGGAAAATGTGAGAAAGCGAATCAATGTGGAACTTGTTAACAAAGAAAAGCGGTTTAAAAAACTTGTAGCCAAACCTTCTTTCCACAAATTTAGAATTTTCAACGAAGATTTGACCGCGGTACATTTACGCAAAGTGGATCTGCTTCTGGATAAACCCATTCAAGTTGGCTTCACCATTCTCGACCTCAGCAAAGTGCTCATATTCCACTTTCATTACAACTACATCATGACCAAGTATCCCGACGCCAAGCTGTTGTTCAGCGACACCGACAGTCTATGTTACGACATAGAAACGGACGATATCTACAAGGATATGCAGGAAGATGCTGACCTGTTTGACACAAGTGACTATCCGCCAGATCATTTCCTGCATTCCAACGTGAACAAAAAAGTGCTTGGGAAAATGAAAGATGAGACGGTGGGTATTCCCATTGAAGAGTTTGTTCGACCGAAAATGTACATTATGATGTATGGTGGGAAAGAAAAACGTACGGCCAAAGGCATCACTCAAGCGTGTCAAAGACGTATGAAACATAAGCAGTATAACGACAGTTTGTTCAACCAAATGCAAACGATGACGACAGGACACATCATTCGCAGTCATGACCATCAGATTTTCTCGGAGAAGATGAGGAAAGTGGCTCTCTCCCCCTATGACGACAAGCGATATGTGTTGAATGATGGCTATTCCACTTTGGCACATGGACATTACAGTATATAAGGGGGAGACACTTCATCTTGAGAGTTAGTTGAGGTGTGAACACTGAAGCGTGAACATGAATCGGAAAAGATCAGCAACGGATATGGATACTCTTGCTGATACAGTCAAAGACTTGAAAGTGAACAATCCTGACACTACCATCAAGAAATTGAAAGTGGAGACGGCACCAACACCACAGTCGTGGGATGGAATGCTTTCTCTAGGCAATGGAAAGTATATCAAGATTATGAAACAGAGCAATGAAGGAGTGGTGAACATTCGCAAATACCTCAGAGATGAGGGGACTGGAACAAACCGTCCTACGAAAAAGGGAATTTTGCTGACAATACCTGAATGGAAAATGCTGAAGAAGCAAGTGAAAGAAGTGGATAAAAGGCTTCGCAGACAAGAAGACAGCGCATAACAAGGTAAAATCATGAATGTACTCATGCTGAACAATGGTGCTTACCTTACTGTAAATGAGAGGAATGAAGTGATAATAGGTTCTTGAATAAGTTATCATCGGTTTAAACCTGAAGTGTGGAAAGACTTTCAAAACATACCGCTTGAACCTGGGTTTGAACGTAGACTTGAAAATAAAGTGGAAGTGTTTGTGACTGAACATGATTCTAACATACGCGTGACATTTTGGAGAAATCTTTTACAGGATTATCCAGAGGATTATAAGGGAGTTGTGCCAGATACTCCATATACAGATATGATTCACTTTGATATCAAGAATTGGCGCGCAGTCTTACGATTCCTAGAAGCTGCCCGCTGTTTCACATCATCCGAGCATAAAAACGTCTTTGCAGAGAAGATAGCTCATAGTTGATCTGACTGTTGAACGAGATGGAAGACTATGTGTTGGATTATAATCCCATTACACATGGATTCTCATATATGAGAAACTTTTGTGATGACATTGTGCTAAAACATTTTGGAAAGTATATCATTCTATCGCCTGACGAACAATCTGTGTTGAAAGAACATCTAGAAAAGTTGAGGATACCTGGCTTTCTCCTAATACTCTCAAATGATATAGAAGTGCGTGTGACTGAGAACTGTCTAGACGTGTTTGTACAATTTCGCCAATATGACGAGCTTACAGAATGCTACGACTACATCACCCTCAACACAGTGGAATGGTACGCTCTGTTACAAGCATTGGATTGGAAAGAACCTGACGCTTGAATTCAAAGAGGAAGGAGTGCAACGCATGCGAGGCACCAAGTCCATTGTCCATTGAGCTGACGCATCCCATGTATGTGAAAATAATAAAGTTTTGTAATGGACAGTGTTATGTGAGCTTTCATAGCATTTACAAACGTGAATGTAATGTCTATGATACATATATTAATTTAGATTGGTATGAATGGCATGTGTTTATCGATGTATTGAATGTATTTGTAAAATAAAAGTTTAATGTAAAAAATTGTAAATAATGTATAACACAATAAACAAAGAATGTTGTATACAACTGTCTTGTTTATTTACAATATTCATAATACAATTCACAATTACCAACTAATACAACTAATATAACATCAATAAAATAATGGCTTATAATGCCTATATACAAAAATCCTTTACCATATTCATAATACAATTATCAACTACTAAATACAACTAATATAACATCAATAAAATAATGGCTTATAATGCCTATATACAAAATCCTTTACAACAAAATCACCATCACTTCTTCTTAATACATCAATGATTTCAAAAGGACTATGCCCTCGAGCTCTTTGAATTATATAATACACACAATAAAATCCACATGTAGATGATATCGGTGTTTGTAATGGAACTGAATTATAAATGAAATGAAACTTTAAAAACTTATTCAAACGACTGTCTATAGGTAAAAGTCCATCAGAGTCAAAATATTCTGCAGGGTCTTTGTCATAATATACTGCCACCCAATGCTCTCCTGGCTCATCATGATCGTCTGTGTTGATGACATAGGCACCGCGTTGTAAAGATGGTAACTGGTCCATGGAAAACACACCTTGAAACAAGTCTTTTGTCGCGGCATCATGGGATAGGATGGCTTCTATCTGCTTCGTATTCATGACTGGTAGTCGAATTGAATGCTACGATTTGCACTTATTTCAACAATGTTATCAAATTCAGCATACACTATAACATTGACTGTATTTTGCAAGGCACCAGCAAAATTCATTTCTAGTCGCAAATTCCCATGCTTGATAAGGGCATAATGATCATCACCATCATAATCAGGTGTTAAGTCAAACGAAAATAAAGCATAACCTCTAGACTAATCTTCCCGTTTTATAATGGAACTTTTCTCACCATTCAATTTATCAAACGATTTGTAAAGCGTTTCAAAAGCATCAAGATATTTGCCTCGATTTATTTCAAGTTTGAGAGGTTTGGATAGGACTGGTTCACCATCCGTGTAAAGTTGCACAAAGTTTAGAAAAAATGATCAAAATTGTATGGATTTCTCGATACTGTTCCAGCAAAGGCTTCATTATGAACCAGTCCAATGACAATACGTTTTGGTAATTGGCCTAAAAAGATGTTATCTTTCACAAAAGATTAAATCCAGCTGGAATAGCTAACACTTTACACTCTTTTCTAGTAATAATAAACTTAGCAGGACTTTTCATCAATGCATCTGCATGTCCTAACTGAATACCTGGACTAACCCTCACTTTGCGAATGGCTAAAAACGCATCTCTCACTTCTACTTTATAACCATTATTTGCAGCCATTAATACATATTCGTCTTTTTGTCTATGTAAACGTAATTTCATACTAATACCATTTGGAAGATAGCGATCTTGCTCAAACAAATCTACCCTTAAACCGCCGGTGATCGTAAACTCACGGCTTTGACGTGTATACAAATAACGATTATGTAAACCATTATTTCCCTGCAGAGCTACATCACCACCCTCAACATTTACATGAAAACCTGCTACATATCTTTCATGATTAGCTCTTTTCACCTCATGACTATTCATTGACCCAGCAGTATCTTTATAGATGAGACGCAGAGAGCGCTCAGAATGGAGACTTTCTTCCGAGTCATGAATGAGATGAGATATGATGCTGGTATAACCATGGGTATTGTTACTATGTGATACCAAACGATCATTTAGAAACAATTCAATACTGGACCATAACCCATTAAACAAATCATTGATACATGATACATTATCATCGACATTACATGGTGTTCCATCAGCCTTTACAATAGCGCATACAATATGAAGTCTACTGTTCTTTAAATCTAGATATTCTTCTGTACTCGCAGGAATGTAGAATTCTATTGGAGCGCCCTCTCTAATGGTAGTGAGTGGTTGATAGTCCACATTATAACTTTTTTCTACAGCAGTTTGCGTTGGTGGAATGTGAAACCATTCTAATGGAGAAAGACTGCATTCACAAGAATGATTATGAATTAAAGACATGATTAAAAAATATCTTTCTTATATTTTGTTGATGTTATCCGTTTAGCTGCCTTTCGCCTTCTGACAGGTTTTGCAGGTTGTGCTCTCTTTTGTCCTCCTAACACATCACCAATGCCACGTTGTGCTACTCGGCCTGTAACATCTTTCGCGACATCTTTTGCAGCCTTTTTAAGATGTGGTGCAACGATTTTAGCCCCTGCCTTAAGCAGTGGAATAGCTTTGCGAGCCAATGATCCCAATATTGAACCAAAACCATCTCCATACTGTATTCGTGCTCCTTTAAATCCTGGTAATTCCCCGCCCACTTGACGAAGAAAATGGTTGCGATATGCAAACGGATCGTGTCTATATGCTTTCATAATGCTTTTGGTCGAAAATGAAGTTTACATATCACTTTCCCAGTTTGAAATGACACATTATGACCTGTTTCATCCTTAATATTCATTTGTATTTTGTCAAATTTGGATGTGTTTACAGTGACGTAATGAGGTTCTTCATAAGTTTTCATAATAATATCATTTGTATTGTGTCAAATTTGGATGTGTTTACAGTGATGTAATGAGGTTCTTCATAAGTTTTCATAATAATATCACCATCATACATAAAGGAACATAATAATCTCAAACTACTTGTGGCTCACAAATACTACAGTACACATAAAGTGTATAAAATCCATGTTTCACATCGGATTGATGCTCAGCAGGAACGGATTCTTTATACCATTTGCCTGGTTTAAATCCTAAAATCTCAGCTAATCCAGTAGAAAAGACAATATCATAATCATCTCTTAAAATAAGAGAAACTGTTCGACTAATTTTATCATACTTTAACCTAATAGGGTTTGCATTAATAGATTTTTGTAATTCTGCATTTATTGCAGTACATAATTCAGGTATGGATCTGTAGTAACCATATGGAATATAAACTGGATACAGTATAGTCTATTCCTGGCCTCATTGTCGTCCATGTGTGTGGGTATTGAATTTCAGCTAAGGCTACTTCATATTTTCCGTTCAAATATAGTGTACGAGGTAAACGAATTTGATAAGTAGACGCCTTACTAGTAGGATAATAGTTCAAACTAGCATTGCTAGGTAAAGTTATATAAAAACTTGTTGACTCCATGATGACTAAATCGTTTGTGTTATGTAGATTAACTAGATGTGTCTATACATTACTTCATGTTTGGCACTCGTCATCGCCATTGCTGTCTACATTGTCGTCTAAATTGTTATCTACATTGGTATCTACTACTGCTCCTTGACAACAAGCACTGACACACCTAATTTTTACAGGAATAGTATTTCCATTTTCTTTACAACAACACCATAACTCTTTCATCCGTGTTAAAACGTTTCCCATCCTTCTGGAAACAGCCTTTGTTGACGTTGTTGTATCTCTTTTGTAATATCTGCACGAGTTGTCTTTTTGCCAAAAACAGTTTTTGGAATATTAGCGTCTACAATTTCCTCAATAAACTGCTTCCAACCATGTGGTGGTTCTCGTCGTTCTTTTCTTCTTGTAGAAACCAATGCTTCTTTCAACAAATCAATAATGTTGGAATTTGGAATGACAGTACCCGTTTTTAAAACAAGTTCATTTTTATCTGTCCATCTCGTACCATATTTCTTCAGTTCCGCTAGAAGTTGTGTTAGTTTTACATGATACATAGGTTGAAAATGGGTTAGAAACTGTTGAGACTTTTCTGATTTTTCCCCTTTGGATGATGTAACAGACTTTTGTTGTTGTGATTGAATTGTTCGTAAATGACGTCCAAGAACTTGAGACATTTCTATTGCCTTTTCACGAGTGCGTTTTCCACGTAAAAGTTTATTCACTTTCGTTTTGATTTCACCATCTTTTCCCTTCTTTTCTAACAACATTTTATATTCATATTCAGGAATGAGGACCATTTTCATAGTATGTTTCATTTTAACAGCAACTGAGCTAACAAAGGTAATGCAAATTTAGCAATAGCTCCAATGAATCCTCCTTTCTGATTAACCAACTTCTTTTTTCTTTGAAGTGATATCTTCTTATCTGCCAGTGTGCGTAGGGTATGACGTTCACGCTCGAATGCCTTATACCTTTTTGAGCTTAAGGGTAAATGCCCTCGTAATATATTCAAACAAATTTCAAACAAGCTAGTTAATTCCTCCTTAGTAGCTTGCTGTAACAAGGATTTACGTCGTTTAGGCCCACTGCGTGCGAGCAAATGAAGAAAAGGTTGATTCGCTTGAATACGTTTAGACATCTTGGCTGCGAATGGTCAAGTGACTTGGTTCTTGTTCATACGCTACTTTATCAACATATACGTAATGTATATCTTTTGGTAAAATGCCTGTACGAATACGTAGTTGATCATTCGTCTTCGGCTTCAAGTCAATGAATAAATAGCCATGAGGTTTGCTCGTAGCATCTTGTTAGGCTTCTATGAGAAATTTAGATTTTCCAGGATACATTTGTCGCGCTAATGTACTTATTTGTTGACTGTCTCTGGGATTTTTAAACAGAATGATGTAATGTGTATTCAAACTAATATTTCGCATTTCTCTACCATGATGGAACAAATTATGCACAATAAAAATAATGCTTAGATTTTGATGACTGCTGCCAACACTAAAGAGACGTGTCATACGCTCGTCACTATGATATTTGGTCATTAAGTCATCAATGATGAGTAAGTTTGGTGTTTTCGGGTTAAAACGCTCTTCAATGTCATCTGGAATGCCTTGGTAAAATTCCACACCCTTCATTTCCTTGTATAAAGGCTCATCTGCTGCATAGAGCCATAAAATGGTTTTTGGAGAGGGTTTAATTAACTTTTGTTCTAGAATTTCTCTAACTAGAGACGTTTTACCACTGCCTGTAGATCCAGAGACCAAACATGTGTATGGATGCTTCATTTTCGAATGTCCGTTTCTTTCATCCAACTGTTAAACTTTTTTGGCCAACCTAACCACTTCACAAATAATTCTTTAATACCTCGTCTTCTTCGTGTTTTCAACACCTTTTCAATTCTGTAGACAGATTCAATATCTTTTGTTACTTTCTGCAGTTCTTCTTCATAGAAATATCCATCAATATCCTCGTCTAAAAAGTCTTTCACACGATATAAGTGTATTCCTTGCTTCTTACAACGATGTGTGATAATGAAGACTTCTTGCGTCCACTTTATATGATAATCTCGTTGAAATACATATTTCATGTGGGAAATGCACACCTGATCACCAATTTTAAATTTGTAAGGTTTTTTCTTCTTTGGTTTTAATTTCAATTTGTCTACATACACATACTTCCACACTTTTGATTCGATGTCTTTACGAATATCTGCTGGAGCATACTTATTAGGGAGGGAGCCATGAGGTCTATGTTTGTAATTATACACTAAGTCTGGAAGGATGTCCATATAGCGATACGTTTGATTATGTAGGAAATATCGATATATCATTCCCTTTAGAGTACGAATGACTCTCTCAGCAAAGTTGGCTTTCGTTTCATTCTTTGTTGTATAGGCATGTATTCCCTCCTTCTTCAAAAATGCTTTTACCCATCTGTTTTTAAATTTAGTTCCTTTAAAGTTTTGTCTTTACATTCTTTTAACTTGTTGCGAAACAATACACACTGATTCCATTTGACTTGTAAAACATTTTGCATTTTGCTTCTCTTCACTGTATGCCATAACGGACATGGCTTTATCACTTTAGCAATACGTTTTGCTTCATATCCATTTCTAGATGAAGCAATGGCTGAAGCAATATCTTGGCGGTGATGAAAAACTGCTTTCTCATATTGATACAAAGCTTCGCTTGAGTTGAACACATATCCATACTTTTCAAGTCGTGTTGGAAACTTGTTTGAAAGAACGTCCTTGTGACCGCTAAATAGTACAAGATTCTCCATGTTGACTTTGTTTATTCTGACATGTCGGTTTCCTCTTCTTTGCAGCAATCTCTCAAATAATCAACCACGGTGAAATATACTTCCACATCAGTGCGGGCAGAATAAAGCGCAGAATCAAAGTCAAAGTCAGAATCTTCTATTCCACTTTTATGACATTCTCCAAGAAATCTTGAATGTAGTTCAATCACATCAAGACTATGATGCAAAACATCCCAAAAAGCGTCTAAATGATAAAGTTGATAGTCTGGAGTGCCACAGCAGGCAAGTTTAGCAATCATCAAGTCAACATAAGCCTTTTTAAAACATAAGTTCATCTTGTTTCAGTGTCTTATGACTTTTACTTTGCTTCACAGACTTTAAGTACTCCAAACTTGCTGCAGAAGTTGCTTGGTTCGCACATCTTGAAATTGTACTTGTGACAGTGGCAATCATAATCCTCCACATATCCGCAAGCACCACAATAGTCACAGGTAAGTCAAAGTTGATTTTGCACATTCATGTTCTCCAATTGAACTTCAGCCAGCCTTATCTTGGACAGTTTTGACACCAGCATTCGACCATCCTTTTGCAACTTGATAGGAGTGATGACATGACATTCCATACATAGGGCTGAGTTAATGCTATCCATCTCCTGAAGCAATGTCTCCCATTCACCATCATTCATGTTGATGTGATATGTGTATTCTTTCCCTTGAAACCGTGATGTATGCACAAAACTCACATAACGCATATCCAAGCATGAAATGACTTCAAGCCACTTCGTTTCTGTTAAGTATAGTTTGAAGCCAATGTCACGTAGATTTTTCAAGCTTTGACATATAATCTTCCACAAAGATGGTGAATAAGCACACCATCTCTCTCCACGTGTGATGCAAAGAAATGGTCCAAATTCTCCATGCTCTACAGTAATGGTTAAGTTTGCACTAATTTTAAAGCTGCTTGTCTTCTCCATGGCTGCACAATGAAATGATACCTGTGAGTCCACTCCCTTTTATACCCAACTATACCCAGCAAACATCTTGCAAAGTTTTGAATTCACTTCAACTCGTCCATCATTGAATCGGACAAGCTCGGATACATTCGTCGTCAATGGAACATCATCATCATAATGTAAAATGATTCTTGCAGCCACAACTAACATGAGCTCAGTTGCCCAAATTGTATTCGCGTTGATAAATGCTGAATCAATGTCGTAAGTTGATGGCAAATGCAGTTCTTCACATTCACGTAGAAATGAGTGGATGAAATGATCTCTTGGAATGGTCTTTCCAACCGCTTCCCAATGCTGATGCAAATTCTTCACTTGTAACATCCAATCCGATTCAAAAGCAGGGAGCTTTGAAAACATCCAGTCAGCAAAATTCACTTTGAAGACGTCATCGATGGTCTCTACACAACGATGAAGAAGCAATGTTGTCATTGTGAATGAGGTTTTATCTCGTCACACATGTATTTATATCACTTTGATGGTATATGATGTGTAACTTGTTCAAACTTGTTAACATTGTTGACTTAGCAGAATTTAAACTAAACTGAATCAAACAGTGAAATTTTCATACAAATTGGTTAAGTATAACGAAAGTTAGGTCACTTTTAAGTTAAAATGGCGGCATGCGACAAAAAATGCATACAGCCGTCGGTGCAACTAGCCCATGACTATGTTAAAACTAGATATAAAACTGAATCAAACAGTGAAATTTTCATACAAATCGGTCAAGTATAACGAAAGTTATCGCAATTTTAAGTTAAAATGGTTGTTGCAAAAATGCATACAGCCGTCGGTACAAGTAGCCCATGACTATGTTAAAACTTTACATAAAACTGAATCAAACAGTGAAATTTTCTAGAATCCCCATTATCCATACTACTCATTTTTACCACCTGTTACAGTATCCATAGCAAGGTCGACTTTGGCGCCTGTGTGTTTATACATCGTAGGCAGAACAACAGCTGTGTGTGTTTTAGTCTAGCACAGTCGACTTTGTACTTTTAAGCTATTTGAGAAAAAAATGACTCTTAGAAAAAATGCTGTTAGAGAACAGGAGAGAAGTTTTACATATTGAAAGAGTATTCTAAAAAATATGTGCTAATGTTTAACTTTTAATACGGATGCTAACTCTTTTAGGATAGCATAGTAAATGGTTTGTAACCTATTCATTTAGATTAGTAAGAGATAATATATTTAGGTAAGTTTTTTTTCTGTTGTTTTGTGTTTGCACATTTTTTAGTAAAAAAAATCCTACAATGCTGTAAAATGTTGCAAAACAGACTGACCAATACACAATTCATAAACCAGTACGGGAGCACAGGGTTAAAAAAACTAGAGCAATTTTTTTTTCACTTTAAAGTAGATATAAAGCTGTGGTACCGCAACAACTTCCTACATATTTTTTTTTATTTTCCAAACCAGCTGCACAGTCAAATCTAATGAGAATTACGACGCAATACTGATCTGTCCCGACTGCCACCTGCCACCCCCCCCCCAAAAAAATTCTCGACTGCCGCCTAGGGGGGGGGGGGTCTGACGTCACCGAGCTTGAATCGACGGTACAACCACGTGAGCTGGAATCAGCGTCCACACTTTATGGTCTGACATGACTGCCGCCTAGGGGGGTCTGTCCCGACTGCCGGCTGGGGGGGGGGGGTGGGGGCCTCTTGATTTCTGCCACCTGTCCTGTGGCACACCGATTTGGCATGTGATCAAATTGCTGTGTGTCACTTATGCTCACTTGATAGAATGTTGCTCGCCAAGGGGGGGGGGGGAGGGGAGGGGAGGGGGAGGGGAGGGGAGGGGGGCCTCTTGATTTCTGCCACCTGTCCTGTAGCACACCGATTTTTCATGTGATCAAATTCTTGTGTGTCACTTATGCTGACTTGAATGTTGAATGCTCGCCTAGGGGGGGGGGGGGAGGGGAGGGGAGGGGAGGGGAGGGGGCCTGGGCTGGAACCCCTCTTTTCCAACTACTTGCACATGCATGGTAAAAAGCTGGTACTGAGTGTCCCCCATCCCCGCCCGAGAATGAACTTTCTGTTCTTAACATTTATTTTATATATTTTTATCTGTGTATGTATTTTTTGAAAATTACAACAACAACGATTAATGTATTTTGATGCGACAATGAGAGTTGAATATTGCAGATGAACTATATGTCTTGCAGCTCAAGCAATCATAATATAGATAATTTTAACAAGTGAAATCCCTTACGCGTGTAATGTCGTAATGGGGAGCCAAGCCGAGCTTGCAGCATTTATCATACAGTTTAATATACTCGACCACAGCATTAGTTCTTTTTTATCTTTTCTACTTAACAAGTTGTATTTACTTGCACAGTTTTCGATAATAGTTTGTGCAAAGATACTTAGATACGTCACTCATCCACGTGGTTGTTGTATAAGGCTTAGTCATCCCAGTGAAATAAACCACAAGGTTGTAACATTTTACAGTTTATTTTATTTCTTTTTTATTTGTCTTTCTTAATGTAAAATTGTATGTCGTCCCCAAAAAGTTATTCCTCTGCAGTTGGCACCTCACAAGAGTCGATCAATTTCCACTTGAGTCGTCATTTTTGTAAATGCGGTGCACTATCCCTAATTGCGTATGTTTACATTTCTTAACAAATGCTACCATGTTATGGTCCTATCTTCTTTTTTCTCACCGATATGATATGTAAATAAGAAAAAAAAGTTATATTCTGTTCCGGTCCCTTACTACAATGGGCAACAATGAATGAATAACTTGTGAATTTTGCGTGGTTTGGACAACGGATAGTTCTTGCGCTCTTTCCTGATCCTTTTCAGACATGGAGACATCAAGATTAAACGAGCAGCTCCATAGTTGACATGTGGTTTAGTCACAGAGCATCCACCACGGCCAGTGTATTGACAGCGTTACTTCAGACCCATAGGCTCAATGGTTAAGGGATCCTAGCTCAGCGGTGGGAGAGTAGCTGACCAAATGACGTCATAACCTATTTATAGATACGCATACCTGAATAGCTGGCGGTGTAAAGATTTTATGTTTTGATCCCGATCCACAGAGTACAAATATAAACTGCATGTATGCGCTTAATGATAAGTTGCTTTGAATCTCCTTTCAAACCCCCCTTTTCTACCCTACTGTTGTCTGTATAAGAGGAGTGCAAGCGAATACATGTGAACAACAGCAGTGCAATGCCGTTCAGGTTTAAGGACAGTGCGTTTTTGAATGAAGCATGCTTATGTAAAACTGTCGGTTTTGTGTTCAATAAATAGAAGCTGTTTGTGACTTCGAACAACAGGGGTAAGGGCTTGTATGGGATGTAACAACCACAAACAACCGAACCGACGCCCTTGCGCCTCTCATTGTAACTTCTGATGTGCGACAGAGTCCTATGAAGACCCCCGACGCAGCCCCCCCTCCAACAAAAATAAAAATTAGGTCAACTACACTCATATAAAAATACATATATATCTTTGCCATATATATATATATATATGTATATATAATCTTTAAGCTATAAGTTACGAGCTTTCTTGATTATTTATTAACATTCAACAATTATGTTGATATATTTTCTGCTATGTGGGAGCAAAGCATACTGTCGCCACCCTCGTAATACTGCCAATTAGAGAACCGACAGTACGACGACGGTGTCGCTTGGGGAGGTCGATAAAGGGTTGTTTTACTGTGTGTTGCCACCCCAATTAGCAACACGACCCTCGTTCTCTTACTATCCGAAGAGTGGCAAAAGATGCACTTCTCAGCTAGTGAAAAGCGCGACTCTTCCAGCGTTAAATGATGTAAAGAAGAGTTAGAAAAGGTGCACTTTTTGCCAGGTTAAAAAGTGCGACTCTTCGGGGCTGTTTCTTTCAGAAACAGCTTGTTTAATCCAAAACTGAACTTCAGTAAAAAGACATAACTTTCATCGGTGATCTTTAAATTTATTCCACTATTTCTTAACAGATTTTCTTTCACAGATTTCTACCTTGCTGGCGTTATTCTCGGTTTTCTCGATGGCTGTAGGGTAAAAGCTCTCTCTCTCTTTCTTGATCAATCTCTGTCAGTCTCTCTTTGCCTGTCTGCCCTCTCCAGCCTCGCCGGGGAGTTTTTATTCCCCGGCTATCCAGAGAGGGACTCCCCATACAGCCAATGAGAAACCGAATTGACCCGCGGAGGAATCTGGACATGACAACATTGCTAATCAGTTATAAAGAAATCATAAGAAAATATTCAAGATACGAAGAGAGTGGCGGAGCTCTTTCCGAAAAACATTGCCTAAAAAGGGTCTCGGGTCGTTGGCAGCCGGGAGAGTTTTAGGGCCTATTTTTTATGCTGCCAAGCCAATGGGACCGTATTTTTCGAGGGTCGCGTCCAGAAACCGAGCCAGGCCCGTATTCTAAAAAATCTCTTAAAAAATTCACACCAAAATATTTATAAAAAGAAAGAGGGCGACAACTCTAGGGTTCTCACACTCTCCTCTTCTTAAAACTTGAAATACGGGGACTAAGAACCGCGTATTTCAAGCACTAATCTACATTCATCTCAATTTTTTGTCGCCAACCCCATACTATACTAGCTCCACAAAGCGGTCCTAATAGAGGAATACCAATTAACAAGAAGAGCTGCCTTGGAGCCAGTACTACGCCAGAGTGCTGGTTACGGTCAAAATGCGAAAAGCGAGATTCTACTAATTTTTTAATCAATTCTCCTTTTGTCGCCCATGAACTGAATACCGAAAAAATGAGAAATGCCCCTAAATTAGTATTTTTCATGGCGAACTTCAGCTGTGATACCGGTCAGAGATCGCGTGTCATGTCGTTGAGTGCTGTTTACGCATTATCACTCAACTACCATACATTTCCGTATACGAAAGTAATTAGTAACAAGCACTCTGTCCCAAACCAGTACATAATTAGCAATAAACCCTAATTAACTATCAAATTTATAAGATTATTAAAAACTTTCAACTTTTCCACTGTTTTGTTTACAAAGTGAGCGCACCGGAAGAACTCACGAAAATCTACGAATTTTAAGCTATATTTCTAACAATACTTTTCAAAGACCTACCATTCTTCAGCCCCAAGAAACCTTAGTTTCAATTATATAAACACTATCGTAGTAATAAGGAAGGACTTTGATTGATTTTAATATAAAATTTAAATGCAAAAATATTCGAAAATTTCCGGGTAGCAACACTAGAACCCCGAGCGAGTAAAAGACGCAAAATAACACATAAGTGACACATACGAGCCCTTTACGGAAAAGCCATGCCAAAACCCAGTAAATCAGTCTACTTTTCTGGCCAAATTATAGTACTCAACTAAAGCCATTTTATCCCCACTCTGAGAGATTCATACCTAAAGGCTTCTTCTATTTTATCTTCATATTAGTTTACTATAATCTTCACTGAAAATGCCAAAAATTGAACTTTAAAACAAGCCAAAATCCCCATTTCTCTCTTGTTGTAGGAGGCGATTTGGCAGAAATCCAACAAAACAGCTGACATAGCGGCCTACTTATTGACCCTATTAGCACTTTCATATGCAAATCCCCAGGCTCTGTCATCACTTACGCCAAAGCTAACACTACGAGCTATCTTTCTCACTAGAAACTAAACACTTGGGCCTGGTCAAACACCTTAATTATACATACATTTTCTTTAACTCTCTAACACCACTGGGCTTACTACAGCGAGCTAGGGCTATTGCTTCATGCTTCTATAACGGCAAGCTACGGCCATCTTTTCACTCACTATCTAGTACCGAGGGTCGCCAAATGATTAAAAAATACATTTTTTGACCAAAATACGTGGCGAACATACTACAATACACACGCATAACATTATACTTGCCAATAAGAATATTATGAAACTTCTACGTGATCATTTACTGTAACAAAGCGAGTATTTTCACTATCTCTCCGTATAAATGCATAACACAGCCGATCGGCCATTATACAACCACCTGTACATAAATTTCGTGACTTTTAAAATGCATTTTTTCGTAATATACACTATTCCTATGATTTCTACCCCTTACCCTTTTCACATCTATTCAACTTAAATTTATGAGTCCTCAGCGGGGAAATTTAAGTCATTTTTAACCAACTACAACTAAAATAAATGTGAAAATATTTAACCTGGCTAAACACCAGGGAAGGATGCTATCATTCAAACTCGATTTTCTCTAGATTCACTTACACCTAACACTTTTATACATACATTTAAGATTTCAGCTATAAAGAAACATTCGTCAGCAACTAATTTAAACTTGTGAGTCTATACATAGGAAATTTGGCGACTTTAAAGCCTCTCTTAACCTCAAATAAATGTCAAAATGGCGAACCAAACCAGAAATGATTAAAAGGGGCTTCACTAAAACTCAATTTTCTGATTCGATACTTGGCGGATTGACTTTAAACTTGCACACTAAGCCTAAAATACATTAATCTACATTTTTCAATTACAATTACAATTACAATTACAATTACATAAATACATACGTTTTATCACAGTTTATTTAGCCAAAAGTGATGGGCGTCGGCCCAGTCTTATTTATCCATTGCTTGGAATGGATCAAACGTTCTTTCGCCGAAAAGACATTCAAATCAAGCACCAGGCTTTCTTAGACTTAGAGGTTAAACTTTTTTGTTTTTGTTTTTTTTTTCAATGTTTCGACGCGATCAGACGCATTCTTTGCTTGTAAACCCTTGTCAAGTGTTAGGCTTTGTTGCACTTGGCGTCGAAACTAGTGCTGTTTTTCATAGGCAGTAGCTTCCTACATTTTTCCTACATGCAAACATGGTTCGGGCTTTTTTTTTCTTTAACGTGAGCCAAGAGTGCGTAGTAACTTGCAACATTTACCAACATTTTTTTTTCGAGAACAGAGGCAAGATTGCGTATCCTACAATGTTTAAAATGACGATGTGTTAGCAAAAGCCCATCAAAATCAACAAAGTATAAAAAAACTTTTTTTTTTACTAAAGCCTGAACCGCCTTACTCTATACGCGAAAGGTGTACTCTATGTGGTACACACTGTATGGTACACTCTGTACATTATGTGCTTTGTACATTTATACACTTGCTAAAAACCGTAAGCCACGTGGCAGCTTACAATACTCTTAAAGAGCCAGCCATATCTTTTTTTTCAATCAATAGTAAAAAAATCGAAGTCCAGGGGCTTTTCACTGTCACCAAGCCACTTCCCGCATGCGCTAAAGCGGCAACCAACCAGACAGACAACCAACCAACTAGCCAAACAACCAACCAACCTCCACAACCAGTTACTTAAACATACATTATGCATTTTTTTACTCTCTCCTTCCCTTAAAAACACCTCGGGAGGGGGTGGGGGGCACATTATACAATATTTAAACACATTATAAAAGACATTAACATACACACATATTAAATAAAAATTTTTTTTTCGAAACACCATGTATTAATCACACGTTTTCTTTCTTGTTAAATGTCCAAAACTTTTTTTCTCAGCCTCCTCTTCTTTTCTCAACCAGATCACTGTTACGAGGCACGTTGAAGCCACGTCTTCCTATTTAAAACCTAAATTTCAAATAGGGTAATCGTGTTTATATCTTCGCCCGTCAACTATATACGCTTTTGCCCTGCGTGTAAGGACCGGGGCATGATGTTATCTTGACATCCTCTTCTTAGCGGATTTGGCGAGAGTAAAACTTGTCACAGGGGTTAAAATTGGTGAAAGGGGGGTAAATTTGGCAAACATTTAAATTTGGTTTTCCCTACTACAGCAAGGGAAATCCTCTCTTTTGGCCGGGTTGACGAACTTCATCTCCTCAACCACCTCGACTGAGCCATCGGCGTGCGTTATCCGGCGCTTTGTATGTGTGTGGCCCCACACCTGTGCTTCGTCGAACTCGAACAACGCCGCCCGACTCAGTCTCTTTCTATGGGGGATCTCCACCTTCGGGCCTGGAGATTTCACCTCGCGCTTTTCCCGGTCCGTCTCCAAATCCACATGAGGAGTTTCCGGGCGTTTGGGGATTTCCTCCGGTTCGTCCACCGAGTACAGGGGAGTCGGGCCGAGATCATCATCCATATCATCGCGGTTTTCAGTAGCTTCCCCTGAGCTACCCGACTTTGGAACTGACTCCCGTGAAATCTCAACCCTTCTTTCCGGGGCTTTTGTCTCGGCTTGTGTCGGTGGACGACACGAAGGCTTTCCCCGGCGCAGGCTTTCCCTAGTCAGACCTTCCTTCAGAGTCTGGGTCCCATGGCATGACGTCAAGTGGCCAAACATGTGGAAGCGACTCGAGGCACTAAACTCACAGAACGGACAGAAGAAATTTGATTCCGTAATTGGGTGTTTCTTCTCCCGATGTGCCTCGAGTTCCTTCAAACTTTTGCATGTAAAGCCACACGCACGGCATGATAAAGGCTGGTTGAAAGGACGCATGGTTGGGGATGGTTGGCTTTGGGATGGTTGACTTGGTTGGATTCTGCAACCACATAAAATTATTATTTATTTTTCTTGCATGTTAGAAGGTGCCGCAAGAGAGATTCTTCAATTTTCAATGTTTGGTGGCAGAAAGGGCCGGGGGCGTGCCTGGGAGCATGCCATTCTTTTTTATGCCTTAGTAATGTCTCTGTATCGTGGCAAATGAACTTTAACTTGCACGTGCCACAGGCCAAGCGAGGCATCTGTCAAACATAAAAAAATAATAGCTTTCCAGTTTACACAAATCCCCCCCCCAAGACGGACTACTTTTTTTCTTATGATCCATGCATGCCTGAGTGACGCATCATTACTTATGGTAGCATCTACTTTAGAGTTCATTCAACTTCGATAACCATTACTTGAAACTTTAATGATGTTTATGCACAGTAACTTCCATTTTAATGCTCCGACATTTTCATTTAAAAGTCGTTATTTTCCCGAAACATCTGGCAACCTGTTTACCAAACGGAGCTGCTAAGTGTTTGTGCCAACAACAACAACAATTTTCTATCACCATCGTGTACCTGATAGCTTAAAGATTGACAACAATCATCCCATTTTACTTTTACTGTAAAACCCCTTAGAAGTCCGAAATGGGATCATCAACTTAATCAGTTACACTCCTGTATCACTTGTTTATGTGAAGTCACTGACTGTCCGAACAACTAAACTAACAAACAAGGCAATAACATACTCTTTCTTCTTGTGGGAGATGGTTTTTTTAAGCAACTTTATGTATCTCCCTATGTTCTATGTACAAAATTTACATTTTAATCAGAATTTGCAAATCTTTTCGGGGCTTTTCGCAATCGTTTCGAGCGTCGTGGCACTTTAACTGGCGACTGCAACTTGTCCGAATCATCCGTAATTGGTCGATTTTTATCCGGATTGGTCGTGCCTTTAGGTTGATCGTCAGATTTTCCTATTTCGTCCGAATTTTCTTTATCTGAGCGATCACCCGCACCCGAAATTGGCATACTTTTCTCATCAGAACTTGGGTCTGTCCATTTCACTTTCACGAACTTACGCCTAGGGGGAATTGAGTCACTGCTAGACGAACTGTAATCAGCTTGTGAGATCTCACTCTTAGAATCTTTTCCCAGACCTAAATTCTGATCACAGTTTGGATCACTTCCCACAGTTTTACGTTCGTCTGTGTGTTCGTCTGCCGTGAGTTTTTCGGAATCAGAATTCTGTCTCGGGGAAGACTCGTTTTTATCAACAGACAGTCTGACGTTCGGATTAGGACCGAAATAAGGTCTTAACCTATCCCTGTGCATTATTTTGGGCTTGGTATGGGGATTTAACTGTACTTTATAGTTAACATCCCCTATCCTCTCAATAATTGTAAAAGGACCCTGCCATTTGCACATAAGTTTCGGCGATAAACCGGACTTTTTGTGAGGGATATGTACCCACGTTCTGGTCCCTACGCTGAAAGAACTGGCTTTTGCCCTGACGTCATAATCACGTTTCTGTCTCTCTGCAGCCACCTTAATGTTCTTTCTCGCTATTTCATGGGCTTGCTCAAATTTTTCCCTCAAATCTTTGACGTACGCATGTTCATCCGGGAAATAATCTGTCTTTGGCCTGCCAATAATCAAATCAAGGGGCATTTCTGTGGCACAGCCAAACATGAGCATATTTGGGGAAAGACCTGTGGACTTTTGGGGCGTGTTTCTGTACGCAGACATTACGAAACTTAGATTTTCGTCCCAATTTCTCTGATTTTTATCCACAAGAAGGGAAAGTAGACTTTCGATCGAGGCATTTGCCCGTTCGATATACCCATCAGTCTGCGGCCTGTAAATAGTTGTACGAACCTGGTCAATTTGCAACAACTGACACATTTCTCGGTACAAACCGGACATGAACTGCGAACCCTGGTCACTCAGAATCATACGTGGGGTGCCGTACCTAAGTATAAATTCTTTAACCAAGACATTTGCCACCGTAACAGCTTCCATATTGGGAATTGGAAATGCTTCTATAAACTTTGTTAAATAGTCACCAATAACCAATATATAATCATTTCCACGTTCGGTTTTCGGCCAATTTACCGGAAATATCGAGGGCAATTCTTTCCATGGGTGCTCCTACAGGAAAAGGCTTCAGGAGGGTGTTTTTCTTGTTTGGATTTGGCTTTTGAGAGTTGCATTTATGGCAGTTTCCAACCCAGTCTGTCACATCTCTCTTAAAACCATACCAGTACACCCTATTTCGCACAGAACCCAATGTTTTGTCAACTCCCACATGACTACCACTCGGACTATCGTGCAATGCAGATAATACACCGGGGACTAGCATTCTTGGGAGTACTAGTTGCCAAACTTCTCCCACCTTGTTTTCACTGTAGAAAGCCCTGTATAAGACCCCATTTTCTACTTTCAATCTTTCCCAATTAGCCCATAACGCTTTGATGGCTGGACTTTCGGGAGATATTTCATCCCAGCTCGGTTTAGGTTCATTTTTCTCAAACTTTTCCATAATGTAGGAAATTTTATTATCCTCCATTTGCATTTTTCGCAAATCCTCGGGAGAATAACCTTTCAACCAGTTCGAATTTTGGCTCTGATCATCTCCAGACTTTGCATCGGTCTGAGCCACTGTATCAATGCCATTGGATAACTGATCAATACTTTGAACGCAATTCTCAATAGCATTTTAGCTTTCTGATAATTCTGAAACACCCCTAACCCGTCTGGTTTGGTGTCCCTGTTCCAAATTATTTTTTCTGATTGCATTTTCCCTAGATTTCGGTCGGTTTTTCTTGATCTTTTTAAAGATCTCTTTAGCTTTCTGTCTCCTATCTTCAACATACTCAAATTCTTCAGAATCCACTTCCTCCCCAAACTGCGCACATGGAATCCGAGACAAGGAATCGGCATTCTGATGCAATTTCCCAGCTCTGTGTTTGATATCAAAATCAAATGGACCCAATATCTCTAACCATCTGGCGCTTTGCCCCTCCGGCGAACGCCATCTAAATAGGTAGAGAAGAGAGGAATGGTCTGTTCTTATGAGAAACTTTCTAGCCAGCAAGAAGTGTTTGTAGTACGGTACAAAATACACAACTGCCAACAGTTCACGTCTCGTCGTACAGTAATTAACCTCCGACTTATTTAAAGTACGGGAGCCATAACTGATGACTTTCTCGACGCCGTCTTTCACCTGTATTAGAATACCGGAAATACTGTGATTGCTCGCATCCATATCTAAGATAAATTGACCTTCATCGTTTCCATATGCCAAAATAGGTGCTGTGGTCAGCAAGTCTTTCAGTGCCTCAAAACTACTCTGACTTTTCTCTGACCACACGAATTCTTGGTCTTTTCTAGACAGATCATTCAAGGGTTTAGCAACGTCTCCATACTTCTTAATAAAGCTCTTGTAGCATGAACAAAGACCAAGAAACCCTTTTACTTCTGTGAGATTCTTTGGTACTGGCCACTCTCGTACCTTTCTCATTTTCTCAGGGTAAGTGGAAATACCTTCTTCGGACACAATGTGACCTAGGAACGATACTGACCGCTGGAATAAGATGCATTTGTACGTTTTGACTTTCAAGTTAGCCCGAAGTAGTCTGTCTAGGACTTGTTCGAGATTTTCCAAAGTTTTTTTCAAACGTTTTGCCGTACACCATAAAGTCATCCATATAAATGAGGACTATTTTCCAGCTAAGACAAGCCATTATCAGTTCCATTAAACGCTGACATGTACTAGGACCTGAGTGCATGCCAAATGGAAGAGTTTCAAACTCAAAAGCCCCCCTACCCGGCACCGCAAAACTTGTTTTACATGCATCTCTCGGGTCAAGCTCTATCTGATGGAAGCCACTGGCTAAATCTAACACATTGTAGAACTTGGAACCATGCATACTCTCAAGACAATTATCTATACGGGGCAAAGGGAAGCTATCGTACTTTGATCTTGCAGTCACCGCCCTAACGTCTAGACAAATTCTTATTTCTCCGTTTGCCTTTCTAACGACCACCATACACGAGGACCACGGCGATGAGGAGGGCCGAATAACTTTCATTTCTAACAGCCTATCAATCTCCTTATCTACAGCTTCTCGTAAATGGATGGGAACTTTTCTAGGGCGCAATCTGACCGGTTTGTTATCCCCAGTGTCAATTTTGTGTTTGACTATACCAGTTCTTCCTATATCAGTCGGACCGGAAGAGAACACACCTTGGAACTTAAACAATGTGTTCCTAACCTGGTTACTCTGTTCTAAATTTAGGGATCCACAACTACGGTCAAATAGTTCTTGCAAATGCTTTGATAAAGGACCCTGTATACCGCCCCTGACCTCGTTATCACTATTCTCGTCCGAGATTCCGTGAGAAACTTGGTTAACGGCGGAAGCATTATCTTTTCCGTCTTTAAACCCATGAATATCAATGACAGGGTGAACAATAGCCATGTTGGTGTTTTTGTTCAAAACTACAGGTTCGTTATAGGGATTCATCACTCTTAGTGGAACTAAACCTTTGCTGGGATCTACCAAACTCTTGCTCAGCAACACTCCATGACTACTCAACGACGATACGGGTTCCGCCATTGCACATTTAGCCATTTCACCCCTCTGGTGAACTAAGCCTGGTACAATACCTTCACTAAGTGGCGGAATAATGACAGTTTCACTCGATGTCACCCAACACGCCCTTTTCTTTCCAGTTTCTTCCCGGAAACTCAGAGAGCTACCTTGCACCACGAAAGATCCATCCCCATAATTTAATTCACACTCTTTTTCCTTCATGAAATCAATCCCTAACAAGGCATCCGATTCGATTTCGGCAATAACTGTCGAATGAACAACTTCAGTAGTTTCAAGAATTATAGGCAAATCAACTACCCCAACAACTGGCAAATTACTGCCATCAGCTAAGGTCAGCTTATCTCGATATTCTCGCACTTCAGGCCGGTTTGATTTGGGTATTTTCTCAAAAATTCTTCTTGAAAAAAATTGTGACAGACGACCCAGTGTCAATTACAAAATCTACCTCGGCCCCTATCACTGTACCCTTAACATATAAACCTGACAATCCAGTTTGAAGCACACTTGAGTTATGAAATGCTCTTTTACAGGTCCTATTTCACTCTCTGAGACTGGGCTACGGACCTCGCTACCAGTCTCGCTTAGTTTTCCTGATCAGTTTTGGATTCTACACGCGTCTTGCTATCTTTACGTTTTTCTTCTGGGCAAGAAGACGCGTAATGTACCATTTTGTTGCAATAATAGCACTTTACCTGATCAAGGGGAACTTTCTTCTTGGGTTTTTGAGCTTTTTCACTGGACAGTTTTGACATCTGCTGGTCAAGTTGCTTTAAAAGCTTGGTCAACTGACCCACTACTGCTTTCATGTCACTACTGTCCGAACCTTTGGACTTGTCCCCTTTATCTTCTTGCTCGGATTGCACCTTGCTTTTGTCTTTAGTCTTTTTCTTACCTCTCTGCTGGCTTGTAGAATTCTCGGTTTCGGTCTTTATTTCTCTGACCGATTTCTTACCTGGAGTTTTCTGTTGCTCAGCCTTCTCGATCGCATCCTACTCAATCGCAAGTAAAACTGCTTCACGCACACTTCTCAGTCTTTCGAGTTTAATGCGCATTCGCAACTCCCGATTGGGTAGGGCTTCGATAAAGTGTTGCAGGGTAAGAATTTTGATCATGTCACTTGGAGCCGTGGGATAGGCTTTCGCAACTAACCTGGATATGCCGTCTGACAGCTCCTGGTAGGACTCTTTGTCTTTTTTAGTACGTCCCTGCAGCTGTGCCAGGAATATTGCTGTCTGTCCCTCGGTACTAAATCGTTCTTCCAAAACTGCTTTCAGCGAGAAATAATCTCTTACCTGCTCACCATGCAATGTACCCAGCAATTTCTGAGCAGAACCCCTCAAACTAAACGCTAAGTACTTGGCCATTTCTTGTTTAGTTCAGACCACCCGTTTAATTCAGCACACATCTCGAAATGGACTAAATAGTCAGAGAGCGGTGTGTTTCCTTGATATTTATCGGGAAGAATTATTTGTTTCCTGATTGTCTCTACCGGAAACGCTCTGGTCACGCTATTTGCTGCATGTGAACTTGTGAATTTTGGTTCCACGTAGTCTTTTCGGCTATATGGCTGAGAAGTAAATTTTCTTAGCACTTCTCCGGGCATGACATTTACATTTCTCTCGTATTCAGGTGCAACCCCATGATAAGGTTTAAACGCACCTGGACTTTTGTAACGAGTAGGCGATGGTTCTGACCTATGCCTTTGTTCTTCAGGAACAGATCTTGGATTTGCAAATTCTTGCAGCTTTGATCTCTCACTAGGAGGCCGGTACCCAAAACCTGAGACCTTTTCTTCCGGAAATATGGGAGGAAAATCTATACCAGGGACTTTGGGCGTACTACAGCGAGAAAAAACAGGACCACGGGGACTTGACAAATGCTGAAACCTAGGACTTTTTGCGCGCACTTTGACGTCAGAAAGATATTGTTCTTCCCAATTATCTTCCTCCTCTGTATCAGCTTCATAACCATACTCAAAACCCGTCTTTTCTTGGCTATGAATACCCAATTACACGGCTGTTCAACCCCATAATCACCACTTTTTCCTAAAAATGAAGACTTGGCTGCCGAATGCAACGGCTCGTCTAATTCGTCTGCCTGTTGAGCAGGCTGAGAAAAAGAAAAACGTTTCTTGACGGGATCTTCGGGAGTATGACCGTGATACTCCTGACTACGGGGAATAGGCAATTTCTCAATGAACACGCGTAGACGGTTAAAAATTTCCTGCAATTTCCTAACACTTTCTTCCCTACTCTCGATATAATTATCCCTTTCATCCAACGCAGCAATTGTCCTATCTAGCAATTCCTCAAGCTGCTTTTCCCTATCACCGCTCTTTCTTTCTTTCTTTCTTTCTTTCTTTCTATCTTTCCATCTCATCTCCCGCTCATACTCTTTCTCTTTTCTCTCAAGCATACGCTCTCTTCTCTCAATTTTACGTTCTTTTTCTTCCAACTCATAGGCAGACTTCACGGAACGCTTAGAAACTGAACGATAAAATCCCCTATCTTCGCTCTTGATTTTTGGTTTGGGCTCCCATTTAACCGTATCGGGCAAATCTTCGTAGCTGTTAAGCCTCTTACAAGCCCCTAAAACTACTTCACTATCCTACCAATCTTGACCATCCGGCCAGACCTCCTCGTTTACCTCCGGTTTTTGATCAAAGCTTTTATCCATAGTTTACGTAAGCCAAACTTTACTTTTTCGAGCTTGAAACAATTTATCCGTATAAGAAAACACAATGAATATGCCGAATAGAGATTCTATCCTCAATTTTCGAGGATAGAAGCCAAACTTTTCTAAAATCACTAATTTTCACCACGTGGATATTACTTTCTCAGTTCGAGGAAAAACAGGTTGCCAGACCGAGAACGACTGCATTCGATTTTCTCGCGAACGGATATTAGAACCTGATTGTTACCTCAAATGATGAAAAGAATACTCACGATTAAAACGGATGTCGGCAGCGACAACGGATCTGATCCCAATGCCAACTGTCTCGGTAGGGCCGCTCCGGGCACTTGAAACTGTGGTAAGATCCTGAGTGACAGCGTAACACCGAGTTGCACCAGAGGCAAGGCTGATAGGCCCAGTTGTTGGCTTTGTGGGCCCAGAACGCTGACGAGCGGATCTTTCCACACTCAAAACAATAGAAGCGGGACGGCAGGTCTCTCGGTACGGTGCTGGAACTGTTGTTCTGCTCGTTCATCTACTGAAACGACAGAACATAGGAAGCCTTTACTCACTATCCGTTTTTTTCTTTTAGATTCGTCTCTTCCAGACTAAAAATAAAAAGAATTTGATCCAGAAAAGATCCTGCTGACTGCGCCAGTGTCGCCACCCTCGTAATACTGCCAATTAGAGAACCGACAGTACGACGACGGTGTCGCTTGGGGAGGTCGATAAAGGGTTGTTTTACTGTGTGTTGCCACCCCAATTAGCAACACGACCCTCGTTCTCTTACAATCCGAAGAGTGGCAAAGATGCACTTCTCAGCTAGTGAAAAGCGCGACTCTTCCAGCGTTAAATGATGTAAAGAAGAGTTAGAAAAGGTGCACTTTTTGCCAGGTTAAAAAGTGCGACTCTTCGGGGCTGTTTCTTTCAGAAACAGCTTGTTTAATCCAAAACTGAACTTCAGTAAAAAGACATAACTTTCATCGGTGATCTTTTAATTTATTCCACTATTTCTTAACAGATTTTCTTTCACAGATTTCTATCTTGCTAGCGTTATTCTCGGTTTTCTCGATGGCTGTAGGGTAAAACCTCTCTCTTTCTTGATCAATCTCTGTCAGTCTCTCTTTGCCTGTCTGCCCTCTCCAGCCTCGCCGGGGAGTTTTTATTCCCCGGCTATCCAGAGAGGGACTCCCCATACAGCCAATGAGAAACCGAATTGACTCGCGGAGGAATCTGGACATGACAACATTGCTAATCAGTTATAAAGAAATCATGAGAAAATATTCAAAATACGAAGAGAGTGGCGGAGCTCTTTCCGAAAAACATTGCCTAAAAAGGGAATGGGTCTCGGGTCGTTGGTAGCCGGGAGAGTTTTGGGGCCTATTTTTTATGCTGCCAAGCCAATGGGACCGTATTTTTCGTTCAGCGAATGTTGCGAGTAGACGATTCATTTGCCATTATACGTTTGCCGTAGATACCATTTTTTCTTTTGATTATTGCATCACTTGAAGGCTATTTGTGGGAACTTAAAAGGTAAGGGTTAAAGCCTTTTAGCCTGTTTTTCACGAGTATGAACTGGTTTTGCGATATTTCTTACATATTTTTCTACCATTTCTTTCATTTTTTACTCGGTTCCATCGCAGTCAAAATCAAAGTTCTTTCGCAATTTATTCGAAACACCCAAAGTGTGATTTGGCTCATTTCAATGCCATCTGTCATGGGCGATAATTCCATAAATTCTCATAAATTGACGCTACCAGAAAATTGCCATGCATTAAAAATCTGAATCCATGATAAGAATTGTACCGGTTATTGCAAACTTTCTTGGAATAACACAAAACTGCTCCCATTAAACAATATTGCACATCTCCAATTACGAGCTGATAACCCGACGGAGCTGTCAAAACAGACCGGATGTTGGCATTTTTAGCGACAGTGTAAATCCGCTTATTTGGTGATGATGTGCTGCGGTTCACAAATGATAGGTACGAGTAAAGAAAACCCGAAAATATCACCCAACCTCGCTCACTTCGTTCGGTGACTGCTTTCTTCCCATTTTCTGACCAAGGAAGACAGAAAGGGTCAATTGTGACTCGTAGCAGGTAAACAAACCGTTTTCGTTAGTCCCAGGTGACTCCCACCTAAATAGATATACCTAGTCTTGGTAGAAGAGTGGTGATGGACTAGGGTCACTCGGGACTACGTTGTCGTCTGCCGATACGGGGTAGTCCTAGATGACTCTGGGTAGTCCTAGATGAAATGAAAGATGTTTTGTGCTCTGTGATTGTTAGATCACAGGTCTGATTGCACAGCAAGGGAGCTCGAGTTCTATCTTTGATTGAAATGAATAGCAATTATTGCCGTGAACAATTAATTGTGTTTACAATTTAACACTCGTGAGTAAAATCAATTGCAAATCGCTCATTAAATTCGGTTATTTTGGTTGAGAGTAGTCCTAGCGGACCCTTTCTATCTTCCTAGGACAGAAAGATAGGAAGTCATAGGAAGACCGCAAGAGTCATCTAGGACTAGGTTGAGAGTGATGGGAATTAATTGTAATCTGTACCAGTGTAGACGACCACGTGAACAGCATCATTTTAATTTCAAATTTCAATTATTGTAATTTTTAAGAACAAGTTTAAAGAGTGTTGAAGTGGCATTTTTGGTGCGTAAAATGACCCATTATCACCATAACACATGCAGTGCATGGCGAGCGATATTTGTATCCTCATCATAAACCGTAAAATGGTGTGTTAAATGGGTATTGTAATATTTCATGTTTGTGACATTCAGACTCCTTTCAGTCATCTCTGTCATTATGAAAAACAGTGCTGATCATAAGAAATGCAATCGAAGATAGCAGAAATTGCAGTTTATAACTGTCTCATAAAAGGGCTGCAAGTTCTAATCAAAATCAGTAATAAAAACTCAAATAGTAAATAGTAAAGTGGCAACAAAATGGGCCGAGTCGTCTTTCACAAATTGGCCGAGTCGGTAAAAGTGGGCCGAGTCGTCCAAAAAAGTTTGGGCCGAGCTGTCCAAAAAGCGCCGAGTTGGTAGTGGGCCGAGTTGTCCAAACCCCTGTGTGTGTACTAAATGTGGGCACACTCACAGATGACTGCTCTAGCTCATAGATTATGGTAACCTGTCATGTCTCGAGGTTACAACTGAACTTTTTGTCTTCAACAGTCGTGTGTGATAGACGCGTGGAAAGTCTACGCCTACTCGATGAGTGTCCGTGTGTCTGGTGACATGTTTACAACTCGACCTTGGATTTCACTTACTCGGTGTAACATGCGTCTTATTAGGCCCCAACCCTTCGGATTGGGGCCTATAGGTTTGGGGTGTCCGTCTGTCTGTCTGTCCGTCCGTCCGTCCGTCTGTCCGTCATCGCTCTATACCCCTATGAATTTGGGGGGCGGTTGGGGCCTGCGTGTGTTTCACATATACTTACTTGTTAAAACGATTGAGACAAGGATCATGTCCTAGTTTTTGTGTTACTGACCTCTCGCAGTGATTGATTTTGATGACATTGAGAGGTCAGTTGCTTCAGAATTCTTATTTTAAATAATATACTGTTAGTAGTTTTCGCATAGTTTACAATAAAGAGGTCGGTTTTAATGTGTTTTCTTTACAAACCGTTAGCAATAGTTTTCGCAGATTTTGCAACAAAGACATCGATTTTAATGTGTTTTTCTTTACAAACCGTTA
Source organism: Protula sp. h YS-2021 (assembly GCA_949752745.1). Classification (NCBI taxonomy): domain Eukaryota; kingdom Metazoa; phylum Annelida; class Polychaeta; order Sabellida; family Serpulidae; genus Protula; species Protula sp. h YS-2021. The sequence goes on along the minus strand of OX457025.1, from coordinate 76,549,160 downwards.
GCACAATTGTTTGAAACTATTTCCAGAACTGTCAGCCACATTGGTCATTCAATAAAAAAATTGGGTGAGTTGTCCAAAATTTTGGGTGAGTTGTCCAGAAAGATTGGGTGAGTCATCCAAAATTTTTGGGTGAGTGGTCTAAAGTTTTTGGGTGAGTTGTCCAAGAAATGTAACTAGGCAGTCCAAAAGGTTAAAACCAACTAGTACAAATTTATACGACTGACTTTGTGGAAAGGAATAACATTTCATTTTATTTATTTTTATTTAATTTTTTTCTAAATTATAAGAAATATACTTGTTTAGGTCCGCGGCTCTTGCCACAAGGAATTGCAGAAATACTTGCAAAAAGATAAAATGCAATGGACACAGTCGAGATTATTATCACAGAAAAGCAATATCCACAAACGAAAGCACCTTGAGTAGATAAAGAAACATGGCAAGAAAAACCTCGTATAATCATGACCGTTAATTTCCTGTCATAAAGTACTGTATATTTTAATTTTTAAATGCACTAAGATCAAGATGTTTTCTTTTCTCAACCATTTCACAGAAACTACAGTATCTCCACCGAGAAAACGGTTTTTGAAAACATAAGGATCAATATCCAGGACAGGTTGTGAGTAATACGAAAACTATAGGTTACTGACTTTTTGGAAATATCTTGCCAATCAAAAACTAATTAAATGTCAAGGTATTTCAACTATTCACTGAACATTTACAATCAAATACGTAAACTTATCATTACTTAATACAATTAATTAATGATGTATGTAAGTGTCACATATTCTTGAAATTGCGGTATGAACATAAAATTCTTGAAGTCATAGCAACTAGTTTGTACTAGAAAATCTTTTCGCAAAACTTGCGAAAGATCCTAAAAATGTTTTCGCACTAACGCAAAAAAAAATCGCATTTTGCGAAAATGCGAACGGCTAGCGCGAACCCACTTAAGCGTTAGAAGAATCGACAGAGCTTATACAACGCGTGTTGAAATCAGCTACAAGACAGAAACATCTTGTACTTGCGATTATTCATTTGGTGGCCACACAGACATACTGTATCAGTGCCAGTTTGAAAAAATAATTCTTTACCCTACGTTCTGTTGTTAAAATTGGCTGACACAATGGCGCTCGCATATGCCATTTCGATATCACCAGAAAACTATGAATAAAACAGCTGACCGCTGAGGAGATCTATGTTATGTATAAAAACGAATAGATAGAATGTATTCTTGAAATGTCGACGCGTCCTGCTGAAGGCTATAACAATATTTTCATCGCATGGTATGAAGGAGAGCGTGCCGGTTACATGAGCCTAAGATATCACGGAGTGAAGTGAGTTTGCCTATGCCACGGGCCGTTATTTGTGTTTTGATTAACACGTCTGTTCTAGAACTCGTCACGTTTCGATGGCTTAGAGAGTGTGCACAGAAGTACACATAAAAAATTAACATCTTATTATTCCAGCATTATCAAACAATGTTCCATAATTCTGTTGGCGAAACATTTTGATTGGTCACTTTCTTGAATATCGATGTAGAGATGGGAATGGTCAGATCAAAGATATAATGGATTGTAGCAGAATATAGACTTCTCTTACGCCAAAACAATAAAATCTTACATGTCATTAATGAACAGAATAAAAATGAAAAACATAATGAGATTTTAAAGCGATTTTTTATTTAAAAAACTGAAAAAACGGTGATACGAAGAAAGACAGTTGAATCTTGACTGTGCTTTTCAGGCCGGTTTATGGAGATGTATCTTGCCCTGGACTCGGTTGCATGGCTAAAATTAGGTAAGGACCCTGCAATAGTTTATAATTCTTCTGGGTTTTTATTATTTAGACCAGCAAGGATTCATTTGGGCGGCGTACTGTGCGTACCGTACGCACTTTTGGCGATTGGTACGCACTTTCAGAGAGAGGATGCGTAACCTGGTATGCACTTTTAGTGAGGGGTACGCACCTTTAGCTGGACACTGCGTACCATTCGTACGTATTGTACCTGCCAAATTTGATCATTTCGTTTGCAAGATTGGATTTTTTCCGCCCTTCGAGCGGACATTTTATGCATATTAATATCTGTTAACACCAGACCAGTTGCATATATATTAGTACGCACTTTTTACGTTGGGGTACGCAGTTTTTCGACCGGGGTGCGTACCAGTACACACTTTTCATTTTTCCCAAATGAGTCCCTGGACGAGCCGACTTTGTCGGGCTGGTCTTATCACATCAGTTGAGGGGGTATCCATTGTCTCGATGTACGTGTACGTATGTAAACTTTTACTGCTTCTTCTCCCTCAGTTTTAAGACCAGCCGACTTAAAACTTCGTTGGCGAATTTTGAGTGGATTCCTTTCCAATTTTGTACAGTTGTTCTCTATGTAGGCCTCTCTTAAAAAATACTTTTTTGGCGATCAGCCAAAAATTGTCTCAATGGGGGGCTTTAAAATTGTGTTGTCAGTTTATAAAATGCTTCTTCTCCCATATTTTTGATCAGATTTTCTTTAAATTTTGCACGAATGTTCTTTGAATAAGCCTCTGTTAAAAAATTGCTTTTTATTTGGCGATCCGCCAAAAATTGGCCAAATGGGGAGCATTTATAATTTTATGGTTGCCAAATTTCATAAATTTTGTGCGAATGTTCTTCAGATAGACCTCTGTTGAAAAATTACTTTTTTTGACGATCCGCCAAAAATTGGCCGAATGGAGCATTTTTTTAATTTGTTGGCTTCCAATTTTCAAAATGCTTCTTTTCCCACAATTTAGATCGGATTCCTTTCTCCAATTTTGTTCGATTATTCTCTAGTCAGGTCTCTCTTGACAAATTACTTTTTTTGGCGATCCGTTATAATTGGTTGGATGAGGAGCATTTTTTTATTAACCGATAGCCTATTTTCAAAATGCTTCATCTCCCATAATTTCGATCGGATTCCTTTCCAATTTTGTACGTTTGTTCTTTTGGTGTTTCCCTCGTCAAAAATTACTTTTTTGGAAGTCCACCAAAAATTGGCCAAATGGAGAGCATTTATAATTTTTTTGTTATCAGTTTTCAAAATGCTCCTACTTCCACAATTCTGATCGGATAACATTCTAATTTTACATAAATGTTTGCCAGGTTTTCTTCTCTTGAAAAGCCAGTTTTTTAAATGTTTCTACTCGATCTATCTGGATCGTATTCTTTTCAAATATTGTACGGATGTTTACTGGGTAGGTCTGTCTTGGAAATTTTGTGGCGATCTACCAAAATTGCCAAAAAGGGGACATGTTTCAAATTTTTTGGTAGCCATTTTTGAAAGGTTTATCCCCAACAATTTTGATCGGATTGTCTTCAAATTGTCTTCAATTTTTTTGTTGCCATACATAAAAAATTGGCTACATTGAGGACAGTTAATAAATTTTAGTATCCAATTTTCAAAATGCTTCTTTTCCCACAATTTTGGATCGTACATTCAGATTTCAAACGATTGTTCCCAAGATGGTTGTCTCTTAAAAATTTACATTTTTGTTGTCGATCCGCCAAAAAATTGGCTAATTTCCCCACGTGTAAACGAGGGATGTAGTTATGAGCGTGTCCGTCTGTCTGTCGGTCTATGCGCCGGAAACACATGGTTTCGTCAGTGCAGATTCTTAAAGCTGTTTGAGATACGGTTCTTTTTTATACAGTGAAAATATATATGTTGTAGATACGCACCGTAGTATTATTTTTGAAATCGAAGTGACAGACTGTCGAAGTGACAGATTGTCGAAAATTACTAAAAATTACGTTGTACTTCGCAGTTGTGCGCCTCACTTCACATATAACCATTAGTGGAATCAAGGACAAAAAATCCCCGGTTATAAAGTCACCGGCCATAGTGCCTCCTGCCATAAGGTCCCCAAATGAATTTAGGGCCAAAACGTGCTCAAAGCAAAAAACGTATGGTAACCTATATTAACGCTTTATTAAGCTTTGCACCGACCATAAGGTCCTCGGCCATACTGTATCTGGCCATAAAGTCTCCAGATGAACTTGGGGCCAAAACGTCCACCAAGAAAAATTTGTAATTGAATATAGGACAACACTGCCCCGGGCATAAGGTCCCCGGCCATTAAGTGCGCGGCCATAACGTCCCCAAATGAATTTAGGGGCAAAGCAACATTTGTCGTTGTGTAATTCAGGACAAAATGTCCCGGCCATAAGGTGCCCAAATGAATTTAGGGCCAAAACATCCCAAAGCTAAAAAGGGGTCGTTTTGTCCGTCGATCGACGGAAATCCGTCGATTTTGAGCCGAAATTCGTCCTCGAGATCAGCAGAATTCTGCAATAATTTTTTCACTTTTCATTTTTAGACGTAGTCTAACGTTAGGGATCTTTGAAATGTACTTTTCTGGGATCTGTGAGAGGATTGGGAAATGTCAACTTTTGAAAAATTTTCAATAACCGGTTTTTAGCCCCCAACCGGGGCTTTATGCCTCGGAGAGAAGGGGGGCTTATGGATTGGGCTCTGTCCGTCCGTCCGTTACCACTCATTCCTCTTAGATGTGTAGACCATTTCGTTTGATAGTTTACAGGACTCACCCCATGGTCGTAGCTTGATGTACGCCAATTTTTTTGGCGGTCCGATAAAAAGTAATTGAATTTTTGGCGATTTTTTTAAATTTTTGTGCTTTCAGTGCAGTTTTTAGACTTTGTTTATGCGATATATCGAAAACAGCTCATCAGCTCTTCACCATACCTTGCAGAAAGAGAGACCATATAGTGCAGATTTTTCACTGCGGAATTATTTTGATTTTTGTCAAAAATTGAAATTTTGACGAATTTTTAAATTTTTACTTAGGTGTTTTTTAACTGTTTTAGAATTTGCTTACGCGATATCTCTAAAACATTTCATCAGATCTTCATCAAACCTTTTAGAAAGAAATACCATGCAGTGACGATCATCACTAAAGGATTATTTTTTTATTTGTTTATTTTTTTTGTCAAAAATTTAATTTTTAACGAACTTTTGATTCTTTCACTTTGGTTTGCTTTTTGCTGTTTTGGACTTTGTTTACGCGATATCTCTAAAGCAGTTCATCGGATCTTCACCAAACCGTGGAATTCGAAAGACCAGATAGTGCACATCATCACAGAGGTTGTTTCTGATCAAAAATTGTATTTTGAACGTTTTTTTTAATTTTACTTTGGTATGTTTTTAGCTTTCTAACTATGTGCAGACGGTATCTCAATTGATTGGGGCGGGGGTCGGGGACATACCCGTTTTTGTGGTGTTTTTAACTTTTTGACTATGTGCACACGGAATCTCAGAGACGGCCGATGATAAAATCTATCAGGAAGAAAGACCCTATAATGTAGATGGTCACTGAAGTGGTGGGTCTGTCTGAAGTGATTGATTGGGGCGGGGATGGGGGACATACCCGTTTTTGTGGTGTTTTTAACTTTTTGACTGTGTGCACACGGAATCTCGGAGACGGCTAATTCGATTTTGATCAAATCTAGCAGGAAGAAAGACCCTATAATGCAGATGGTCACTGAAGTAGTTTGTCTGTCTGAGGTGACTGATTGGGGCGGGGGGGAGAGATTGGGTGCTGTGCTGTCGACGATAGCTTGTTAGTCCCCCGCCGGGGGACTATAGTTTTTGGGTGTGTCTGTCCGTCCATCCGTCGACACCTTTTTTGTTAACACACTCAAGCCCTGTCGACCCAAGGACATTGGTCCAGCTGAACTTCAGAAATTTTCACAACCCTTACATACTGGAATGAGTTTAACAGTGTATTATTTAAAATAAGAATTTATCAAGCAAATAAGAAATCAGATATTTTTTTGTCATGGGTAAACTAACGCATTTTACGACTACGGGTGTCTATTCCGGAATAGACTACCGTAGTCAATTTAGCCGATTTCACCCATGACAAAAATTATCTGAATTCTTATTTGCTCGATAAATTCTTATTTTAAATAGTACAGTGTTGTTTTAAACACACTGAAGCCTATATTTCTGCATCGATTGACAAGATATCTCAACTATAAGTAGTACTGGAAACAACAAGGTTTGGTATTGTAAATGAGCCATGTCGGCCCAAGAACATTGGCCCAGCTGAACTTCACAAATTTTCCCAATCCTTGCTCATTTGAATGAGTTTGTTAACACACTCAAGCCTACATTTTTTTATCAATTGGCAAAATGCTATACACATAGGTAGTATGGGTGGTAACGAGAATTGGTATTGTAAATGAGCTCTGTCGGCCCAAGGACATTGGCCCATCTGGAATTTTAAAATTCACGAATGTGATACGAATTGCTTAAGGGTTGTAGCCCAACCTAACAATATCAAATACTGGGATTGTACCCCGGCGGGGGACATAGTCAGTTTCACTGACCCGCTTGTTAAAATATGACTACCACTTTTTGGCGACAGGCCTATTGATACTTGATTCACTAGATCTCGGCTAGTCACAATGTCCCTGAACATTCTTGTTATTATTATTATTATTATTATTATTAGTATCATTTGGCCTTTCAGGCTTGAGATGTCTTTTTCCTTTATGTAGTCAAGATGGCTAAAAAAAATAAATGAAGAAAAAAAGATTAATAAAATTAAATAACGGATTAATTTCAAATACGAGAATGTCACTCGTTACTTTGAGGACTGCATACCATCTTCAAACACAGCTGTAAAGTTGTCGACATATGTTCATTATTTGAAACGAGGTTGATCCCAGATTACCCTGACATGATTCCGATGTGTTCGTGCTACCGGTGCATTCTCCACGAAACTGCACAGTTTAACGATAAAGAAAAATCAAGAGCTGATTAAATGTTTGTGATTTTTTTTCAAATTCGCCTCAGAAGTTTGTGAAAATGTGTGTTTTGGATTGCTTCAGACTGGCGTGCATGGAAATGTTTTTGGGCGGCCCTACGAGATAACATTCCCGCCGGAACATGTTACCTTGAGACACTGTGTGTTGATGAGAAATTTCGCGGCAAGGGCATCGGGAAAGTATTGTTGGAAAAGACAGATTGCGAAGCCAAAGAACACGACTGTAAGGTAAGATAAGTAAGTGTAAGTTTCCCACTTGCAAACTTAGTTTACAACTGAGTATAAGTTTGTAGTTTCTCTGGAAGTTCTGACCTTTTTTCCCTTTTCTTTTTCCCTTTTTTCCGTTCGGATGGTTCCCAGAAAATCCTCCTACAGTCTTTGACAGAGGGAGATGAAATGTGGCACACGTGTAGAGGGTGAATAGGTGCCTCCGCAAATTTTTTACGTTTAAGGTCAAGGTCAGATTGAGGTCAAAGTTATTTTTAACATAAAATGGTTTCCAGAAAACTCCTAGCGTTTGAGACAGCGGAGCTTTATGCTTAATATACTTATCGAAAATCATCAGGTCTCGGTGAAACCGCAAATATTTTTAACCTTGACCTTTTTTCTCGAAAACGGTTAGAGAAAGGGCGATTTCAAAGCTCATTTGGGCCTAAACAATATTTCAAAAGAGGCACCTCGGTGACCTTGACCATTTGGGCCTAAACAAAGTTGATCAGAGGTACCTCGGTGACCTTGACCTTCTCGGTCACGGTCAATGTCAAAAACCCGAAGTTGACTATTATCTCGAAAACGGTTAGAAATAGAGCGATTTTGAGCGGTTTTCGACCCTTTGGGCCTAAACAATGTTACATAAGAACTACCTCGGTGACCTTGACCTCAGTCATGGTCAAGGTAAAGAAAAGAAAGTTAACGATTAACTGAAAATGCTTGGAGACCATTTTGAGCCCATTTTCGACCCTTTGGGCCTAAACAACGTTACATAAGATCTTGAGCTCATTTTAAACCCTTTAGGTCAAAGCGACGACAAAGAATTTGTACTGCGTGACTTTGGGCTTCTTCGCTATAATTTACTACAAATAGTTTCTTTAGTCGTTCCTGCAACTGGATCTATTCCGCTGTCTAGCGGAGTTCTGTCTAGTTTTGATTAGCGTTTGTGCGTTATGGTTAGCGGTTATAACCCTTCCACGGTACTGCACATTTCACACACTAGGCGGTGAAAATCCGCTTGTTTAGCTAAGTTAAACCAGATCATAAAGTTCACGGGATCCCGGGGAACCCTGATAATCGGCTGGGGACCCCTGGAATTTGACCCTGGGGTCCCGCAGGACCCCAGAAAAAAGACGGTGTTCTCTTGCAACTCTTCACTATAACCGCTAAGATCGAAAACGATAGATTTTTTTCATTGTTTAATGTATCATCATTCAGTGTTTCTTTTTTGTTGTTAGAAGTAGTAGTTTTGTGATTTGCATGATATCTCTAATCGCCTTTATTTTTTTTGTTGCAATAAAATTGATTTTATAGAATTTAACTTTTTTTATTGCCCGAAAATATCGGGACCCCACTACTTTACCTCGGAACCCCTCGTTTCAGAGGTCAGGGTCCCACGGGACCCCGAGCTGAAAAGTAAACTTTTTGCCCTGCAAACTGTTTTGATAAAAACTTGTTATAAAAGTAAACATTGGTATTTAATTTGCTACATGAACAGTTCACGGAATCTGTTAACTGTACAGTTAAGTTTTGTGACTACGGGCCTGTGGTTTTCTGTATTTAATTTGAAGTAAAGTATCGAGAATGAATACATAACACAGCTTGAGCTCGAAAACTAGTATAAAACATAGTTAACTTCATAGCAGAAGGAAAGTCACTGCAAGAAGTATGTATTTTATAACTATTCTGTTTCTAAACCTGGCAACATCCATGTTTCTTTTTTCAGTGGTTAGTTTGAATCTACCTTAAATCTTTGTCCTCCAACCGTGGTGCCTCATGTATTTTTTTTCTTTGCCCTGGCGAGATTCTTTGTGTTACACAGGATTCTGTTGTAAATGCTTTTCAGATGATTTACTTGCATGTTGCTGGGACAAATCGGGCCAAGAATTTATACGAGCGACATGGCTATGCCGTAACGGAGACTCTCGGTGGCTGTTGTATCTCGTGTTCTTCGGGAGTTGACGTGAGTTGACGCGAGCGCAATTGTCTCACATGGTATATTGGGGTACATTTGGGAAACTTGAGACAAAATAGGGTCGAAAATTCGCTCAGTATCGCTCTATCTCTAACCGTTTACGAGATATTAGACAACTTCCAGTTTCGACGTCGATCGTCACACGACCGGATCAACCTCGCCGATATACCCTTTTATACAAGTGTGTTAAACCCTTTGGGTCGAAAATTCGCTCAGAATCGCTCTATCTCTAACAGTTTTCGAGATATTGGGCAACTTCCGGTTTCGATGCCGATTGTCACCCGAACGGGTCGCGCTCGCCGATATACCCTTTTGTACAATGTGTTATACCCTTTGGGTCGAAAATTCGCTCAGAATCGCTCTATCTCTAACCGTTTTCGAGATATTAGCCAACTTCCGGTTTCGACGTCGATCGTCACCCGAATGGGTAGCGGTCGCCGAAATACCCTTTTATACAAGTGTTTTAAACCCAAAGGGTCGAAAATTCCCTCGGAATCGCTCTATCTCTAACCGTTTTCCAGATAATGGGCAACTTCCGGTTTCGAAGTCGATTCCGGTTTCGAAGTCGACCGTCACTCGACCGGGTCGCGCTCGCCGATATACCCTTTATTACAGAGTGTTATACCTTTTGGGTTGAAAATTCGCTCAGAATCGCTCTGTCTCTAACCGTTTTCGAGATCTTTAGCAACTTCCGGTTTCGACGTCGATCGTCACCCGACCCGATCGACCTCGCCTATATACCCTTTTATACAAGTGTTTTAAACCCAAAGGGCCGAAAATTCACTCAGAATCGCTCTATCTCTAAGAGTTTTCGAGATATTGGCCAACTTCCGGTTTCGAAGTCGATCGTCACCCGAACGGATCGCGGTCGCCGATATACCCTGTTATACAGTATGTTACACCCTTTGGGTCGAAAATTCGCTCAGAATCGCTCTATCTCTAACCGTTTTCGAGATATTAGCCAACTTCCGGTTTCGACGTCGATCGTCACCCGAACGGATCGCGGTCGCCGATATACCCTGTTATACAGTATGTTACACCCTTTGGGTCGAAAATTCGCTCAGAATCCCTCTATCTCTAACCGTTTTCGAGATATTGGCCAACTTCCGGTTTCGAAGTCGATCGTCACCCGAACGGATCGCGGTCGCCGATATACCCTGTTATACAGTATGTTACACCCTTTGGGTCGAAAATTCGCTCAGAATCGCTCTGTCTCTAACCGTTTTCGAGATCTTTAGCAACTTCCGGTTTCGACGTCGATCGTCACCCGACCCGATCGACCTCGCCTATATACCCTTTTATACAAGTGTTTTAAACCCAAAGGGCCGAAAATTCACTCAGAATCGCTCTATCTCTAAGAGTTTTCGAGATATTGGCCAACTTCCGGTTTCGAAGTCGATCGTCACCCGAACGGATCGCGGTCGCCGATATACCCTGTTATACAGTATGTTACACCCTTTGGGTCGAAAATTCGCTCAGAATCGCTCTATCTCTAACCGTTTTCGAGATATTGGCCAACTTCCGGTTTTGCCTCGATTGTCACCCGACCGGATCGACCTCGCGATATACCCTTTTATTCAAGTGCTTTAAACCTAAAGGGTCGAAAATTCGACCGCGACCGGTTGAAATGCTTAGAATTCTTCACCTATTTCTCACATGGTATCAAAGATACCATATGAGATTGAAATGCTTAGAATTCTTCACCTATTTTTTTTTGTTTTTTGTTTTTTTTTGTTGTTTTTTTTGTTTTTTTTTTGTTCTTTTTTTAGTTTTCCGCCAAAATCTTGTACGCGCTTCTCCTCCGAAACCGCTGGGAGTAGAGAGTTGAAACTTGGCACACGTATGTAGACCTACGTGAACTCGACCTGCGTCGATTTTCAGTGACCTTGAGCATTGTCTTCAAGGTCAAATTCAAGGTCAAAGGTCAATTGCGGCCGAATTCTTGTTCGCGGATCTCCTCCGAAACGGCTTGGCGCAGAAAGTTGAAACTTGGCACACATACGCAGACTAATGTGAACTGGATCTGCGCTGAATAACAGTGACTTTGAACATTGTTTTCAAGGTTAAATTCAAGGTCAAACTAAAAAAGAAATATCACGAAAACGGTTAGAGATAGAGCGATTCTGAGCGAATTTTCGACCCTTCGGGTTTAAAACACTTCTCTAAAGGGGTATGTCGGCGAGCGCGATCCGATCGGGTGAAGATCGACATCGAAACCGGAAGTTGGCCAATATCTCGAAAACGGTTAGAGATAGAGCGATTCTCAGCGAATTTTCGACCCTTTGGGCTTAAAACACTTGTATAAAGGGGTATGTCGGTGAGCGCGACCCGGTCGGGTGACGATCGACATCGAAACCGGAAGTTGGCTAGTATCTCGAAAACGGTTAGAGATAGAGCAATTCTGAGCGAATTTTCGACCCTTTGGGCTTAAAACACTTGTATGAAGAGGCATCTCGGTGAGCGCGACCGGGTCAGGTGACGATCGACGTCGAAACCGGAAGTTGGCTAAAATCTCGAAAACGGTTAGAGATAGAGGGATTCTGAGCGAATTTTCGACCCTTTGGGTTTAAAACACTTGTATAAAGGGGTATGTCGGTGAGCGCCACCCGGTCGGGTGACGATCGACGTCGAAACCGGAAGTTGGCTAATATCTCGAAAACGGTTAGAGATAGAGGGATTCTGAGCCAATTTTCGACCCTTTGTGTTTAAAACACTTGTATAAAGGGGTATCTCGGTGAGCGCGACCCGGTCGGGTGACGATCGACGCCGAAACCGGAAGTTGGCTAGTATCTCGAAAACGGTTAGAGATAGAGGGATTCTCAGCGAATTTTCGACCCTTTGGGCTTAAAACACTTGTATAAAGGGGTATGTCGGCGAGCGCGATCCGATCGGGTGAAGATCGACATCGAAACCGGAAGTTGGCCAATATCTCGAAAACGGTTAGAGATAGAGCGATTCTCAGCGAATTTTCGACCCTTTGGGCTTAAAACACTTGTATGAAGAGGTATCTCGGTGAGCGCGACCCGGTCGGGTGACGAGCGACATCGAAACCGGAAGGTGGCTAGTATCTCGAAAACGGTTAGAGATAGAGGGATTCTGAGCGAATTTTCGACCCTTTGGGTTTAAAAAATTTGTATAAAGGGGTATGTCGGTGAGCGCGACCCGGTCGGGTGACGACCGACGTCGAAACCGGAAGTTGGCCAATATCTCTGTTTGAATGTTCAGTCTCAGAATAAAAGAACAAACATTGCATACATCACCTCACTCCCTGCCACATACAGTTTTTGGTAAAATATTTCCGTTTTACATGTCAAGAAATAAAAATGAAAAAGCCGGTGTTGCCCCTGATGTAGACCATTTGCTGTTCTTTAGAAATGTTTCAACATCGGTTCATTCATTATTAATATACTCATTCAGTACCCTTTGACACCTTATTCATATAAAAGAGGGTCGCGTATTTCAGGGACGAATCTCAATATGCGTTGAGTGTTTGGGGGTTTAGAATGTACTAGAGCATACATTATGGCCTGGGGCCCGTACACCCACCGCCTCCCCAAACACATTGCAATTCAGTGATATCTTTTTATTTCAAGATTAGTACTCGGTTCCGCGTTCAGTGGATGTGAAACCACTAGGATTTTATTCCCGGTAATTAGAAGAACTTAGATATAGTCAGAGAGGTCTGACTCTTGAAATGAGCAAGTGCACAAATTGGCATGTTTTACGACAAAACATCTGTTTTCGGATGGCCTCTTTGCACCCATTACAGGTCAGTTTCAAGTGAAAATGCGTCTTTCTGAGCTTTATTTTATTAATGGCCGTCAACTTACCATTTACAACCATTTCTTACAGCGAGTGCAATATATTTTTTTAACATATTGCATGGCAACACAAAGTTTTCGCAACTGTATAAATAATGCTTGAAAAATTAACCTTGTTTTGATTACTTTTGTCATGTTTAAGTTTGCAGTTATCTGCGATCAGTGCAACGCGGGGTTCAATAATAACGTGTTTTGCTGGGTTCAGTCAGTGCTTGGGTAGCCTCATTTTCATGCATAAAACTCCGTGGGCTATGTTCCCAGCTGGAATTACTTTTATCGTATATTTTATCAAGAACACTGAAGCTGAAAGGTGAAAACTCGTCTTGCCGTATTTTTAAAACAAGTTTTTCCATGACAGGGTGCTACAGCATGTATTATTATCTGAACCAAATGTGGATAAACTGGTGAATGTGGATGATATCTCATTTTCAAAACGTGGATACGTGACTGTTTATGTTTATATGAACATCTACTTTGTCTTCTCTGTGTACTTTAACAAACTGTTCAATGTAAAATGTGTGTTATTCGTGAAAAATAGATATTTTTTCATAGATTTGAAATTTCTATCCGTGTTAGTTGGATAACTGAAACACTAAAAAATCACGTTGAAGCGCACTGTGTACAGATATTTTCCGATTTTGTTTATCACACCCGACAGTTACCATTGCACAGTTACGGCATTATTTTCAGTAAGTATTTATCGCAACATTGACACATTACTGTGAAAAATTTTCAAAGCGCACGGTTAGGGTATAGCTTCGTAAGGGGGCTTATAAACTTGAACAGGCGTGGGGATGGGGGCGCTTATTCTCACATGGTATCAAAGATACCATATGAGATTGAAATGCTTAGAATTCTTCACCTATTTTTTTTTTTTATTTATTTGTTTTATCTTGGCTGCTCATTTAATGATGAAGCATAACCGTAAGTGATATAATTAACGCACCGTCACATGTAATATTAAATTGGGATGCATCTTTAAGAAAGTGGGGGATGGAAGCTTAAGACAAAGAAGCTTACTCTTTAACCAACTCAGAACAACTTTTCAAGGAAACACTTGCATCATAACAATTGTGCTGCCAAATTTTTATTTCCGTACTTTTGTCACCAACAGGCAAAAAATGACAACTACATCTTCTACCCGCTTATTCTGCCACTAAAATTTTCCCTCCCTCTTCTTAAAACAATACAGAAACTACATTTTCCCCTCTTCCTTATTTTTCTACCTGTGAAATAATTCCCTTATTTTTCTTCAATAATCTACTCAATACAGGTAAGTCGCTTCCCTTCTAAGAAAAATAAACATAATCGCATTCTTTTACATATACACTATACATCATGCTGATAACAATGTACTAATTTTCTACGGACTCTATTCCCTACGTAGTGAACTACCAAATGTAACCCCCCCCCCCCAGAAAATAAGCAGAATTGCCCAATCCCTTTCTACTGCATTTGATTACTTATTACATGATCTATTCTTTCCAGACACTAAAGAGAATCACCCCTGGGATCTACTCTGCGATCTGTTGAAAACAGGTGAGATCGCATTTTGCCCCTCTCTGTTATCACCCAGTGCTACGTACTAATTATCTACGAACTTTATTCTCTACTTAGTGAATTACCAAATATAATCCCACCCCGCTCCCCAGAAAATAAACAGAATTACCCAATCCCACTTAAATACATTTGATAAGTTATTACACGTTCTACTCTTTCCAGAAACTAAACAGAATCATCCTTCTCCCTATAGTCTCGCAATACATTTCATTACCTTTTGCATAACCTACATTGATATATGAATTAACGGGGTACGGAAAACATTGAAAAAAAGTTTTAAAAAAAAGCAGTGAAAATGTCACGGAAATCACTGCAATGAATGTCTTACTCAAAACTGGAAATTTTGGTTCCACAAATTGTGGCTATTGCCTCAAAAGGAAGCATGGCAACAGCTTCCTCTTCGTTCCAGGGAGACTCATGAAACATGGCGCGTCTGAGTATCTCCAGGGAAACCTCAAGATTTCTAGTACCTGTGCTACCAGCAGTGCAGCACAGCTCAAGAACGCCATCTTTGGTTTAACTGAAACCGTCGATGGTGATCTCTATCCTTTCTTGCTGAAAGGATTCAATGCGTACCTGGTGCCTCTTGCTGGCCGACAGAGTGTTTTTCTTTTTATACGGTGAATACTTCACCGGTACATCATGGATTTTTACGCGTTTTCCTGCCTTCGTTTCTATTGAGGAGGCATTGTGCCACAAGCTAACGGTTACATTCCCTGTGTCATCGGACAGGGTTATCTCCCGGACCGGAATCTCTTCCCCCTTCACCTTCACCTTTCGCTCTGACTGAACCTAATCGCATTCCTTTACATACACACTATACATGATGCTGATAATATTTGGTAGTTACGTGACTACTAGTATTTATTCTGTGATATGTTGAAAACAACTTAAATCGCATTTCCCCTTTCCTTTATCACGCACTTCTATGTACTAATTTGCTACAAACTTTATTGTCTACTTAGTGAATTGCCAAATATATTCCCACCCCGCTCCCCAGAAAATAAACAGAATTACCCAATCCCTCTTAAATGCATTTAATTAGTTATTATACGTTCTACTCTTTCCAGAAACTAAACAGAATCACCCTTCTCCCTATAGTCTCGCACTACATTTCATTACCTTTAGTAGTGGTGGGATTCGAACCCTAAAACAGGGTTCGAATATTCGATAATATTTTCGAATATTATTCGAATATTATTCGAATATTTGCTTTTTTTTGCAAATTGTTGTTTTTTTCTACGAAAAATATTTACGGATGATGTTTTATTATGAAACGTCTTTTATTTATTCTAAAAGTCATACATTTGATAAATTTCCTTGCAATTTCAACAATTCTTAACTATTTTATTCCGTAATTTACCAAACGTACAAGCATTATACTTGAATATTGTGTGAAAACTAAAACAATAAATTTATATATATATAATTGTAATACTATCTTATTATTTGCTTTTTTACTTTCACAATGGCACATTCAATGAGTCTGTTTTCGTTCAAATGTAAAATAAAAATGAAAATTTTGCTGTATCAATCAACACCTACATTTAAAACGATTAACAAAAATTCAATTGCAAGTAATTCTTAATGTTACATATCCGGAATCTACAGAGTTATTCAGAAACATAAAATTATTTTGATTAACTATGTTAAAATGAAAAATTTCTTGTTTTTAATGCGTCAAATAATTTTATGCCTGTCTTTGACTTCACGATATAGCACATAATATCTCTACTATAATTTGTGCTGAGTTTAAACAACACTCCGAATGTAATCCTGCGAACTTTTAAACTTTTTAAGTAACAATGCTCTTAACTAGGATTTGTAAAACTGTCATTGTTAATGAATATTTCGTTTGCACCAGGAAGGCTGTTGCGCGAGACCACGATACGTATTTGTATACGCTTTCTATGTGTTCTTGTTCAAGAGCATGAGTAAATTCCCATTCTCGGGTTTCAGTTGTGATCTCTTTTTTGTAACTATGCTTCCTGCCAGGCTAATATTCTTTCAGCAGGCACTGATTTTGCAGGTATGGCTAGTATTTTCTTCGCAACAGTCGATATCAATGGGTATTTTGTATGATTTTCACGCCACTCAGAGGACATAAGTTAGTGTCTATCTGTGCTTCAGACAAGTATCGTGCTATTTCAATTTCAATTATTTCGCTTTTAGTAGGCGTCTAATCAGAGCATTGAATGAGGTCATTAAACATGTAAGTTTTACGTGCTTTCGGTTCTGGAGCAGCTAGTTTAGCATCCTGCGCTGCCTCATCCGGGAGGCATGGCAAAGGAGGCGCATTTGTTTCGACTTGAGGTTTTGGAGTTCGAGCTCTGTTCTGTCCAGCTTCGTATGTAATGTCACTTGCTTTTTCAATGCATTGGTAGTTTTATCCCTTTCTTCTGCTGTTAAGAATAAAAGGCGTTTTGTTCTGGGGTCAACTACATTGCAAAGTTGTTCTTTTGGTTATCGAGATTCGATAACATTTAGCGTTTCAGTTTCGGGATAGTTGGAGGTAGTGGTGGGATTCGAACCCTAAAACAGGGTTCGAATATTCGATAATATTTTCGAATATTATTCGAATATTATTCGAATATTTGCTTTTTTTTGCAAATTGTTGTTTTCTTCTACGAAAAATATTTACGGATGATGTTTTATTATGAAACGTCTTTTATTTATTCTAAAAGTCATACATTTGATAAATTTCCTTGCAATTTCAACAATTCTTAACTATTTTATTCCGTAATTTACCAAACGTACAAGCATTATACTTGAATATTGTGTGAAAACTAAAACAATAAATTTATATATATATAATTGTAATACTATCTTATTATTTGCTTTTTTACTTTCACAATGGCACATTCAATGAGTCTGTTTTCGTTCAAATGTAAAATAAAAATGAAAATTTTGCTGTATCAATCAACACCTACATTTAAAACGATTAACAAAAATTCAATTGCAAGTAATTCTTAATGTTACATATCCGGAATCTACAGAGTTATTCAGAAACATAAAATTATTTTGATTAACTATGTTAAAATGAAAAATTTCTTGTTTTTAATGCGTCAAATAATTTTATGCCTGTCTTTGACTTCACGATATAGCACATAATATCTCTACTATAATTTGTGCTGAGTTTAAACAACACTCCGAATGTAATCCTGCGAACCTTTAAACTTTTTAAGTAACAATGCTCTTAACTAGGATTTGTAAAACTGTCATTGTTAATGAATATTTCGTTTGCACCAGGAAGGCTGTTGCGCGAGACCACGATACGTATTTGTATACGCTTTCTATGTGTTCTTGTTCAAGAGCATGAGTAAATTCCCATTCTCGGGTTTCAGTTGTGATCTCTTTTTTGTAACTATGCTTCCTGCCAGGCTAATATTCTTTCAGCAGGCACTGATTTTGCAGGTATGGCTAGTATTTTCTTCGCAACAGTCGATATCAATGGGTATTTTGTATGATTTTCACGCCACTCAGAGGACATAAGTTAGTGTCTATCTGTGCTTCAGACAAGTATCGTGCTATTTCAATTTCAATTATTTCGCTTTTAGTAGGCGTCTAATCAGAGCATTGAATGAGGTCATTAAACATGTAAGTTTTACGTGCTTTCGGTTCTGGAGCAGCTAGTTTAGCATCCTGCGCTGCCTCATCCGGGAGGCATGGCAAAGGAGGCGCATTTGTTTCGACTTGAGGTTTTGGAGTTCGAGCTCTGTTCTGTCCAGCTTCGTATGTAATGTCACTTGCTTTTTCAATGCATTGGTAGTTTTATCCCTTTCTTCTGCTGTTAAGAATAAAAGGCGTTTTGTTCTGGGGTCAACTACATTGCAAAGTTGTTCTTTTGGTTATCGAGATTCGATAACATTTAGCGTTTCAGTTTCGGGATGGTCCTTTAGCATAACCTACATTGATATATGAATTAACGGGGTACGGAAAACATTGAAAAAAAAGTTTTAAAAAGCAGTGAAAATGTCACGGAAATCACTGCAATGAATGTCTTACTCAAAACTGGAAATTTTGGTTCCACAAATTGTGGCTATTGCCTCAAAAGGAAGCATGGCAACGGCTTCCTCTTCGTTCCAAGGAGACTCATGAAACATGGCGCGTCTGAGTATCTCCAGGGAAACCTCAAGATTTCTAGTACCTGTGCTACCAGCAGTGCAGCACAGCTCAAGAACGCCATCTTTGGTTTCACTGAAACCGTCGATGGTGATCTCTATCCTTTCTTGCTGAAAGGATTCAATGCGTACTTGGTGCCTCTTGCTGGCCGACAGAGTGTTTTTCTTTTTATACGGTGAATACTTCACCGGTACATCATGGATTTTTACGCGTTGTCCTGCCTTCATTTCTATTGAGGAGGCATTGTGCCACAAGCTGACGGTTACATTCCCTGTGTCATCGGACAGGGTTATCTCCCGGACCGGAATCTCTTCCCCCTTCACCTTCACCTTTCGCTCTGCCTGAACCTACAACATTAAGCAAAAGCCCATTTTAAAACGTATTTTACTTTAAATGCTTGCATAGGCATATTGAATGAGTAAATAAAATTGGGATTGACAGCAACTTAAATTTCGCCCATTTAGTTTTTTTATTACGAATATTTGCCAAAAAAAAGACAACAAAATAGTTATATACCGATTCCGGTGTAACTTCTAGCCCCCTCCCTCCACACACCAACCTATAATCAATTTCTATTCCCCAAAATATTTCATTTAAAAATTATTCGCTTAATTTCGGGGCTGAAACGCTCTCCCCCCCCCCCCCCACCCAAATGAACGTTGATAAATGTATTGTAACACATTTTTCTAAGCCTTTTTCTGAGTTGTTATATACTCGCATCAGACGTTTACATAAAAGGACTTGACCACACTAGCGGTCAATGGCAAGCATGACTTTTTAGCCAATCAGCGTTTGAGATTCAGATGGGTATCACAACAGTGGGTCTTTTTACACACCACAATCCTGCAGTGATGTTTTCTAAATATAATATAAATAGGTGTAACATCGGTGTGGTATTGGGGACCTATGGTCAGTGCACCAAAGAACATACTGTCTCAGCGCAATCAAACCCCCTTAGATAATCAACAATATCTGTGATAACGCACTGTCTGTAGGTTTCCTTTTTGTGAAATACTGAACTTCTCATTTGAATATCACCGCATGTGTTTTTAGGAAATGGAAAATTGACATGAAGAATAAAAAATTTTATCAAAGAAATAAAAAACTTACAGTGGTAACCCGGCCATCAATGGATGTCAAGGTGTATTGTAACACATTTTTCTAAGCCTTTTTCTGAGTTGTTATATACTCGCATCAGACGTTTACATAAAAGGACTTGACCACACTAGCGGTCAATGGCAAGCATTGACCATGCTGTCTTGTATGTGTATCTTGGCATGTCCAACTTGGCAATGGCGTCAGCCCTGAAAAAATAATTCATTCTTAATTTACAACAATACTTTTATTTTGTTTTCTAGAGTTTGAGAGGGGTGTATTTGAGCGTTTGTAATGTTGGTGGCCGTTTGAAGGGGGGGGGGGGGGGGGTGCGGTCGCATCAGGCCAGAAATTAAACGAATCATTTTTTTAATGAAACTTTTTTTGGAGATAGAAATTGATTGTAGGTTGGTGTGCTGGCGAGAGGGGGGCTAGAAGTTGCACCCCGGTAAGCACACCCAAGTAAAACCCATGTAAAACCCAGGGTTATTTTTGGTCCTTCCCACGTGAATCCCATGCATGGGATTTGCATGGGAATGAGACAAAAATCGAGGTAAAATCCATGGTCGGAATTCCCACGCATAATCCATACGGGAAATACATGGGCATTCCCGGGCAGATTTTGGTAAAAAAAAAAAGGTGTCTCCACGGGTTTTACATGGGACGACCCACTCTGGGCATACACGATAACTCCATCGAATACACAGACATGAACCTTTATAACTATAGTGTAGTTATAAAGTACTCCTTAAAAGAGTTTTAAGCATAAAAATTTTAGTGAAATTGGTATTTCCATGTCTAACTTTCTATTATACTTAGAAAAAATGCAGCCCTCCACCAAAATATGCAGAATGTAGCAAAATTTAAATATATTATCGCTCAATGGCGGCTGTTTCCGGTCTGCGATAATAAGCCCACATTGCCAGACTGCGCATAATATACGTGTATTTTACATGGGAATGCCCATATGGGAAATCCCACGTAAAATATACGTGTAATATACGTGTATTTTACATGGGAATGCCCATATGGGAAATCCCACGTAAAATATACGTGTAATATACAAATGACTTCTAATGAAATTTTACGTGGGAATTCAAATGTTATATATATAAAACCCATACGTATCCCACATGGGAAAATTTTCTGTGCTTACTGGGCTATGCTTTTCCCAAGTAAAACCCATGTGTTTCCCAGATAATTCCCATCCTGGGCCTTCCTATGGAAATTCCAGATAATGGTGAAGATGGGAAAAATATGACATGGAGTTGCCCATGCATTTCCCAGTTGGGACCCACCTGGGTTTACCCGGGTGGGATTTACGTGGGTATTCCCATTCATATTTCATGTGTATTTCACAGGGGGTTTCCCAGGGTGGGAAAACCCAGGCATTTCCCACCCAGAAATGGCTCCTTTCTCCACGGGATGAATATGGGTTTTCCCCTTTCCCACCTTCCCATGCAAATCCCAATTAAAACCCATACGTATCCCACATGGGAAAATTTTCTGTGCTTACTGGGACCGGACTCGGTTTATAGCTATTTTTTTTGTTTTTGTTAATGAACACACAATCCTTGTCCTTTTTTTTTTTTTTTTTTGCAAATAATCGTAATAAAAAACTGAATGAGCGAAATTTAAGTTGCTGTCAATCCAAATTTTGTTTACTCATTAAATAAGCCTATGCAAACCTTCATCAATACAAGTAATTGTCCATATTGCTGCAACAACATAAATCGATATCACAAATACCTGACGTCTTCTGGAATTGCCAAGTGTGCAGCCCTGAATATCTTTGTCTTCGGAAATATAACCACTTGTCTGCTTCTCAGCATGCAGTTCTGCAGACACACGGCATTCCCCTCTTTGAAAAATGCTGGTAACTCTGTGTAAGCCACAAAGTGCACTGCACCAGAGCTGTCGGCCAGTACACCTCTGGAATATTTATTCGAGGCCGCACCCTCACCGCCATCTACGTCAGATGCAACACAAGTCACACAGACCTAAAAACAACGTGAATAACGTTAATTGCAATAATATAATAATAATAACTATTCTGTTAAACAAATACAATTTAAAAATAAATGGAACAATAACAAAAAATAGGCTCACACAATAGGCTTTAAACAAAAAAGTATGAAATATTTTTTCTGACATTTTTACTTGCTATTTTATTTACTTCGTTTTTTCAGGAAAATTCTAATTCAATATTTTCAAATCGAATTTAAAAATTGCAATTTGTATCTCTTCAGTTTTTGAAATTATTGAGTCGTTTTTTTATTCATTATGAAAAAAATTACAAGACTTATCTTTTAAAAATTACAGAAATTCTTTATATTTTTCTCTTTTATTATACATCATTTTTAACATACTTACTTTCAAATTGGTAATATTTTTCTCCGTGTTGTCAGAACTTTCTAGAAATTTTTTAATATTATCCATGGTAGTAGAAAAATAGCAGAAATGTTGTCGTATTCCAGTGGAGTAACTGAAGTGATTAACAAAGTTCCACGCATATACTTAAATATGAACATGTGAAAAGTTGTTTATAAATGCGGGTATTCTGTGGTTGGAAGCAGCGGTTAAAAAAAGCACAATTTTTACAATACACATTAAAAATAATTTTAATGCGTAAAAGGAGTGTTGTTTTTAGTGCTGTATGATTATTTACCTTTTTCTCTCAAAAAATGATAATGTATATATGAGTGTGTTTCGATGTGTTTATTCAGGACGTTTTATATTTTTTGGTATCCATCGAGTTCCACATTTTGCAATGAGTGTTTACTGTAAAAGTGACCGCTTGACTCCTGCAGTTGTCCAGAGCACATTGCACTTTTGATGGGCGTGCTTTGATATTGGTTGTTGTGAGCATAAGTCAAGGCTACGTGGCAGTTAAACTCTGTTTGTTGATTTGAGATAATTTTTTCATGAAGGAAATGGTTGTTCAAGTTCTGGGAAAATTTCATGATGACAGGGGCGCTTTATGTCTTCCCGTTGTTGGGGTGGAGCACATGTAGATTTTGCATGTTCTGTTGGTTTGTATGTGTGAATGTCTGTTGTGGTCAGCTACAGTCTCTAATATTGCGTTGCGTAAAATATTGCGTTACGTCGCACAATTTTATGTGTAACGTGGTTTGACGTCACGGCGCAGTTATCTACTTGTGTGTCGATTTCAGTGTACCTTTTAATCAATGCATACATTCATCGCAAATTGTATGGCCTTGACATTAGACACAAACATTCACATCTGCTGATAATACGTGTGGCGTCTTTAAATCTGGCACCGGAATGGAACACCAAGCTCGCATATACCGGCAGCAAGGCTGTAAGACCGGTTACTGAAGTGCAATGAGATGGTGTCCATGTCCGAGCGACACGGATTGCCGCTTAGGTCATGGACCCGCTCAGAAACTGTCTCCGATTTGGTGCTCTATTCAACATTACATACACATAATAAACCAGACCGAATTTCGCTACACGTAGCGAAATGGCACCCACTTGGAATGGTGCAATCAGTCTGGTCAAAGACACATTTCTCAGTGTTTCAACATAACATAACCATGAGGGAGGAGGTCAAGGTCACCGAGATACATTTAGCTCCAAAGTCGAAAATAAGCTCAATATCGCTCAATCTCTAACCGCTTCCGAGATAACGGTCAACTTCCGGTTTTTGACCTTGACCATTACGGATGAGGTCAGGATCACCGAGATACATGTCATGGAACGTCATTTAGCTCCAAAGGGTCGAAAATAAGCTCAATATCGCTCTGTCTCTAACCGTTTTGGAAATAAAGGTCAAATTCCAGTTTTGAACCTTGACCATGACGGAGAAGGTCAAGGTCACCGAGATACATCTTACATAACATCTTTGAGGACCAAAATGTCGCAAATAAGCTCAAAATCGCTTTATTTTTAACCGTTTTCGAGATAGCAGTCAACTTCCGGTTTTTTACCTTGACCATGATAGAGGAAGTTAAGGTCCTATGATAGAGGAGGTCAAGGTTCTATATAACATCTTTTAGGCTCAAAAAGTCGAAAATAAGTTCAAAATCTCTAACCGTTTTCGAGATAATAGTCAACTTCCGGTTTTGAACCTTGATCATATGGAGGAGGTCAAGGTCATCGAGGTACCTCTTATATAACGTCTTTTAGGCCTAAAGGGTAGAAAATAACCTCAAAATCGCTTTTATCTTTAACCGTTTTCGAGATAATGGTCTACTTCCGGTTTTTGCGCTTGATCATGACGGAGTAGGTCAAGGTAGGTGTTATAGGCCCAAAGGGTCGAAAATAAGCTCAATGTTGCTCTATCTCTAACCGTTTTCGACATAATGCTTAACCTCCGGTTTTGACCTTGACCACGATGGAGGAGGTCAAGATTACTGAGGTACTTCTTATATATCTTCGTTTAAGCCTGAATGGTCGAAAATAAGCTCAAAATCGTTTTCGACATAATGCTTAACCTCCGGTTTTGACCTTGACCTCGGTCAAGATTACCGAGGTACCTCTTATATAAAGTCTTTTAAGCCCAAAGGGTCGAAAATAAGCTCAAAATCACTGTATCTCTAACCGTTTTCGAGATAATGATCAACTTCCGGTTTTTGACCTTGACCATGACGGAGGTCAAGGTCACCGAGGCACCTCTTATATAACATCTTTTAGGCCCAAAGGGTCGAAAATAAGCTCAAAATCGCTCTGTCTTACCGTTTTCGAGATAATGGTCTAATTCCGGTTTTTGACCTTGACCATGACGCAGGACATCAAGGTCACAGAGGTATTTCTATATAACCTCATTTTGTCCCACAGGATCGAAATGAGCTCAAAATAGCTGTATCTTTAACCGTTTTCGTTCGAGATAATGATCAACTTCCGGTTTTTGACCTTGGCCATGACGGAGGAGGCTAGGTCATCGAGGTACCTCTTATATAACTTCTTTTAAGCCCGAATGGTCGTAAATAAGCTCAAAATTTGAGATAACGGTCAACTTCTGGTTCTTGGCCTTGATCAAAGAAGGTCAAGATAAAAAAAATTGCCGATTTCACGACAACTCATTACCTTCTATGTCTCTGCCGCATGCCATCTTTCTTCTACAAACCCTGTAGGAGCAGTTTTCTGGAAACCACTTTGAGATCAAAATACTTTTGAAGGTCAAGGTAAAAAAAATTGCGGATTTCACGACGTCTCATCACCCTCCATCTTTGTGCCAAATTTCACCGTCCTACATCAAATAGTGTAGGAGGAGTTTTCTGGAAACCGCCGAGACGAAAAAAAACAAAAAAACGAAAAGAAGGAAGGAATAAACAGCTGGAATTCTTAGCAAAGCTGGAATTCTTTGCAAACTATGTTTGCAAGTTTGAATAAACGTGTTATATGACTTTCGACGCCACAAAGTTTTTCTGACGTTTTATTTTCAGACGCCTTGTTCACTTCTTATTGGCAAAATTCTGTCCTTTAAGTAATACAGAAAATATCCCGGCAATAGATAAAGCAATTTTACAGTTTTGTAAACAATTTTTAGCCCTCAGCCAATATTGGCTGAAGGCTTTTGCTATCGGTCTCTCCGTTCGTCTGTCCGAAAACTTTTTTATCTGGGCAATATCTCAAAAACAAAAACTATTTATTGGATCTTCATCAAAATTACAGAAAGAAAGTATACATAATGTAAATGTGCCACGGGGGATTCAATTTGTCCTATGTCCATACGTCGCACTTTAAACTTTTCTTGTCCGCGCGATATCTTAAAACTATTTATTGGATCTTCATCAAACCTTATGGGAAGTATATATAGTGTAGATGTCCAAGGGAGGTTCAATTTGCCCCCTGTCCGTCCAGCTGTCCGCCCGTTTGTCTGTTCTTGCACGTTTAAGTTTTTTCGTCAAGGTGATATTTCGAAAACTATTGAATCTTCCTCAAACCTTACAAGAAGGAAGTATACAAAGTGAAGATGTGCAACGGGGTTTCAACTTGTCCCGTGTCCGTCCATCGCTTTTAAAACTTTTTGCTTGTCCGGGCGATACCTCAAAAACTGTTTAATGGATCTTCATCAAACCTTACAGGAAGAAAGTATATATAATACAGATGTGCAACTGGGTTTTCAATTTGTCTCGTGTCCGTCCGTCTGCCCGTTTGTTGCAATTTAATCTTTTTGTCTTGTCTGGGCGAAATCTCAAAAACTATTTATTGGATCTTTAAGAAACTTTACAGGAAAGAAGTGTATATATATATATATATATATATATATATATATATATATATATATATATATATATATATATATATATATATATATATATATATATATATATATATATATATATATATATATATATACCTTAATGCTTGAGGAGACCTCACGTGCTGATTTATAAGGTTTAGAGAGACCGAAAAAATTCGGAGACCAGAACCAGGTCTCCTTATTTATAAGGCCTCCAGAAAACTCAGAAGTAACCAATTCTTCTTACATTTTTAAGACGGACACTAAACTTAAGCATAATGTGTATAAGACATTACCAAAATGAAAAATTATGACTGAAAGACAAATTCGAAAAGCCGCCCTTAAGTCTACCCCTTGTATATTTCACAACCATATCAAATACCACTCAGGGAGACCATTTGTAATTGTCATTTTTGAACAAAATCGGCTGTATATGGGCAAACTAAAATTTTTCCCATATTTAGAGAAGTCTACTCTATCACACGGCAAAGTTTCATGAAGGATAGACAAAAAAAAGTCCTTTTTTTAATTCTTGGCCTGTAAATTCAACCTTTCTGAAAAATATCACGTGCTTCGATTTAATTTGTCGAAAATCAAAACAAAAATACAAAATCAAAACAAAAACATTCTGAAGGCGCATGCACGAAATATCTGTCGAAATTTGAATTGCAAATCTCACTCATTACAACAGGTCATAAATCATTATTCCTTATATTAAACAAGCATATTGTCCCATTTTATTTATTATCTTTAATAAATGGCTCTCTTAGTTGTGTAATGTGGAATAAGTGAAAATACCATATTATCGCTCACAACACGGTAAGCACTATGAGGCAAAAACTGCTCATTTTTATTTGTTCTGCCTATTTTGGCAACAGTTGGCACTTGACAGTTTGTGCTGTTGTAGGTTCGACTTCTACAGAGTGCTCGCACAACGATGTCTTGTGCAATAAATGGACGCTGTCCGGTGATAGCACAACAATAAGCCAATTCGCAGTTTCGGATCTTACCGATGGGTGTCGTTTCGACTACAAATTGATAAGCCAATTTGCACTTTCGGATTTTTTCGGTGGAGGTGTTGTTTCGACTGAAAATGCTGGGGGATAAATTATAAAGAAATGATAAGGGAAAAACATCAAAATTCTAATTTTCTTTCAACATGCACACTTTCAAATTTATAAAGCCATCATATGATCTTTTAAAAATTATTTTACATATTATTCAGTCCCTTTAATAAACAACATGTGAATATGTTTCTAGCAAAACGGAATTTTGTTGATTTTTGCCGTTTCTTTCCTATCATTTCTGTATATCCTTATCCCACCTGAATTCAGCCGTAACGCAAAAACTTTTCGGCAAAAGTCAAAAGTGCGAATTGGCTTATTGGGATAGATTATAATGACATCTTAAGGGAAAAACATCAAAATTCTAATTTTCTTTCAACATGCACACTTTCAAATTTATAAAGATATCATATGATCTTTTAAAAACTGTTTTACATATTATTTAGTCCCATTAATAACCAACATGTGAATAGGTTTCTGGCAAAATGGAATTTTGTTGATTTTTGCCGTTTTTCTTCTATTATTTCTTTATATGATCCTTATCCCAACTAAATCCAGCTGAAACGCAAAAACTTTCCGACAAAAGTCGAAGTGCGATTTGGCTTATATAAGTACTCTCATGCAAAACCACAATAACTGTTAAATTTTTATGTCAAAGGTCATTGCTTATTGCTGTTTGCTATTGTGGGTTCGACTCCCACAGAGTATTTGCATAACGATTTATTATGCAATAAACTTGTACTCACCGGTGGTAGCACAACCAGATGAGCATGAAACTAGAACAAGTAAGAAATAAAACTGGTTGGGACCCCCACCCGAACAAATCCTCACAGGATATAATTATTTTCAACAGAAGCTGCATGTTGACACTGTGTTAGATGGATAAGAGGTCTGAAAATTTTATACATGAAGTTCCACCTGTAGTTTAGATCATGACAGAGAAAAAAGAACGAAATGATTATAACTACAGTAGCCTCCATTTAAGTCAAAATCGGTTTAGTCAAATTTTCGCTTTACTCAAATTAAATTAAAAGTCCCGATATATTTTACTATGTAAGTCTTTTAAATTCACCACCTAAGTCAAATTTTTAACTCAAAGTAATTTTTTTGAACCCTCAAAATTTTTTTTGCAAGAAAATCCTTGTATTTTAACCAAAATAACACGGAAACTCATGTCTCAGTTGTTTGCATATGCCAACTCCCTTTGTGTAGAATTAGTGTGACTTTGCCTCTACATATTATGACAGTGTTGCTAGAAGTAAACGGTGGCGTAAAATCATATATATTTCAGAAGGTCGCTGTAAATAAAATATAAAAAAAAGATTTGTAACTCTGTTATAAATACAGATGAAATCACTTAATCGCATACCGGTTAAACGCATAAATCGGTTAACCGCATATTATTCGCAAATCCCAAACCATTTCCAATGCTATCTATTGGAAATATAACCGGATAATTGCATACTGCTTAATCACATAAACTGGATAAACGCATAGCTTGTTCCCGTTAAAATGGGAAGCACACCGGTTAATTGCATAATTCTGGGTGACTATCCAAACAGTGCCACACTTAAAGCGGAGTAAGGGAGTGAGCTGCTCCTCGTTTATTTATCTAATGCATTGTCTTCTGTTTGTTGACCCATTGTGTACATTCACCAACCCCACTCGCGGTTGTTAACAGTGAGTCTCGAACTCACCGCACTGTCTCAGTTCTCACTAGATAATGACCTTTATCTTAATCCCCGCACTGCCTTAGCTGACGTTAGATAGTAGCCTGCAACTCCTAATCCCCGCGTTGCCTGAGCTCTCACTAATAATGGCCTGAAACCCTTAATCCCCACGTTGCCTCGGATAACCGTGAGCGCGAAGTCATCATTTAAATACGCAGCCAAAAAGAAATTTTACCATTTATAATTCGAAACTGTGTCGGTTATGGTTAATTCGTCAAAATGGCAGAAAGTAAATCGAAATGAAAAGACCTAAGCAATCGTTACTTTTCTTTTTTGTTGGAAAAATTAAATGCGGCGATGAGGAGGGGCGGGGTGCACCTCTAATAACTACCGCAAATGAAAAAAAATAGGTACGGCAAGAGTATTCCGGATAAACGCATATATCGGATAAACGCATAACAGGGCTTGGCAAATTGGCTATGCGATTAACCGGTTTCGTCTGTAGTAAGCATTAATATGATGAATTATTTGTGTCACAGCCGAATATTATTCATCATATAAAACAATTGCCATACCATAAAAACAACAAACACTTTATGCGAAACCATGATAGTCACGTGACCACTCGACAGGGCCAATCTCGGATAACTCAAATTTCGGTTAACTCAAAGTATTTTGCTTGGTTCCGACCACTTTGACTTATCGAGAGTTTACTGTAATAGATGTACAACTATAAATAACTATAGATAAACTGCTTTAATGTCTTAAGCAAACGGTTTTTACACTTGAACCAAACAGTCACACCTAAATCGCTGTACTACCACCGGAGAGTGCTTGTTCGTTGCATAAGAAATCGTTATGCCAGCACCCTGTGGGAGTCGAACCCACAATAGCAAAAAGCGATAAGTTTATAATAATATAAAACTTTTTTCTTGTATTCTTTTAACTACATATCTTTAATGGCATGTTTGGCAATTTTCAAAAGTATTATGCATATTATGTATTATAATTTTGAGCCCATAATCATGCTTCCATTTTTTACCCATAATATTGAACTTGACAATTTTATTTTTAATTAAAGTAACTTGACAAAAAACAAATAAACAGTCATGAGTAGAGTTAGATATGGTAGTGAAAAATGGATATCCCTAGATAAAATTTTTCAGGATAATCAAAGTTAAAAGTCGAACACATTAATTTTGTTATAATTATGTATTGTTTCCAATCGTCCTGCTGTTGCTCGAAATGGAAATTTTAAGAATTCTTCCGACCCCCCCAATCCCTCCACTCCCCTCTTCCCGCCTCTTTTTTTTCTTTATTACTACTCTTTACAACAATGACAAGCAAGAACCTATAATTCATTTCAGTGTCCGGTCATCCTGGCCAAACTTTTTAATGGCTTAACAGCACATAGAGAGCGGTAAAAGGGCATAAAATTGTTAATAGTGTCCGCCTGTAACTGGGTTTGGTTTGCTTCAAGACATGCCACAACAGGCCAATTCGCACTTTAACTTTTGCCGAAAAGTTTCTGCGTTTCGGCTGAATTCATTTGGGATAGGATCATATAAAGAAATGATAGAAGAAAAAACCGGCAAAAATGAACAAAATTCCATTTTGTCAGAAACATATTCACATGGTTGTTAAAGTGACTGAATAATATGTAAAATAGTTTTTAAAAGATCATGCGATGGTTTTATAAATTTGAAAGTGTGCATGTTCAAAGACAATTAGAATTTTGATATTTTTCCCCTATCATTTCTTTATAATCTATCAGAAAAAAATTGCAGTCGAAACAATACCTCCACCGGAAAGACCCGAAAGTGTGATTTGTCTTACGCATTGCGGCTTCGGAACTCTGAAGTGGTTTATACTGACCTTTAGTTACTTCTATTCATCAAGATTCTTGTGAAATATGCATAAACATGCTATATACAACAAAATATATCGTAACATTCATATCCTAAACGATAACACTGAAATATGTACTGTGAATAACAAATCAAACATATAAATTACACGGAATTATTTGACAGCGATTTGTTTATATGAGTGATAATATGGTAAAATTACAATTTGAACGACTTTAACAAATGGCTTTAGAATACGAATGCATATTTAAAACCAGGAGCCATTGTTTTTTTTCAATATTACAAGGAGGGTGTTCAGTACTTCATTTTGTTACCATTTTCTAATTATTTCTCAGATGCCAATTTTATTCGCTTCCCACGAGAGCTCACTCGAAGATACCGCAAGAAGGCTCGAGAGTGTGATTTGGCTTATTTTGCCGCGTGTTTCGAAAAACTAAAAAGACCTCCAGGAATGCAAAAAACAATGTACCTGTCTACGATAAAACACGATCTACAAAATAAATGCATCTACTCAATTTCACAAGGCAAAAAAATTAGCACATAACCGAATTAGGTGGAGAGACTTGTATAGAAACGCACAGAGCTTTGCTATGTAAAGTATCGACGACCGCGTGTTTCAGTAAGTATAAGTTATACTACTAAAAATTTCCGGGTGGTTTGTTTTTCTATTCATGTCTTTATATCCTTATCCCAACTGAATGAAGTCGAAACGCAAAACTTATGAGCAAAAGTGTAAAGTGCCAATTGGCGTATTGGTTGATCAACATCATTTGCTCATCATAATCAGTAATTATCCATGTTCTAACCTTACTGTTTTTAGCATAGATAAATAAGCCAAATCACACTTTGAGTGTTTCGAGTAAAATGCGCAAGAATTTCGACTTCCAAGAACGGGGCAAAAATACATGTAACTTAGGTTAAATCCGCCTGTGCCTGTAGTGTCGCCACCTCCCGAAAACAACAATTATCCCAGAAACGATATTTTTGCCGAACTTTCCGACAACTGCCACTGGTTCTCTAATGCAAAATACTGAGCTGCTATAAGTAAACCGTCAGTATACAATATGAAATCAGGTTTATGCTCACAAGTAATCCTTATAGCTCTTAGCGAAGCGATAGTCTTACAGTTTCCACTTAAAATTTATATTTCCGGATGATAGAATAAAGTGGCGAGTTACAGCTCAAAAATCCTGCCCGAAAAAATACATCGGCCTTGCATTTTCGTAAATCATAACATTTTATTTCGTACATAACAGAAAGCTTGTGTAAAATCCTATATTTGCTACATACAAAAGCATATTACGATCGCGTCTAAAATACGAACGTTATTGCGCAAAAACCATTGAAAAGTGGCAGACGGTCCTAGGTTACTGGTAGAAAAATATAGAAGAAATATTGCAAACACATAGAAGAAACTGAACTTGAAACCATTTGTTAAAATCTTAAATAAGTTTTTAAAATAGCATTGGGGTTGTTAACAACCCGACCGGTATTTGGTGCAAGAGAAATTTTTAACATTTAGGCGAAATTTCTCTATCATTTCTTTCATTTTTATGGGGTTATTTTTATTCGAAACGCAGAATTTTCGCGCATTTTAATGGGAACGCTTAAACTGTGATTTGGCTTATTTTGACATAGTATTTTGACTTTTTTCGATATTGAGTTGTCATGCTAGTGAAAAACCTGTCACCGCATGTATCTAGCTCCAAGTCAGCTCTTCCTTATTTATATCTTATATATTTCTTTGGAGCTCCGCATGTGTCAAGTATGACAGAAAAAACTTTTGTTGATTATTTAATGTGAAGAGTTGAAGCAGTCTAAATATGATAAATTCCCGGGAGATTCGAGAGGTATGGTAGCTTGTTACTTTAGCTGCAGCCTCGCAGACTCGCAGTGTGGTACTCTTGACTACGGAAAACAAATGCAACCTTAGCGAATCAGGTCCAAGGAACGTCATCAATAAATAGGTTTTGTAATGAAAGTGAGGGTTATTCGACAGAATCACGAGACATGTAAAGTTATGTCAAGGATGTAAATATAAACACCTGTGAAGAAGATATCAGCACCTGGCGGTGTGTTCCTGGTAGCCGTGGAGGCAATGCTGTGGGAGTCTTGATGTAGTTTCCTGTCTGGAATCCGTCCGCCTGTTCGTGATGACACGTCAAATGCATTGAACCAGTAACAACGCGTCTCATATCGCAGTGCGCTATTAGTTTTGAACAGTTCCTGGCCAAGCGGAGTGATCGTTACAAGTTAGCGTGCTACGAGCCTGCGTGTCAAGGTACTTTGCGTGTCTGGGACGCTGTGTGCGTTCTTCTCTGGTGAATCAGCATTTCACGGTACTATGCTACATCCTTGTCACCGTGAAGTTTCGCATCAAAGTACTGTATTTGCTGTATACAGGCCCCAACCCTTCGGATTGGGGCCTATAGGTTTGGGGTGTCCGTCCGTCCGTTCGTCTATCCGTCATCGCTTTATACCCCTATGAATTGGGGGGGGGGGGCGGTTGGGACCTGCGTGTGTTTCACAAATACTTACTTGTTAAATGAGAGTTGCATTTCCCTTCAGTCAGTGTGTTTAGGGGTCGATTCACAGCAAAGGTGTATCCCAGTGTAGGGTAGATATGTTAGGTCGCCTTGTTTTATGAGAAAAAACAAGACAGTTGCTTAGTGGTGCGTTAGGTGTGGTGGAGTCCGGTAAATTTTTTTTTTTTGCATTAAACTAAAGCGGCAAGTGGCCGTATCGCCTTCTTAAAAAACATTTAGAGGTTACTACCTGTTGATCAAATTTAATTACATGTTGACCTGAGTGTCAGTGTGAACCCCCCTCCCTAGTTATTGTTATTTTTTAATTTAAGCTAGAGTTATTTCAGTTATTTAAATGAATTGGATGAAGCAATGGGCTGATATACAAGAGGCGTTGCCAAGTAAAATCAATCCGTGAAACCTGTGGTTTTAAGAAACTGCCGATTGGAAGCTGCGTCTATCCTCAGGCAATGTGTAAAGCTGTGTTCATGCAGTGCTGGGTTGACTCCATTTAAAAAAATGAAACAAAAAAATTCAAAAGTTACTGACTGTTGATCAAACGTAACTGGATTTTGACCGTAAGGTCAGTCGTAAACCCCCCTCCCCTCGTTCTCGTTTTTTTTGGGGGGGCGTGAGCTAGTGATTTCAGTGAACAGATAGTGAAATATACGCTGAAGTGAGGCGGCATTATTATTTTTTCTTTGGTTTCTGTGAAGTGTGGAAGTGAAGTGAAACGGAAACAGTAGCAGGTTGTTTTACGGTAAAGTGTACGTGTGCGAGTACTTTCATGATAACGGTGCCACCGAAATAAATGTGTGCTTTTTCTTACTTTACCATTGTTAGGATTTAAAAGTGAGATCAATACGCGAGTTTAAATCATTATTTATCATAATTAATAACCAGGTGCATTGAAAAGGTTTAAAGTGGAGGAATATACGTGCTCCACAAAAAACCATAACCCCTTTGTTTAAATATTTGGTCACTTGGCTTTGGCCACGTAGCATTTAAAGGCCAGAATGTAAGCAAACATTGACATTGCTGAAGCTAACTTTTCTGCACTTTTATGAACAAATAAATGATATACAACTCACTAAAAATTGTGCCTGTTTTACAAAAGGGTGTATGGACATGAACTTTCTGTAACTGTTTGAATAGTAGGGACTGGTATGCATGATTCGTGCCTCAGTGCATATGAAGTTGACCCCTGTTAGTGGAACAATGAAATGCTTCGTAGCTCTGACAGAGAGATATACGACTATTTGCTACCTCCCAAAAGAATTAATTTCAAGCCCTGCTTAAGATATAAAAAAGCTCTCCCTATGTTGGCATGTTCTGTTTATGGTCTCCTAAAGTCGTATTTTAGGGTTATATATATATGAGTGAATGTATATGATGGTTTTCTTCCGGGAAGAAAGGTATTTCTTCCCTTCACTGGAAAAAATGGGGAAGAAACGGGAAGAAATACCTTTCTTCCCGGAAGAAAAGGAAGAAAGTGGGACGAAAATTTGAAGAAACCTACTTTGTAAAGAAAACATCAATGCGACGTACTATCTATTTATTGATTTTACAGAACCAATATTTACTGTGTTCTATTGTACTATCATACAAAATAACAAAAAAAAACAAACGAAAAAAAAATACATGGTAACACCAAAACACAATGAAGAAATAATGACCTTATACCATATGCTTTGCAAATGTGCTTCCGCAAGACCCTTTTCTTATCACCCCCGTTTAATCTTAATACTTAACCCCCCATTTAAGGTAAACACAGCCTTTGTCTTTTGTTTTCACTGGCACATTAAGAGCAAACAAAATGAAACACTAATTCTCATACACAAAGTCAAAGTTTAAACACTTGACCAAAAGTACTCAGACTATATTGCAGCCTGCCCAGCTTTCCAACACACATTGAAACACGACCGTTTATCTAATCCCTATTGATCCAATTTATCACACAGAAGTTTGATGTGTGAATTCGCACACATTTAAGAATTACTCTGAGTGCAGTTCAAGAAAATTATTTGAAACAAATTCCAAATATTACACCTTTTAAGGTTACTTCCATTTCTTCCCTGAAATTGGAGGGAAGAAAGTATTTCTTCCCTATGGGAAAAAACACGGCAAAAAACCATGGTTTTTTCCCTCCATGGAAGAAACATGCCAACCCTGCATTTCGTCTCCACATTTACCCTTTTTTCATGTATGGTCTCGCTAAATGTTTACTTCAGTGTCTTTTAAGATATACGAAAGGTCTATCCATGTTGGCATATTCTGAGTATGGTCTCCCAAAGTCGTATTTTAGGGTTATATACGAGCAAAAATAACCGATGAACATTTGGTCCCCCTGTTTACTTACTTTTATATTAGGTCTCTCTTAGTGGTATCTTTGTATCTTTTCAACGGAAATTTTTGTCATATTCACTTTGTTTTATCACAATGGGTTCTTGAGGTCTGTTGGAAGCTTCATATCGATCTTTACTGGATTGCTCTCGTTCAGCCAAGAAACGGAATACTGAAATTTGCCTTTCAGGGTTACGAGGCGGTGAAATTTACCTTGTTTCTGCTCTTTCCATGCCATTCCCCTCTCTACACAAACTTAAAGATATGACGTTGTCGTTTTATTGGAAATAAACCATGTCAATGCCGCTGAGAAGAATCACTTTTTCATTCTTTTGCCTTTGCTTTGGGTGCTGTGACCTCTCAGATTGGGGCTTTCACGATGTTAACATTGTCAATAAACACATCAGCACATTTTTACCCAATTTGCGTTGGAAAGAAACGTTTTGAGTCTTAAATACTGCGACCGGGGTTCAAACGAGAGACTCCAAACTGCCCAGAACGACAAAATAACAACATCTGTAAACTCTCTGTTGAATGTTGACAAAAAAAAAAGATCGCACACAAAATGTACCAATATTACGGAGTCTTCCTGGCCTTACGAGTCGAGTATTAATTAACACATGACAAGCCTTTGGCTTGCAAGTGTTATATGAATTTCTGCGAGCAAAATTCGTCCTTTTTTTTCTTTACACTTTTTCCGATTTTTTGTGTCTTCTTCTTCTCTGAGACTATGGGCCCTATGACCATGAAACTTGGAACTTACGAAGAGCTTCATCTGAACATGTGCATGTCACTTTTTATTTTCGTCTTTGATTTCGTTTTCCTTGTTAAAACGCCATGTGAAAAGATTGTATTTTTTGCAAGCATATGCGTAGCATTTAACGACAGCACAAATTACACATTACACAAATTGCTTAGTGAGCTTTGTGTGAGCTCTCACTGCGTAAATAGATAGCAAGGAGTATGCCTGCCTGATCAGTCAATAAAACTTAAAGTCAACAACAACCAAACACTACTCGGCTTAAAAGACGTATTCAAGCTATGTTGTTTGCAATATGTTATTCAAGAAATAACCCATTAAAGGAAGTATTTTTGCGTTTTAATTTTTGTCAAGTGTTTAACATTTCGCTAGCGGAATGAGCTTCTAGTTGATATTGATTGAAGTAGATTTTCTGAAAGCTTTAGGATGGGTAAACAAGAGATTTTATGTGCGGTATCACTCATTTTGAAAGGTAGCCATATAATTAAGGAGACTAAGACTTGGTTTTTAAAACCTAAAATTTCTTGCACTAACACGAACGAATGCTATCGTGTTCCTTAACATGTATGTGTTATTTTATTTAAAATCTTTTCTGTTGCAAGATCTTGTCAGTTAAGACTCAGCTAAATCTGTAAGACTGTACTAAAGTTCCATTGTTAAAAATCAGTTGTAGAAAGTTGTTTACGGAGCTTCTAAAATAGATTTTTGTAATTTGCAGAAAAAAACGAAGTGAAAGAAAACATGATTGAAGATACCTTGGACTTCTTTGTGTATCAAAATCAGCTTGTTGTATGTTGTGATGACTGTTACTTTTGTAACAAAATAATATGGCTATTGGTTGAAACAAGAAATATGTTTTCGTAGCCATCGTTAGGACGTACGCAAAAAATTTGCCAATTTTCTAAACCTTTCCCAGGTACGCCAAAAGTTACGTTAATATGGGGTTGAACATTAGCTCACGCACTTGCCTAGACACACCCCACCCTCTTTAAATACATCTGAAATGTATGATCCCTTAGGCATATAATAAAAGTAATGTCATTACACGTATCTGGGTTGAAGTATTACTATTTTATCGTTCCAGAAGTTGGACGAAATGGCGTTTCGGACTCGGGCTCAGTGTATGGTGCGTTATTTATTATTATTTAAGAAGTACCTGTGCTTTTATCTTCACATTGACAACTTAATACTGGGTTTTGAGGCGTATAAATGAAGCTGGGTGTGACAGCTGCCAATCAGAGGTCTCCTTTTATTCTTCGTACATAACAAATATGTATATACTTTCATAAGGCACTAGAACGTGCCACTTTGAGAGACGTTTGCTAATTTATAAGTGTTGGTGACACCTAAAATTTTGGTAGACCTAAATTATGTTAACTTCGATGAGGAGGTGAGATAAGATTTAAAAAATCTTAAAATATTAAATTAGACAAATTGATCGTGTATTTTTCTGCATAATTTTCAGCTTCTTGCTGCCAGAGAAAAGTCTGCTGGAAATGTGCAGGTAAGCTGAATACTGCTATTTAGAAATTGATCGTCGTTTACAGCTGCGTATAGGCGGGTATATTTACTTAACTTTTGATTGGTTTTATTAATTTAACTGGTTCATTATAGGGATTAACAGTAAGACAAACATCTAGTTCAATATTTCATGAAAGAGGTTACTCTTTTGAACAGCTTTCAAGTTTTGAAAGGGCAATTTGCATCTTATTTTTATTTTACTCTACCTATTTCTACCCTTTCAAGAGAACTCCGATGGAAGAAGCACAATTCTACTGCAAGCTCGGGATAGACAGAGACGGCTTTCAAATTAAATTCATAAACTCGAAAATAGGTAAGTCTGATACAATTTCAACATTGGTAAATGCTAAAATGACTAACATGAAGGTTATGGTTCTACGGTTAGTCGAGCTGTCTTATTTGATTTTGACTTAATGAAAAGCCCCTGCACATTATCAAGCGTCATTCAGTGGAATGATACTAAATTTTTATAAAGGAAGAAAATAGAAAGAAAAGTTGGATTTTGTGAAGTAAAATAAACGTTTTAAAGGGCATGGGAATTATCAATGAGAGTAAATTGAGAAACTAGTTACAGTAAACGTGTTGCTTTGTACGATAACAAAATGTAAGACATTCTAAATTGCGATGTATTTATGTCAGGAAAAGGTGTTTTTGCAACGAAGAAATTCCTGAAGGGGGATTTTCTTTTGCAATACCGTGGCGAGTACCTCAATAGTCGCCAATATCGCGACAGAGAACGCCAATACACAATAGACGGACAGTCTGGGTCCTATATATTTGAATTTCATCATGGCGGAGAGAAACGATAGTTCGTATTCATATACCTCTAATTAAGTTGTTTAGTTAGGTTAGCTCTGATGACGAGCAGTACCAATGTGGTTTTTTTGTCCACTACTGACATATATTAGCATAAGTAGCATAATTGCAATGATATGCTTTGAACCAAAGACGCTTTTCATCTAGCAAGTAAGCAGAATCCTCTCATCATCATCATCATCATCATCATCATCATCATCATCATCATCATCATCATCATCATCATCATCATCATCATCATCATCATCATCATTATCATCATCATTATCATCATCATCATCATCATCATCATCAAATGTGAAAAGCCAATGATTACGTGCCTTTAATTGAAGTTTTATGCAGTGTGTGCGCGAGAGGGACTGTTGAAATAAACTTGAAATAAATCAGTTATATGATTTGCACGAAATACTGCAGTGTTAGATGAAAAACAAAAACAGGTGCGGGGGGAGGTCAGAATTTCACAGGGGGTCCAAATTTCATAATGCCATTCGCACCGGGATGTCCGCGGGATGGGTATGCCTCGGGACCCATGACAGCTCTAGTAAATAGAATGGATTACTAAGATGTACTCACCCGACAGAGTAACAAAACGTCCTGACGGAGTACAGAATGTGACTGACTGACTGTGTGTGTTGCTTTTATGTACTGTTGCTTCAAGTTACAACCTTGAATGGTTTTATGTCCCTCAATTTTGTCCATTTTCTTGTTTGCTAACTAAGAAGTACTTGTTGACTTTTACTGACATGTTTGTGTTCTTTTTGTGTGGATCTTATTTGACAAATTTGACGCTTACTTTGAAAAAAAATTATTACTACGGCGAGCTATTTATGAGTAGGAAAAACCTAGCCTCATCGTTTTACTTTTTCGTTTGTGCGAAAGTACATATTCTCGTTGTTAAGTTTTAATGAATGCACCAACCGCTTATGTCGCTGGTTATTTATTTTAAGATTATTTTAAAATTTATACTGAAAGATATACGATTGCATGCAAAATCCCTGCTGTGATGAAACTGGAGAAGACACACTTTTTTCAAGTAATAAGGTCAAATATTAAAGATATAACTTTTTCAGCACCACAATATGTGCAAGCGTGTTTTTAAACGATGACTTTTGCTTTTATTTCAGCATTGATGGGACGAACAACCAGTGCCCAGCACACTACTTGAATGATAGATGCGCCTCTAAGGCACATGCAGCGGTCAAAAAGGTAGTCGTAAGAGACAAGCCCTATGTAGCGTTTTTTGCGTCGAAAGACATAAATGTGGGAGATGAAATTCGGTATGACTATGGCGTCCAAGGTCTTGAATGGCGCAAAAAGGCCAAGGCTCCCGATGTTGAGGAAACGAATAATGACGAGGACTGGCACTCTGACAATAACGCGAGCAGTGGCGATGACTGGCACTCTGACAATAACGCGAGCAGTGGCGATGACTGGCACTCTGACAATAACGCGAGCAGTGGCGATGACTGGCACTCTGACAATAACGCGAGCAGTAGCGATGACTGGCACTCTGACAATAACGCGAGCAGTGACGAAAAATCGCGCTTCGACACTGCCACGACTACCAACGAGGAGGCGCACTTGGACACAGCCATGTCTACTATGGAGAGGGCGCACGTTCAAACGGCCACATCCCCTGCCGACGACATTCACGTTGATCCGGCCCCATCTCCAGTCGAGGACGTGCACAGTGACACGGCCACGTCCACTGTGGATGTCAATGAGGTCAATCACGTCGACACGGCCATACGTCCTGCCAAAGAGGCGCACGTCGACATGGCCTCACCCTCTGTCGAGGACGCGCACGTGGACATGACCTCACCCCCTGTAGAGAACATGCAGGTTCACACAGCCACACCCCCTGTCGAGGAGTCGATCACCGACATCACCGTACCATCTGTCGAGGACGCGCACGTGGACATGACCTCACCCCCTGTAGAGAACATGCAGGTTTACACAGCCACACCCCCTGTCGAGGAGTCGATCACCGACATGGCCGTACCATCTGTCGAGGACGCGCACGTGGACATGACCTCACCCCCTGTAGAAAACATGCAGGTTCACCCAGCCACACCCCCTGTCGAGGAGTCGATCACCGACATGGCCGTACCATCTGTCGAGGACGCGCACGTGGACATGACCTCACCCCTGTAGAAAACATGCAGGTTCACACAGCCACACCCCCTGTCGAGGAGTCGATCACCGACATGGCCGTACCATCTGTCGAGGACGCGCACGTGGACATGACCTCACCCCCTGTAGAGAACATGCAGGTTCACACAGCCACACCCCCTGTTGAGGAGTCAATCACCGACATGGCCGTACCATCTGTCGAGGACGCGCACGTGGACATGACCTCACCCCCTGTAGAGAACATGCAGGTTCACACAGCCACACCCCCTGTTGAGGAGTCGATCACCGGCATTGCCGTACCATCTGTCGAGGACGCGCACGTGGACATGACCTCACCCCCTGTAGAGAACATGCAGGTTTACACAGCCACACCCCCTGTTGAGGAGTCGATCACCGACATGGCCGTACCATCTGTCGAGGACGCGCACGTGGACATGACCTCACCCCCTGTAGAAAACATGCAGGTTCACCCAGCCACACCCCCTGTCGAGGAGTCGATCACCGACATGGCCGTACCATCTGTCGAGGACGCGCACGTGGACATGACCTCACCCCCTGTAGAAAACATGCAGGTTCACACAGCCACACCCCCTGTCGAGGAGTCGATCACCGACATGGCCGTACCATCTGTCGAGGACGCGCACGTGGACATGACCTCACCCCCTGTAGAGAACATGCAGGTTCAGACAGTCACACCCCCTGTCGAGGAGTCGATCACCGAAATGGCCGTACCATCTGTCGAGGACGCGCACATGGACATGACCTCACCCCCTGTAGAGGACATGCAGGTTCACATGGCCACACCCCCTATCGAGGAGGCGCACGTGGACAAGGGTACTTCAACTGTCCGGAAGGCGCACTTTGATAATATCATGCTCAAGACCTTTCACGGACTCAGTTCAATCACTCGTATGGGCACTGATGATAAATTTGTCACTAGTGTTCCATCAAAGTTGATTCCAGCAACGATTTCAAAAGCAGAGGACGCTGAAACTGTGAGTCTCCTTAAGTGTTAAAAAATTTTATGTATACAGTCCACGTAATCTTTTCAAAGGTGCAACAAAAGGGAGCGCACATTCGGATAATGCTTTGATTGCATTTTATTACTGTCTGTAGTCGTTTAGCGCTATGGTATTACTAAAGACTCCCTGATATTTGAACTGGTATCCTTTAAGTTAGTTAACAAGGTTAAGTAACACTTGGTTAACAATTCTTACTTTACAGAAGTTTTTCCGGCTCATGAAAATCCTTTTGGAATCGTAATTAACTAGACATTCTTTTTAATTTGCTTCAGGAGAGCAATGCAACAGACCATGAACGATTTATGCGGTGGAGCACACCAGAGCGCGACAACACATTACCGCCACCATTAACTGTTATTCCATTGCAGCCAATGAGTAAGTTATGATATCAATAAACAATAAAACTTTATGCAATGGACACCTCTGGGACCTGGTAAATCTGTTTATTACATAAAGGTGTTCATAATGAGAAGTGAATTTCATCATAGCAGTTCAAAATTCCGAGGAAATAGTGTTGACTAAGTGCAGTTGTTTGCTAACGGAGATTTTACTGTAATGTAATTTATTTTTATTGTTCCTTTCTTTCATTATTTTTGTTGAAATGCTGAAATAAAGAGATCTCCCGACATGTATTTTTCAGGTCCAGTACTCCCTGAAGAGCCAGAAGAACCTTTGTTTGTATCCGATCTGAATGCTGGGATTAAACAGCTGGGGGTCAGCTCGCATGCGTTGATTGACGAGAATGACGTTCAGTGGTATCCCCCCGTGGCTTTTTATCCCCAGTAGAACGGAGGGATATAGTTTTGAACTTTTCGGTCTGTCCGTCCGTCCGTCCGTCTTTCACGCTTCAGTCTCACGCGCCTACAGGCCACATTAATAGATGGATTCCTTTCAAATTTTGTACACGGCTTCTCTGCACCCTTCCGCAGTGCACTAACCAAGAATTTTGGCCTTAAATTGACAAATTGGCTAATGTTTCAAAATCGGCGCTGTACTTAGAGTACCTATGGCAGTCTCAGGTCCCTACTGGTTATTGGATTGACTCATTTAAATGTTAGACACTATGTCTACCCTTCCCCCACTTTTAAATTTTGTGTAGTCAACATGCAACAGCCTTACACACACCACGGGGCATAGGCCTACTCCTCGAGACGTAGTCAGGTGAATATAAATTTTAAAAATGTATGACTAAATAGTTGGACGTTTTACAAGCCTCAGTGTAATGTTGTCACCCATTGAGGTAAAAGGAAAAGAGGATTTTTAATTCATTTACATCTTTACAGGTAATGGTTGTATATTTTTTGCATAGATTGAATTTCCAATTAGATAGACAAAATCTCTAGCTCATGCATATTTACACTGATGTCATCATATACACTCTTCAGGCTTATTGACGACGTGCACAGAGATATAGCTTTGCTAGCAGCTGCTCAATCCGAAGAAAAAGAAAATGGAGGTGCCAACTCCATCGAAGAAATCGCCAATGCTTCAGGTAGGTTGCTTTTATTGTATGCAGTAATTTTATCTGCTTATAATTTTATCTGTAATTACAGCATCAATTGAAATGTGAAATATTTAAATTTACCATAGATATACTAAACTCAATGTGTTAAAAAAATATGATTCGATTCTTGTGTTACAGATTCCTCGCTGCAAATTGCAGTGGTAGCGGCTGATCTTCGGAGCTTGGTTAGGGGCGACACACAAGCAGAACCACAACATGAAGGTAAGTCTACTTGCATGATCTTGTACTACATTCACATACTCCGTAGTGCGTTTGCATCAATGCGAGAAAAACTTGAACTATCTATACACCAAATTGACGACTTTGAGGGACCAAACATGGAGATAGGGAAATAGGTGTACCAAATACGCATCCATTGTTTTTTTTTAATTTCAAAACTCAAATGTCACTCTTCATGATGGCGGTTGTGAGATACAGGTGGTGACAGGTGAACGCCCCCTCTCTTTCTGTATCTTGAAAACATTGTCTCCTTAAGGGAGCTGTCAGCCCGTTTTTCCACGTCTCCCGCGTCTTCCCGCGTCTGCTGTGGTGTTATGTGTATGTGTAAAGAGACAGAGCAAACGTGAAAGTGAGGGGAAAAAAGACAAGAAGTTTGAAAGAGAGAGAGAAAGAGAAACTGGGCGAAAAAAGAGTGGCTCCTTGGTTGCGTTTGCCGTTGTGTTATGTTTAGAGAGCGAAAGAGAAAGCAAAAAAACAAATGATTGCCCGTTTACACTGCTGCCGTGATGTGTATGTGTGTGAAGAAAGAGCTCTCAGTCAATATGTATGACGTCATTGCTGGGTCAAAATACCTAATAGGCGAGCTCTAACCATGTCTCTATGAGTCCACTGCTTAAAAAACAGTTGGAGAGCTTACAGGGAGCTGTCTACCCGTTTTTCCACGTCTCCCGCGTCTTCCCGCGTCTTCCCGCGTCTGCTGTGGTGTTATATGTGTGTGTAAAGAGACAGAGCGAAAGAGAAAGTGAGGGGAAAAAGACGACCCGTTTGAAAGAGAGAAAGAGAAACTGGGCGAAAAAAGAGTGGCTCCTTGGTTGCGTTTGCCGTCGTGTGTTTCGAGAGAGAGTGAAAGTGAAAGACAAAAAAAGAGTGCTCGTTCGGTCAATTAGTTGGCTGCTTGCGTGTAGAGAGAGAGAGAGAGAGAGAGCTCCCTGGGGTTAAAAATAGCTTGGCTTAAGGAAACATAGGCCAATTCGCACTTTTGGCTTGTGCGAAAAGTTTTTGCGTTTCGGCTGAATTCAAGTGGGATAAGGATATAAAGAAATGATAGGAAAAAAAAACGGCAAAAATCAACAAAATTCCATTTTGTCAGAAA
The DNA here is from genome assembly GCA_949752745.1 of Protula sp. h YS-2021. Classification (NCBI taxonomy): domain Eukaryota; kingdom Metazoa; phylum Annelida; class Polychaeta; order Sabellida; family Serpulidae; genus Protula; species Protula sp. h YS-2021. Next base: position 76,504,804 of record OX457025.1, on the reverse strand, counting down.
GATAGTCACATGTTGGTTATTAAAGGGACTGAATAATATGTAAAATAGTTTTTAAAAGATCATATGATGTCTTCATAAATTCAAAAGTGTGCATGTTGAAAGAAAATTAGAATTTTGATGTTTTCCCCTTATCATTTCTTTGTAATTTATCCCCCAACATTTTCAGTCGAAACAACATCTCCACCGGAAAAATCCGAAAGTGCGAATTGGCTTATTGGTTGCTCATTTTAATTGCTTTTACGCAGACCCATTAGTGATGGTGTGTGTGAAGAGAGAGAAAGCAAAAAAAGATTGCCCGTTTCTCCGGCTGTCCATTTGTCCGGCTGTCCATTTGCCCGGCTGCTCGTTTGTCCGGCTGCCCGTTTGTCCGGTTTCCGTAGGTGTTATGTGTGTTTGGAGAGCGAGAAAGCCAAAAATTAGAGTTGTTGCCTGCCGTAATACATGGAGAGAGAGCTCTCTGTGGTTAAAAATGGCCATTTTTAATTGCTTTTACGGAGATCCATTAGTGATGGCATATGCGTGTGGAGAAAGAGAGAGTTAAAAAAATGATTGCCAGTTTGCCCCGTCTGCCGTAGGTGTTATATGTACATAGAGAGAGTGATAGAGCAAACGTGAAAGTGAGGAAGAAAAGACAACCCGTTTGCTCGTTTGAAAGAGTGAAAGAGAGACTGGGCGAAAAAAGAGTGGCTGCTTGCTTGGTTTACCGTTATGTGTGTTTGGAGAGCGAGAAAGCTGGCTTGAGAAAGGAAACGCTAAATGAGCCGTACGTGGTTGGTATATGTAGGTAGAGACAGCGAGAAAATCGAACCAAAAAAGACTGCCCGTTCGGTCATTTAGGTGTGTGTGTGTGTGCCGTGGTGTGATGTGTGTGGAGAGAGAGAGTGACAGAGCAAACGAGAAAGTGAGGGAATGAGTGGCTGCTTGGTTTGCCGTTGTGTGTGTGTGTATGAAGAGAGAGAAATAGTTGTTGCTTCCTCGCCAGCTTCTCAATGTGTGCAGTGATGCGTGAAGAGAGAGCTGTCTGGGCTAAAAATAGCTTGGCTTAAGGAAACTCTGTCATTGGTTGCTTAGTTCTAATTGATTTTCCGATGGCCCAGTTGTCCGTGTTACGGTGACACATATAGTCCGGCTGCCCATTTGTCTCGCTGCCCGTTTGAATGGCTGCCCACTATCCCTATCACGTCATTATGACGTTCATATGACGTCCATATCACGTCCATATGACGTGATTATGACGTCCATATCACGTCCATGTGACGTCACTCTTTTACTAGCCCGTTGGGGCTTCTAAAACAGTGACGTCACTGTTTTAGAAACCCCATTATATATGTTTTAGAAACCCCACTTTTATCCTACTTTGCATACTCTGTATATTTCCTGCGTACTGTGTGTAACTAGGGGATTGGTGCCAGGAACTCTGGCAACCTTTCACAAACAGAACCTCAGTGAGACGCTCTCACAACAAAGACTGATTTGTCAGCTGCGCAAACAGACAGGCTTAGCCCCTCCTACTCAGGATGCATCTCTAACGTCACAGCGACTGCGCTTACTGACTGGAAGTATCACTCGCATTTTAGCCAGCAGCGAGCGCGCATCGAAACAAAATAGCAGTATTCCCTTTTAATACCCACCACCCCTCCCCCTTTTCCACCCCTCATTATTTGGTTAACATTACTAACATTTCACTATCATGCTAAATGTTTTGTGCTAGTTGTGTGTAGACAAAAAATTATTGCTGTGTATTGTTATTCATTGATAGTGTACTGTCACTTCAACAGCAGCTATGTTTTTTACAATATATACAAATATTACTCCCAATCGAGTTGTTTTATTCTTACTGTCTTGTCAGAGAGCTAGATGTCAATACAGTCAATTGTATCGTTTGGAACTTAATATCAAATCGACGGCTTAAATATATATATATATATATATATATATATATATATATATATATATATATATATATATATATATTTATATATATATAATTATATATATATATATATATATATATATATATATATATATATATATATATATATATACCAAACTTACTACTTAGAGAGACCATAGTTTTCGGTATGGCGTTTGTGAGGTACAGGCGGTGACAGGTGGACAGTCTCCTTCTTTCTATATCTTGGAAACATGGTCTCCTTAAGTGTTTCTATGTAAATATATAACAAAGTTACTACTTAGAAAGACCATAAATAAATAGGGGACAAAATGTGCATTGATTATATTTACTCGTATATCACATTGAAATACGACTTTGGGAGACCATGCTCTGGATACTTTTTGGTATGGCGTTTGTGAGGTTTGTGATAGGTGGACAGTCTCCTTCTTTCTGTCTTGGAAACATGGTCTCCTTAAGTGTTTCTATGTAGATATATATCAAAGTTACTACTTAGAAAGACATACATGAAAATTGGTAAATAGGGACAAAATGTGCATTGCTTATATTTACTCGTATATAACCTTGACCATACTCGGGATACTTTTCGGTATGGCGTTTATGAGGTACAGGCGGTGACAGGTTGACAGTCTCCCTATTTTTAGACCATACTCAAAATATCCTATTCTTTTTCAGGAGCAAAAACGGCCAACAGTGCCAATCAAAGTGGTTCAACCACAAGAAAAGACAAAGAGAACTACAAGGTTTGTTGCTATTGTACATATGCTTAATGTAGATCAGTCCAAAACTTTCCATTTCACACGAAAAGTTTTCTAGTTATTCAACAATAATTGTGGAATCTTGTAGGCATTATTAATTTTCGGAAAAAATCATACCTTGTTCATACTGCGTAAAACTTAATTGTGCAAAACTGCTTTTGATTAGTACACACTCATGCGGAGATTCCTGCATCGTTAATCAACAATTTGTATTACGCTTTTTTACTTGCCTTAGAAGATTTGTTATTATTGTTTCAGAAGCCACCAAGAGAATGTCCTTTCTGTGGCAAACTCATAACGGGTGGTAAATTGAAACGCCACATCACGAATGTGCACAAGCGTTTGCAAGAAGTGAAATCCAACATGCATGAGAATAAACTTGATAGCCAATTTGCAAACGAAAAGCGAATAGAAGGCATCAAGAAGCACAATCTAAGAGTACTCAGTGAATTGTCTTTTGATCAAGCTGACCTGATGCGCGAGCGAAGAACAAAGTCCACACAAGATGTGATAAAAATGTGTCGCGAATGCAATAAGTTCATTGGAAGCTCAACGTTTTACAAGCATCAGTGCAAGTCAAAACCGACTGCGATAAGACCATCCACGCTTGTGACTAATTTACATCACGACCAGGAGTTCAAGGAAAGAATCCTCGACAAATTTCAAGAGGATGAAACGGGAATGTTGTGCAGAAGTAATAGCTTTCTGAAGGAAATGGGTTATCGCATTTTCAACAAAAAGCGCTATTCAAAATCCAAAGCAGCCGAATGCAGGAAGAATTCAATGACCGAAATGCGCCAGCTTGCGAATCTCTTCCTGGAATACAAGAAAGTACCTGGAGCTCCTCAAAATGCTTCCATTGAAGACATGTTCCGCAAAGGTAGAGAAAACATGAACATTCTGTATGAAGCCATAAAAAGAAGGGGACAAAGTTCTTCCTCAGCTAAAACGAAGCACGGGCTTTTGAAGAACATCAAGGCAGTGCTCAGGAGATCGACGAAACATCTCGAGGCCATTTATGACGAAAGATCCGAAAATGACAAAGTATTAGATGTGCAAGGGTTCAGAAGGCAATTCCATTTTTCGAGATCCCGAAGTATTCGCTGAAGTGGAATACCTCGCAACCGAGCGCACTTTTGAAAGGCGAAGGCCTAATGAGCTACCATGTGACAAACTGGTCCAGCGCTTGCATACGTTTGTGAATGATCGAGTGAGTGCCATTGTGAACGACTTTGGTGTCGAAAAATATGCCTTGCTCAGGAATCTCGTCGTTTGTCGACTCACTCTGTACAACGCGCGTCGCGGTGAGGAAGGTGCGAGGATGCTGATCACGGAATGGGAGGATGCCAAAAATAAAGTCTGGGTTAGTGACGAGGCCATAGATTCGGTTGTAGACCCAGCAGAAAAATTCCTGGCAAATCAGTATCTATTGGCCTACTTGCATGGTAAATCACTGTTCTGGGTGGCATGCAATGAATCAAGTTACAAAGATGATTCCAATCGCGCTAAACGCGACTATGAATCGTCATAGGATTTCGACGATTTATTCATCTTTGGATATGTCTCCCGCTGATGCCAAAATATACTTTAATCACTTGAGCCACTCCAATGTGACGGCCAGTGAGAACTACAGATGTCCGCCAGGTTTAAAAGAGACATTGGTGATGGGCCGATTTTTGCAGAGTGTTGACGAAGGTAAACACTTTCGTTTTATCTTTATTGTCAAAATTTATTTTCAAAATATCTTAAATAAGAGCAATGTTCCATTAAAAAATAAAAATCAGTAATATCATATATAACAGCGATTTTTCCAATGGTCTAAAACAA